>CM056999.1:80837834-81217834 GCA_029891345.1 Dryococelus australis | reverse complement strand
TAATTACATCAAATGAAAATGTAGACATAAATGAAACTAATGATATAGATGTTTATAAAATACCCAGCGGTAATGGTGCAAGAGGTAAAAAAAATTGCCAATTTAACTAAAGATATAAAAGCAAAACAATGTATTAATAAAATTAATAATGATAATTTATGTGGTCCTAGAGCAATAATTACAGCTTTAACATACAAAACTAATATTTTGGATAGAGAATTAATAGAGATGGGTCGAACATTCGAATTTCGAACTGAACCTGAACCTCAAGGTTATGTTCGGATTCGGTTAGAAATTTATTGCCATGTCAACAAACTGTTCCAATTTGGTTCAAAAAATTTACAGAAGTTTGTGTTCCATTCAAAAATGTGCTAGAAAGGAACATCATTAACGAACTTAAGTATTTACTCGAACTTAAATAGTTACTCATTCGCACAGGTGCTTTTTTTCCCCCCAAAATAAAGGAAAACATTTCTGAGGAGTGGTAGATAATTTGTGTAATTTTCAGTCATTATCAGTGAATTTATCATCAAGATAGTCTTTTTCTTTTGTTAAATTACAAAGCCCTTGATATTCTTTACCATTAACAGATAGTTTATCATTATTTATCTCTTCTTTTGTATCCCAAATGTAACAATCACTGCCTTCTTCACATAAACCATGTTGTGTAGCCATAAAATTTATTCTTCTTGCAATTTTTCCCCCGAGATTTATAGTAAAATCAGGACGCATTAAATTTTTTATGGGTACAATTCCCTAGTCTAAATTAGTTGATTTTGGGAATAATTCTCTTTCAAATGACGTTTCTTCTGGAGTTGGTGGATAATCTAAATTTTTTGCTGCTACTTGAACTAATGATTTATTAAATTTTTATTTTCTTAGCTTACTTCTACATTTTTACCAATATTTCGTAATTTTTCAATTAATGCAGTTCTTCTTATTTTTTTCATATTCTGTTTCATGATTATTTTTAATATTGCTGTATTTTCCAATGAGTAATTTAACTCGAGAAACATCCTTTGATAAATCCTGCATTTACATATAATTATATTCTTATAAACTAGTTATTAAAGTATTGAGAGTTTTGGTAGACAAATTTTTCCCCCAACTGATCAACCTAGGGGGAATTGTAATGTTTATAATAATAAAAGTTAATTTGATATTCCTATAGGAAATGGATTTTCCTTTCCAAATGATGCTTATGATGAACAATATCAGTTACTAGAGAGATAAAGAAGGAAATGATGCAAAATATGAAAAATTAAACAATATTGATGTTTGTTCAAACTTTTTCCCTTTTCAAGTTTCTAAAGTAAAAACCTCAAAACATGGAAATGTTATTGAGGTTGTTAATAAGCCAGGAAAACAACAACAATGATGAATGATTTGTTAAGATAATCAAGTGAACAAAATTATTTAGAATTTACTGGTGTTAATGATAAATATAGAGTAAAATCTGTTCATAGCCACAAAACAAATAAAATAACCTATCCTCAGAGATATTTGCTTGGTTTTATTCATGATAACAATGAAATTTACTGGAAAGGAGGTTATAAAATTACTTTTTTTTTTTTTTAATTTGTCTGGTAACAATTGTTTACTTGTTTATGAAATAAAAAATGCAGATGGTGCGGTTCAGAAAAGCTACGCTGATCCAGATCAAATCTTAATTCAAAAATTAGTTTAATAATTTACAATTTCATATGGCTGATTTTGTAATTGCAGGCTTTCAAGCTAAGAGAAAAAATTGTGAACAGTATGTACATGCTTCTATGATTGTTTAATCACTGTAATGTAAGAAATATTTACGTTAAGAATGGTAGAAATGAGATCTTTCCTAAAGAAAATTGAAATCTTAGATATTGAAAATGGTCTTTGAGATAAAGTGTTTCCTGCATATAACGATTTTAGAAATTCTAAAACAAAACTAGATAATATATAAAGAAATAATGAACTTTATTATAAACAAACTGTAAACACTCAAGGTGACAGGCCTATCAATTATTCATTTTGGCCTATTATGTTATTGTTTATATAGAAAAACTACTGTGGTTAAAGAAAAACAAACAAAAATTAGTGTTGATTTTAAAAAGGCTATTGAAGCGGGAACAATTTGCAACGTTGTTCTAATCAGTCAAAGGAAATTAACTTATGAAAAAAATTACTGAAGATATATAAAATTTTAATATTAATAAATGGAAGAATCATCAAATGTTTGGATAGTTTAAAGCAAAGTTTAAGGTGCATAGTTATATGGTTACATCTTTTAAAACTTTTAAAAATGTTAAGTTTAGTTAATTTTTTAAAACTTCACAAATTTTAGATGTATAGTTTCAATAAATTTCTTTCTTTATAAATAAAAATGAAAATGCCTGTTTGTATGCAGTATGAGTAACATTTTTAAGGGTGATAGCCATTGTGAGCCACCTTCCTACAAATTAGATAATTCGTCTGAAAATCTAAAAATGAAAAAATTGGTTCACAAACGTCATTCAAATATACAAAACTTACAATTATCAGTCTTAGAAAACATTGACGATAAATATGAACTTCCTGAAATAAATGAAAATCTAGAACATATAGAAGAGGTTTTTAAAAAATCAGTAGAGCTTCGAATATAAACTATAATGAATAATAAGATATTTCATTTGATTTTATCTTATTTTGCTTGATTTTAGATTAAAATTTGCTGTTTTTTAAATTACAAATTCTGCACAGACCATTTTTGACAAATTGAAAATTTGTGTGTTTTTGTTACAAAATAAAAAATACATAACACAATCACTGATTGTGTAATTGCATGTGTATCACCGATTGAAAAATATTTCCACACGACCAATAATATGCATGTCACCAGTAGTACCAACTAATTTCCGATACAACCAAATCTGATCACAAGTTCCATTTTCATTTTCTTACATGAATACATAAATGCATTTCCAAAAACACTAATTACAGCAGTATTATCTGCCTTGCAATCATGAACTGGAAAAGTCTTCCCTGTTTGGATCAATTTTTGATGGATTCTTGGGTCAAAATCGGATCTGTCCTAGACCTACCCATATACTACTCTGTACCCCGATGCCATTGCCATTACCAATGCTGATACGCGATACCAATGCCCTTCCCTTGTGTTTATTGTTCCAGCTCATCATATTGGGCAGAAATATGAGAAATACGAAAAATTAAAAAGCAAGAGATTTTCCCAAAACAGTTAAAACTAGTACTATCGAACCTGACTGAACTGAAAGTCTGTGTCCAACGAGCATTTTCAGGGAACCCGACTAAATTCCTATGCAAACACTGCTTAAAAAAACTATGTTTTAGCCAAACTCAAAATTTAATTTAATCCGCATCAATAGATAAAAAATCTCTGCAGCATCACCAAAAATTTCATGCTCCGATCATACGACGACTCACTGCCCTGCATTTAGTCCAATTTATGTCATTTACCACTTCCAAAATAACGCGGAGTCGTGATAACGCACTTAATTCCTACAGTGTAAAAAAAATCAATAATAACAGACATTTCAGACTACATATTGTGTATTTAGAGAGAACAAAATAAAAAATGAAATAATGTGGGAATACAGTACATATGAATAAGAAATATGTACAGTAGAATTTTATTAGATTATCAACAAACAAATGTGATTTTTACAGTGGCAGCCACGTTGGTAATTATCAACACCAACAACAGAGGTGCCAAATGTTCAAGATATTGATTCACGATGCGACGTTGCCGACAACATTCATAACTATCGTTTTTTATGTGAATATTTAGTTATGAAAATTATGAATGCATTATGTATAAAAATGTAACACTAATAAAGATGCCCTGAAAGTAAGGAAAAGGCAACTCAAAATTAAGGAAACTCTATTCACTGCACTCTGACAATAATAATATTCAAGTTGTACATGAAAAAATAATTTTGCTGCTGTACAAGAGAAAGATATAAGTAGTTAGCACGGCCGCCATTGCAGCGCCACAAGTACACATTGATAGATGCCATTTTGTGTAAAAAGTTGCCATGGTATTGCTTTCTCAAGTCACGTTAGCATCTGTGGAATAAAATTGCACGTTTATTTGGAAACATTGCAATATAATACAAGTTTTCTGTCACAAATGTTTCCTAGTGTGGAAATTAAGTTAGAATTTATTACGTTTGTACGGAATCGTACCTTAACATTTACACGGATACAAAAATTCAGTGTGGCCTATACATGCCAAAATATGTATTCCTGAGCAAGTGATTTTAAGAGCGGTGTTTAAATACGGTTTTTAGTTTGAGTGTGAGTGTACCGGAAAAATTTTCTTTAATGTTGCTGCAATCATAAAAATAAGACTTTTTTTCTCTATGTATTTTTTGTTAAGATAACTTTATTATTTTAAGAAAGTTTTTTTGTTAGGAGGATTTGATATGTTCTGATATGTTTGATTGGGATTCAGGTCAGTGCTGTTTCTGTTTTTCTATAATTTTATTTTATTCATTTTTGTAAAGGCAGTTCGTGTTAAAGTGAGCACTCTAAAAATCAACCTTTGAAAAAAAACCACCGCCCGCAACTGCGTATGTATAACCTTATCTGTCACCACACAGGCTGGGGATGAACACACCCAGTTATGTTGACAGTGAAATATGAAAACTAATTCTACGAAATAACGTGGTATTGCAAGTGTAATGTTTAAATTTATGGCTACTTAAACTGTATGAAGTTTATTTTATACACTTTAAAGTAATTATTGGCATAAAGATAATGTATTTACTGTAACTCATAATTATAGTGTCACGTGATCAGCGCAACGGACAAAACCAACGGTCCGTTGTGGTTCCTTCATGCTTGTTGCTTGGTTTTGCTTGTGAGGCAAACTACAAATTTGGAAACTGGAAGTAGTTGGGTTTTAATATTTCTCATTTATTTTTCAGCTTATCTGCAAACAGCATTGTTTTATTATAGGTCGTATAGTGTTTGTGTTGTAGTGATTTTGTGTAAAGTTACGAGTTCCAGCAAAGTACGTACAAATATTCAGCTTCAGGAGGACATTATAAATCTCGCCGAAAGTATTTTAATTCTTCATGTAATAAATACAGATAACTTTTATAAAATGGGCCAAAAGAGAAATTTAATAAATCTGAGTGCGTGGGGTGGTACGAGTGGGAGATGTTTTGCGAAGCAAAAGGGGAATGACGAAGCAGGAAGGCGACGCACGTGAGACGGGAGCCACTGATGATTCACCGTGTCCTGTTCCGACAGACAGCTGTTTCGTTACCCAACACCTTTCTCATGACTAAGTCTGTCTCGGTTTGCAAATGTGTTAGACTTCCAACAAAGGATTGCATTACCATCGCTGCAGAGGGAATAAAAGGTAGCCACTTAGAACGCCAAGACCAAATACAGTAGAAGCCTTATTTCAGTAAAACTGTGATAGTGTTGTGTGTGATTCGGTGATGGTAATAAGAAAAAAAATGGAATGCGAGAGCAAGACACCGCATAGATTTTCTACTAAAGGAAGATGCATAATTCGGCTGTCCTGCAAAAGAAAACCAGGACCAAAGAAGAAAACATACTATGAAAAGTAAGTAAATATTATGGTTTTCACGTAGACATTGATTGTTGCTATAATACGAATGACTATCTTACTTGGGTTTATGTACATGTGTGTGCATATTATATATATATATTTATTAGGAGTGCGTGGGATCCTGATGTTCAGGAAATAATCTTGAGAAAATTTTTCCTTTTTCCCTTCGGGCGGGAAAATTTTTTCCCCCGAGGATCTAGGTTGTATTTTTTACAGTTAAACCTAAATTTGACACAAACTTTGATGCAGTAAACAAACGGAAAAGAAACATTTCAATATAACTTACGAATATACCCTAATAGCAAATGAGAAAAGGTCAAGTCAATATAGAATCACACACTTGCAAAAAGCAAAGTAAAAAACTTTTAAACATTAAGCCGCATGCAGATTTACGTGTACTGGCGTTATAATTCATATTAATGCCGATAAATTATTTAAATTTGTTATATTTTCTCATCAGTTACATACTTTACATCAGTTATAAAATTGCTTTATGTGCGTAAACGTAAATAAAAAATGTAAACACATAGTTGCACGTCTGTCAGTTTTGTTTGTTAAATAAAACAATTAAAAAATAATATTCTAGGTTTCACAATTTTTCGTTTTTATCCTGAAGTAAGAATGTTTTACAATTATTGATTTATATTTTTCCAGCTAAACAAGCTCAGCCACAATCATCCTCCACATCCTTCTGGCATGCTTTGACAGTTTAGGTGCAGGCTCCCATGCCCAACAAAATACAAAAATCTCTTTGTATTTTAACATGCCACTATTAAAAAGATAAGAAAATCCATTAGGTTGATGGAAAGAAAATACAGTTACTATGCCAAAACTGAGCAAGCTTGTTGTGGGGTATTTGGGAATCCCTGCTACTTAGGCTGCCAGTGAGTGTTTTCTCTGGTGCTGGAAACATTGTTTCTTTTAAACAAGAAACATTGACAATGCAGCATGTAGAAGAATTAGTGTTTTTACATGAAAACCAATGCTACTTTAAATAAAATTATGTTGTGTGAGTCACATTATGTATTTGTGTCATAATACACACATTGTTGGTGTATTTTTAATTTAATGTTATAATTAGGCTAAATGTTTTTTTAAACTCATGATATTCTAGACTAAATTATATTCTGATGTTGCAGTGTCAAAATCTAAATACAAATCTATTACTTTTGTAATTGCATCAGCTAGAATTTTTTTCCAGTTTCTTCCCGATTTCCCAAATGAAAAATTTTTTTGCTCATCCACACACCCCTTACACACTTCACACACACACCAACAACAAACTGTTTTTTACTAAGCAATGCCATTCGATTATACAACTAATTTGTGCATCCGTGTCAGGCAACCGTGTTTGTACCCCAGTTATTGACTTAGCCCTGTAAAAGTAGTCTACAATAACACTTTGTTACATCATATCCTAGGTTCTAATATTTGGATTTCAAGCATTTTTTTTCGTGTACGTATGTCTGTATGTCTCTTCCTCACTTCACCATCAATTCAGGTAGTAAGTAACCCCTTCAGTAACCGAACTTCTGATTACTATAAAATATTTCCTGGAATATGGATTGGTACCCACATCGCGGGTACTCATCAAATAATTCTCACATTCTTTGCCTTAAAAAATGTTCTTATTTGAACTTTACATGGTTTAAAAGAAACAAGAAAATAAGGTACCAAGGTATGTATAGCTGTCAAAAGAGAATAGCCATTGATGTCAGGCATTCTTCAGCTTTTTGGTAAAGGACGTGCACTTTGTTCTCTCATGCATACTTTGCTTTGAAGAACACATACCTAATCATATCATACACACAGATTATGTAGGCTTGAATTATAGATTTACCTACTGGGTTGGCATTCCAGGCGTGAGTAATGCGTGGGCAGCCCTGCCTGCCGTAAGCATGATCAAGAGATAAAAATAGGGATAAAAACCTTTGAGCGAAAGGCTGCTTATTGGTAGTTCATAAAAATTACTAATCTCATTTATAATAAAGCCTACTGCAGTGATACAACACAGCTTGCCTCCGAAACCCGGTGATGAGCTCATACTTCTCATTCCTCAAATCTGCAATATTTATCTTCAACTATCACATGCTACGCTATATTAATTTATATATATACATAATACAATAATAATATATATACATAATACAATAATAATATATATAAATACATAATACATACATACACACGCACACTATTACACAGACACATGCTTATAATGACTTTTGCTGTACTATTCAAGCCTAGGAGGATTATTTCATAATTAACATAAACTTTGGAAGCATTTTTGTCAGTATGTTCATTAAAATCCCTAGACACACTTATAATTCACAAAATGGATTATCCAAGCACAAATAACAGAGAATATGAATATAGATAAATCTAAATTAGATAAAACAAATAATGAGTAGCTTTACCACATGTTACTTGCTTTTTTAGAGTTATGCATGCTGATTAATCCTTCATATTTATTTTATACCAACTTATACTTTTTTCTTCTAACGCTCATGTATACTTTCTTTTCTACCAATCCGTTGTTTGGTGTTAGTTGAGAAGCAGACACCTTGTAATCCTAACGTAGTCACAAATTGCCGCAGTTCAAGCACCTCGGTGGAAAGTACCAATAAAACAGTGAGTAGCAGAGGAAGATGGTTAACTTTGTCGATGAAAAGGAAAAAAGTAAAATATTTAGCCTAATGAACTGGAGGATACAAAAAAGAGAATGTATTTGTTGCTTTTTTTTCTATAAATAATTCAGTTTTGTTTTATTGATTTTGCAAGCAGTACGTGGGTACCAAAATAACCGTGCTCAATCGAGTACGTGATTTGTGACTTTGCTGTACGCTTTTTGACTAGACAATTTTTTTTGTCAAAAGTAATTTTTTTTTTCATCCCTTAAATCATATAGGCTATTGGCAGTGCTCTGGATAAAATGTTTCCTTTTTACAGAAGGCTGCTATCACTAGCTGGTGAACCGGCTGAAGTGGAAAGATGTACACAAACACCACTACCTACAACGTCAACATGTACTCGGATGAATGCAGACTCCAACCCACCACCTTTTGAATGTAGTGTGGTTAACACTATGAGGTACCTAAATAAAAAATTTAATTTCAGTTTGAAACACAGGATGATTGTTAGGTTAAGTTAAATGTTAAAATTAAATAATGTGTGTGATATTTCTTTCAACACACGTAAACGGTTAACTCACGAAGTTTTATGCACAAATTTTGTGTACGGTTCAATATCTCGGTGCTCATGGTGTTACTTTAGGTGGAATATTTTACACTCCCAATACCACAGTACTCTCAGCAACATTAAATAAAATACAAAACAAAGCAGCCTTGCTGGGTTGGCACAGAAAAAACATAACGATACACATGCAGAAAAAAATATATAATTCAGCTCAATGGTTAGGCACCAGGTGCTTAGCAGTGTGCGATGAACATAAAAGTCAGGCGGCATCGGTATGCCACAACCTCTGTTATCAAACTGAGGAGTGTTTAGCACATCAGTAATACTTTCAATCAGAGAGAATTTGTGCATAACCATTCCAACTCAGGTTCCATATTTTAGCAGGATTTATTTAAAGTTCAATCTAGGCAACACACACAATGCAACATAAAACAAAAATTATATCCTTGTCACACTCAAGCGCTAGAAATACGAGAAACAGAATACCCTAATCAATTACAAACAATTATCGTGTAGTCTTAAACCTCAAGGTTATTACCTTATTAAGATTAAACAACATGTATGAAATTTAGATTTGGTCTGGCTGTGTAGTGATCTTATGAATGTGCAAAAAAAAATTACAATAAATTAAGTTGAAACTTTTAGTAATCAGACTCGCTGCAGCAAAACTGGATAAAATCATGATCGGGCCAAATCAGTTTAATTTTACTGGTGATTGCTCATGGAGAAGTTCCGAAATCTTAACTTGCCAGTCTTTTGCACTTTATTGAGAAAGGTGCACTTTCAAAATTAATACTCCATCAGTTCAATTTAGACTTAACCATTTCTTCTAAAAACACAACCAAACATCGCCGGTGCTCGGATAGCATACTTCATTTCTTACGATTAAGCTGGCCTTGTATTACCTCGGGTCGATGGTCCGAGTCCTGGGCTAAACCCAGAGTAATCAGCCTCGGCATCCTCAGGTCCGTGTGGCATAATATTCACTCGTCCCCTAGCCTAGCATTGCTTCTTAAATGATACTGAGGACAGAGCTGCTAGTTCACATGGCTGGTCAAGACATACTAGGAGCGTCGCTTCTCTTACACCCACACTCCCACATAACAATGTATAATGCTAGCACTGTTAATTGGCTGTTTCCACAATTTCAAATAAATTTCCAATAGTGACATGTAACGTGACTGTTCAACTGCTACAAGTGTAAAATAGTGTTCAGAAAAACTGCATTCAGAATAACCTCATGCGAAATAAAATATATTCTGACACTGAAAATTATGTTCTACCCAGATTTAGGTTAAGTCCGTAGGCAGTTCATTTTAGCGGTAAGAATCACTCACTAACCAATATAATTTAAAAGTCAGTGACAATATTGTCTGTAAATAAAAAATATTATTTAGGCACTGAATTAATAAATATAAGCAAAATAGGAAAATATAAACACTTAATTTAAACAGAAGGTAATCAAACTAAGCGAAGTTAGCAAAATCAAGTATTACAGCGCAATATTTTGTTAGTTTATTGCTTTGTATGAATAACTTGGGCGACAAAAATTATTCGTTCAAAATGTTGTCAAGTTAAAATCTAAAAATATATTCTTTTGATGATATATGTCTATAAAATATTATTCTATTTTCAGAATACATAGCCACTACCAAAACGTGTGCACATTCGGATATAACACATGCTGCGAATTGTGGTGAACCATTCATTAGTTCACCAGAAAGCTGGCTGAACGGTGATGCCATACACACACAGTAGTATTTTTGTTTTACTCTGTGTCATTATCATCACTATCTTCAATTGTGATTTCAGAAAACAGCCATTAACAGACGACTTGTACAATACACAGAGCAGACGACAAGAACTGCTACATGTTCAAATGGATACGGACTGCCCTTGTGAACCTAGCATCTCTTGTGCTGAAGGGTGGGTACAGCACATTGAATATAAACTGTTTCCCAGATAGCAGAATCACCTTGATTCAATCATGAATGCAGCTTGTCACAGTATGCCTGCCAGCATGAATTAAACAAGCAAGCAACGAAGCTTTGAGCTTGAATCAAACTAACGAGTCTACACACACCAAAATTTCTTGAATTTTGGTTTATAAAGCAGAAATAAAATACAAAGCTGTAGAAAATCAAAGTACACAATGAAATGTCACTATCACACCAGCATTAATTATGTAAACATACAACACAAACACTGATAATTTTAAACACTGATAATTAGTTAAGAGCTGCCATATAGAACTTTATTACTACCTAAACATGCCAGCAAACTAAAAGGTCAACATTTCACTGCGTTGTTCATTTCTGTGGGAGAAAAAAGGCATACATGTTATGCGAACGTAAAAAATATGAAAATTAAAGTCATTGAAATTAATGTTTATCTGCAATTCATTTACGCAAGTCCCATTCTATGATAACCAATACGTGATTACAAATTTCCCACAGAAAAAGGAAATTTCCAATACATTTCCCACACATTAAAACTTGTAGAATTCCCGTACTTCATGGAATTTCCCAAACACTTGACACACTGATTTTGGTTATATAAAGGGTATGTACTATTAACATATTTTGGTTATATAAAGGATATGTACTATTAACATAATTTATACTGCATTAAAAAATGCAATAAAAAATCACTATTAATTCTACCATTTTCTAGGCTTCATTTGGTTTGTAAAATTGTAGTTGATAATTACGAATGAATAGCAGTATTGTGTACCATCCTGTCTATGGATATCTAATTGAAATGTAGTGTTTTGGTTATAAAACTTATGTATTAGAATGACGTGTACTACTTTTATTGTAAATTAAAGATTTTGTTTTAAGAAAAAAATACTTTGTTAAACTGTCAATGTTATAAATTTAAAAAATTGTAACAAAAAAGTGAGAAAAAAAAGGTGGGGGGGGGGGGGTTCAAATATCACTTTAGTATAACACTAACTGAAGACCACTGATAGCCTTTCGATAAGAAGCAACACGTTACTGAATATTTTCAGACTTTAAAAAAGAGTTGTAGTGTTTTGGGATATAATACATATTTTAAACACAATTTTTACTTTTCATGTATTTTAAAAATTTTAATTTAAAGACCAAATGAGTAGGGCAATAGGTTTTTTAAATACATTATCGTTAACACAAGTTAACTTTTCCATTTGTTACAGTAAACTATTTACAGTTATGTACAGAAAAGCTGTTATTTTTCGAACAGATTTACAAATCACACCTGTGTGTTGGAACTTTAGAAGTTACCTTTCATGAGGTGCTACGGATATTAATAAAATTGAGAACATAATCACTGCAACTTTGTGTGATGTACCCTCTTCCTCACAATGGGATACATTAATAAATATCTTAATTCAAAAATAATTTTGAGACATCTTAAAAAAAAAAAAAAAAAGGAGAGGTTATTTCGCCAAATTCTGCAGCGTACTATTACTTCAGACTACATTTTTTTAAATTTATATCAGTTTGATGTCCAGAAGTAATTAATTTAGTTTTATTGCAAATTCATTACTTATCCAAGTGTAACCATTACAGCCTCGTGAAGTCTTATATTTTGGTTTTTTAATCCAATAGCCGTATATTTAATAACTGAAATACAGTTTTACATACCAATTATTAACAGTTTTGTTATGATAACTCTAAAACATGTATTCTCAAGCTATCCCTAAAAGTTGTCAAAAAGGGCCAATTTAAATGCACTATCTTACAAAATCATGTGCCAAGTACCATTTGTTGTAAATGAGTTTCTAGGTGCCTGTTATTGACACCATCTTAGTTGTAGTTTGCTTATATACAGATGAATGATTATTTAAAAAATTTACTACAGCATTTATTATTTTCCAATGTAATAAATCTCAATGCATTTCAGGGATAATTACAAAATTAATATGTCCGTTTTTAAGCATTGTCGTTTTGTAAATTATGATTCACTTTTTCATATTATAGATAACATTTCTGTATGTTGTGGTGAGTACTAATATTTAAGCAACCATGTTATAATTTTTTTAACTGAAGTTTTAAATCTTTGTTAGCAATTATTTTCCTTCTTAAAAGCATCTGAATCCATTAAAAATATTTAAGCGAAAAATAACAAAATTTAATTTTTAAACAGGGTTACTTAAATGTTTTAGGTAATGAAGCCTGTCACAACATCGCTCAATATTCTGCACTCAGAAAAGAACATGTATACTGGTTACTTGCTACCCACCATCATGTATCTGAAGATAGAACTTGAGATGAAAGCCAAAGACACAATGTCAATCTACTGTATTGCACATCCCTTGCAAGGACTTTGCTAGATGGAATCAACAGAAGATTTGAAGAGGTTTTGCAGAACCAAAGGCTGATTCTTGCTACAAGCCTAATACATTCTCTTTAGTTTGAGTAGATCTCTGATGCTACAGAACAAAATGATACGCTTCAAATGATGCATGAGGAAGTAGCATTCGCTTGTAATGTAACTTCAACTGCAACGTTAAACAAAATGTCAGAGGAGGAAAGCCCTTCGTGAATAAATGTATTTTATGACTACAGTTCTGTATACACACACATGTAAAAATCATATTTGATGATGTAAATAAGATATAGACCTAAACCTGCATTTCGGTTTTCTGTTCATGTTTGATACGCACAGTTATTATTAAATTCCAATATATCAATTACTGTTAAATTTATAAGTATTAAATTTTAAAATGCATTTGAATTTATGTACAATGTTGGCTATAAATTTAATTGACAATTTTTTGGTTATATTGTTTGTTGGGTTATTTGGTTTTATTTGATATTAATGCCTACATGATGTTTTTGTCACTACAAAAATTCTGTTTCAGGCTAAAATCTTTGGTTTCCAACATAATAAGTTTTCCCCGCTAAGGAGTTTTTGAAAGCTTTTCCCTTGGAAAACATCTTAACAGAGTTTTACTGCATTTTGCAACGTGAACAAGAACTTATTTTAAAATTTAAACAATTATGTTTAGGGTTGGTTAGTTTGGACACACGTGAACTAATACTGCATTTCTGCGTAGGCTATTCCTTCCTATTTCAAAAAACATTTCATGACATTTTTGTGAATGTGTGCAAGATGTCAAAATATTGCAGCTATATTTGTGAAAATTTTAGCCCATGTCTTGTTTACACAGAAAACTTGGTCAATTTTGTGTAGGGAAGTCACGTTTTCCATGCAGAATCAAAACTATCCCAATATTGTGAATTACACCCACATTAAGATTTTTTTAACTTTTTATCTGGGCAATTGTGAACACAAAAATTACAAAAACAAATAATCTTCTTGAAATCAGTAAATAACTTAAAATTATATTTTTAGAATATTTAGTATGAGGAAATGTTACATAATTAATATATATACTTCTGGTTTTTAAATTTCTCAAAACTTGGTTTTTCCCCTGTGTTTACATTTACTGTACCAACTTAACTTTTTCTTTATCATACTTGTAATTGCTCAACAAACTTAATATTAAAGTCTAATCGGAGTTTTGACACTGATCATAAAGTTAAATGAGTTATATACAGTTATATTTTTCATTACATTTTGATTAGAAATGGACTTTCAGTCATAAAATTATAACTGTAATTTTTTTTTTGTTTCGGAAATTACATAGCTACTGTAATTGGAGTGTAATTTAATTACATTTTCTTAAAAGTATTTGTAATTGAGCACAATTACAATTTGCCAGTATTTTACCCATCAGTGATAATAAATAACACAAATTGAACCATCTTAATAATATTATAAACGTGAAAGTTTGTATGTATGTATGTTAATCAAGTCATAACAGTTCGACAGATTTGGATTAAATTTGGTAGAGGGGTAGATTATATTCTGGATTAGCACATAGAGTTCTTTTCATACTGGAAAAAGAAACAGTTTCTTTGGGGGGGGGGGGGGATGTATGTATATATATATGTGTGTGTGTGTGTGTGTGTGTGTGTGTATATATATATATATATATATATATATATATATATATATATATATATATATATATATATATATATATATTTTATATATATATATATATATATATATATATATATATAAGGCCACCAACAATTTGAGTAGGCACTGGTTGGTGGTATGTTTTTTATATTTTGCATGGGGGTGGAGCAGTGGGCAACAGCTAGTTATCAATAAAAACATTGTTAAAAATCATAAAACCAACCTAAATATCATCAAAAATAAAGAATAATGTTTGTATGTCACACACTTTACATATGTATGCCAACATTGTTTGGACATGTGAATAATATAAACAAACCAATTGGCAGTTTAAATATTAGACGTCACATAGTATAGTTCAGCCAGAAGTATCTCGACACGTCCTCACCTGTTCCCTTACCCGCAAGCTAATCCTTCCAGCTTCCGCGGTAGCAGGTTGTGCCGACGTCCCTCTCTAGAATCACGTAATAATTCTAATTAATAATTGTTGCATTTTATTTTATTTTCGAAGCAGGTTTCCCTTCAGCCATAAAATTAACTTCAGTTTTTGATCACTATACAGAGCTATGCATTCCCATTGTTTCCACGTATGAAAATAATATGTTCAGTTGTAGCTAGTTAACTTAAGAAACCTGGATACCATACATGCTCACCTCACACAATTAATTCATGCATTAACCCACCGACATGGTATTTTGTGATCTAAAGTTAGCATGGTATGAGACGCAACTTCCGATCATCTCAGGTGAACTGGGTGTTACCTACAAACCCGGTCATGGTATTTTGCGGTTGTATGCTTTACGTATTTATTCCTCGAAATGGTTGAGATTAAGGCAATGATGATTTTTAGCTTATAACGTGTTACTTCATAATATGCTACATAAAATGTAATGAACCACTGGTAACCCACTTTTATTGCAAAAGAAGGGTTGCAACCCCTATTTCGCTATGAATAAATTTTGTGATGGTGTTAAACATCACTCGGATCCATTTACACGTTTTCCAGAGTCTTACTGTTAGATTGTACATTTTTTTTTGTAGGAAGTGCAATTACCTGGTCTTATTGCTCTTACTTACTTCAAAGGGGCACACCCGCCCTCAGGATGCACTTTAGACAATAAGTCTTATATATATGTTTTCACTTTATTTTTCCGTGGGGAACACACATGCAGAGTTTGTCCTTGTATTTACGAAAAATTCCGTATATACTGCATCTTGCATTTAAATTTCTTAATGATCACACTAGTAATTTAAACACTAAAATTTATATTATGTGCTGATGATATTTACAGCAAAAAACAGTTATAATAACCATTTTGAAATGTTTTCCTACTTAAGTTTTTAATGCTTGGCTTCCCAGAAATGGTCTTAAGAGAGTTTGACAGTATTTATAAAGGCACTATTAAAAGTCCTAAAATAAACCCACATACTGCTAAAAATTGTGAACATTTATAAATTTATGCTCTTTGAAATGTGTAAGCAATTTGTGGCTTGCCAAATGAGCAATACACCAACTTGTGTCATTGGAAAGCTCATTACGTGTTATTTTAGGAATATTTAAATTGTGGTATTTATATACTTCACAACATTGTGGATGTATGAAACTGTTCGGACAGCTCAAGAATGTCAAAAATGCATTTTTCATTTGAAATATTAGACATCAAATGGTTTTGTGGTTTACATGTGACAGAAAGATACATTATCAGCACCTGAAAGTAGAACTTGCGCAGGGCTTCAGAAAAGTGTAAAGTAACAGTGAATTGACTACACACATTCTCATAATACAGTTGCAGATTTCAAAATATTCAAACTATTATGTAAGTATTATGTACGTATTTGTAGGTTATGTTTAAAAATTGGCTAGGCAAAGTGATGTGGAGAAATAAAAATCGTCATCTGAAACAAACTTAAATTAGACAGGTTTTATTAATAATTTTACCTATCACAAACGGGGAAAGAAACATGTATGGGATCAGTACCAGTTTAAAATATACAGGTTCTGGTGGTTCTCATATTCTGAATACAGGCTGATTTTTAATACTATTAAGTATCGGTACCACCTCAACACTAATCGTATTCACAAGTTAGCTTGTGAGAACACACTGGCAAGACAAGCACATGACATGTAATGGAAGTTGCCTTCGTGTGCGGAAACACACTGCTTGCAGAGGTGGAAGGTGTGAGCAGCAATGGGTACTGGCTAGCGTTGACAGCCAAGGGAAGCGGTATATATTTAAAAATATACACTGTTTGCAACTCAGATGTGCTGACTCTGTATATCTTTAAAAGTTCGAGTGTGTACTTTTAGGTTTACAGAAACCGTTTACATCTGCTTGAAAATATTTTATGTTACAGTAGCCACTTGTAAAATTCCAGTGCAATTTCTTGGAAAGGATTTAAATGGAATATGTGCACAGTGACGTATTTGTTATCAGAACCTCTCACATCAAACCTTAATCAAGTTTACCTATACTAACCTATGCAATATAAGAACTTAGAATCATAAGCCTTCATATAGATTATGTGATAACAGTAATGGTAAATATGTAAAATTTTCAGATTGGTTCTAACGAATGTACTGCATTAGAAGAAAAAATTATTTCAGATGTGTGTGATGCTGAAAAAACACTTGAAAATATGTTTGTAAATACTGTCTCCAAGTTCTGAGTACACATAATACATAATCATTATTATAAAAAATTCTATGAAATACCACATGTTGGAATTACATAACATATCACATCAATTAAAGTGCATCTCTCTTTTCCACAGGATGGCCACTGTTTTTTTTGGGTCTCTGCTTGACTATAATTCACAAAAAATTTTATTATGCAATGTGAGAAGTAAAAAATGTTACCTTTGTGCAGCAGCCATAATAACTGAATTCTGCAGTCTGCAGCTTCATTTTTGTGAAATAAAACTATAATGCTGCTTGGTGAACAAAGCCAGCATCTCATGTACAACAAATGTTAGGTTTAACAATGGATGACGTGTAGAATAGATAGCAATTCAGTTTTATTCCAATAAAATGTTAGTTACTACAACTGTGTAAAAAAAAAAAAAAAAACTGAAAATTAAAATTATCTTTCACAGTATTCTTTACTGGAAAACTGTTAGAGTAATTTAAAATACAACCTTTATGCTTCAATAGTTTTAAATTTTACAAAATTCCCCAATTTTTCCTTGGCCTGACATTTCTAGGTTTTCCCTGTTTTCCAGAAAAGTGGCCACCCTGTTTCAGTATCACATTAATAGTACGACTGGACAGATACCAATACCGATACATTGGCTGATAAACTCTAAATCGGTATCAGTTACAATCTGCCATGGTCCAACCAAATAATTTCATCAACCCAAATGATTTACTAATCGTGAAAATTACCACATTTGGTTATCTTGCAAGATGTTTTCACAAACAAAGAATCTTATTTTTGAACCGAAAAACTATTTATTTTCTTAACTTTTCTTTTATCTTTTAGTAACAGGTAATATGAAATTAAACGGAAATTAATATGGCTGGTTTTGGCGTTGCTACATATTTAACCATATACGTACAAGCCATACCTGGTGAAATTCATAAAATAAAATGTAATTACAACTTATAATACTAGTATCTGCTTCATTTGTAAAGAAGAATGTTTTACTGCTATAATATTCATTGCTGTATATTTTCTAACACACAAATGTCAACTGTATATTGATGTATCGCTCGCTCATGTATGTACATATATAAAAGC
This sequence comes from Dryococelus australis, assembly GCA_029891345.1. Taxonomy (NCBI): domain Eukaryota; kingdom Metazoa; phylum Arthropoda; class Insecta; order Phasmatodea; family Phasmatidae; genus Dryococelus; species Dryococelus australis. Next base: position 81,199,348 of record CM056999.1, on the reverse strand, counting down.
AGGTGAATGAAATTTATGCACTGAACATGCACGCTGTATTTATAAACACTACCTATTTACTTATCTTCTGTGTTTTGTGATTAGGATCTTGACAAATACGGCATTTGCAACTATTGGGGAAGGTTGATGATTATCGTCTGCTGCTTGTAGCAAAACCAGTTAAGAATGTCAAAAATAGTTACTCTTTTAGATTGTTGCCACAGTTTGATAAAGTTAAGTTCCTTTTATGAACTGACCAAGCGCTAAACTGCACTGTAAACACAAAAAGTTAAGTTTAGGGGTATTTTAACATTACTCAGACATAATATAAAATTACAAATGAAACGATTTGTTTCTGCACTATCTGCGGGGTCGGCTACAAAGTATAGGCATCTATAATATCTGCAAAATGGGGGTTTGACCCCACCTCTAATACCCTTGAAGTAACAAAATTTATAAATAATTTTTCGTAGTAACAAGATTTCCTGATCAAGCCTTAGTACCTGCAATTTCATGTTTATAAACCAACTTTTCTTAAACAGGACTCAATAACAGATAATCTAATAACAGCTAACAGCAGGCTAAAACTTCCTCGTATGGTTGCCCCATGTACATTTACCAGTACTTATGTAACCTTCAAATTTCCCAACCAGAATATAAGTGTGCCTAGAAACTATACTAAAATAACCACCAGTTAAAAATATGTTTATATTTATCATGTGATCAGATAACCATTACTTTAAAACAGCTTTGTAAAACTAGCCCCAAGACACTAAGTTAAGGACATACATACAACCTGATATAATTGAATGTACATATTTGAAGACAAACATTCAAAACAATTATGTGTTCTAACATGAGGATACTATAACCATGTCCAACCCTTCTGTGACCTTTCCAACTGACAGAATGAATGAACATTAGTCCTAAATCTACTACAAAAAAAACTTTCCATGGCCACTAATTTGAACACCACTTAATTCTCTGCAAAATCTTATTAACTGTATGTCTCCAAATGATTTACGATAGGTAATGAACAGTTCAGGGCATAAATATTTTTTTGAAGATTGACTTCAGAAGTGTTTGATTAAACAGTGAACCACCAATATTATGGATTTGTTTTCACCTGTGCAACTGATGACTTAGTTTCTAGACACAATTTAATTATTACATTTAGAAACAACAAAGAATCCATACCCATAAGTCTACTCATTGTTGTTTACTGTAGTGCTACAGAGTATATCTGGCCTGGCTTCAAGATGCAAAACAACTCCCAATTCCAATTAAATGCTGCAGCACTCCTGTCAAACAGTCACTTGCATGGACGGAGACTTATACACTTGCAAAATGAATAGCTTGAGTAGCCTTTTATATGGCAAGAAGAGGCACTACATCTGGGCTGACAAAATATGTAGGCAGGTTCTTGGCTGTTGAATTATTCTTATGAAACAGAATGAAAGATTCTGCTACCTGGAACACATAGGACAACTCAATGAGAATCTGTATGTACATAGTAAAATTATTTTTAAAAAAATATATAATAAACAATGGTCAAAACTGGTAACATTTGCTAAAACTTAAAAAAAAAAAAAAAATAATAATAATTCTGTAAAACATAACGGTAGTACGTTTCTGATACAATGGGCCCACTGGCTGTGTACATTTTCTTGCAGACAAGCTACAAAATACCTGTGCAGGCCCCAGACACTGTCATCCTGGACTGAATGGGGAGTACAGTGTCTTTAGACACAGATCAAAACCATTGACTGCATTTATTGTTGTGTTTACATGACAATACTGTTACAATCTCTCCAAGTCTATGGGCATTACCAGGTTCTTTAAGGAATGGATGTCTTAAACAAAAGTGTTAATAATAATTTTGCAATTTACAAATAATCGTATTGTATAAGTAGACTATCTCTGTACAACTTTAATAGATCTAAAACCCTTGAAACTAAACAGAAGTTCTTCAAATTTTGCAGAGCGAATCCTCAGGGTCAAATACAAGTCAAGATGGAATTTCAGCAAGATCAGATTACACAATCATTACCTTTTACCCTAAAAACTTATTTTTGATTACGTTTTCTCTATGAAAGTTTCGTATTAATGCATAGAGATATGACGGTAATGGAATATCATTTTTGTTTACTTTAAAAGTCTCACTTCAATGTTGAGTTAATTTTCTAGTGGGGCTCAGTGGTTAGAGCAATACCAAGTGGGGCCGCAATGGATCAGTGGATAGAACTATGTTAAGTGGGGCTGCAGTGGCCCAGTGAATAGAGAAATATCAAATGGGTCTGCAGTCGCTTCAATATTGAGTTAATTTCACATCATTTCATTATTACCTACATATATATATATGTATATGCAATGTTTATTTTTTTCAATCTTTGTACGATAACCAAAATTTGTTAACATGATGACTATTCTAGGCACGTGACACTACTAAAATAAAAGGTCATGGGCTGGGCTCCTAGTTTATAATACACACCATAAGTATTCTTACATTAAAATACAGACCAGCTGCTTAGGTCCTAAGTAGTAATCTCTTTCCATATACAGTTAAAGCACACAACATTGCAGAAATGCAATTTCATGGGGCATGCAAACAAATATTTAAACATTCAGAACACACTGTTCTTTCGGTTTACCATTAAAATTATTATGAACCATTACAGTGATACCAACATTTATAATATGCTTTGATAACATCCTTCACCAAAAAATAAATTACCTTGAGGTATTTGAATAGTTCTGAAGATTCTGTTCATTCAGGTCACCATAAATATTATATGTTACAAACTATTAACGTAACACCCACATTACTACTAAGATGTAATTTTTAAGAACTTTATAGGCCATTACAGATTGGAAGAAACTTATGAAAATCAACCTTTGGTAAAAAAACACACTAGGCATAACATGTCAACTGTTTTTTCAATAACCTGTATTCCACAAATATATAACACTGGTTAACTTTAGATTACTGTATTATTGAATAAATGAACCTTTACCTTAATATCTTCTAAAACTTGTAAATATTTATTTCGTTTTTTAATATGAATTAACAGCGAGTGCAGCAACGTGTTAGAAACGACCAATAAGAAATAGTTCACAGATAAAATATTATTTTAAACTCGTTTTTTTAGTATACTATTTGTAAATTAAACGGTGCCTATTTAAGTAGCCCCGATGGCAACAACTCATTTTTACAGTTTAAAATAACAGAGGAAAATATTGCTAGTACGCAGTAATGGTACTGTATTGTTTTATCGAGCGACAAAGCAACCCAAAAACTATCTGCTGACGAGGCTTGTCACACTCTCTCTCTTTATTCGTCTCTTTCACACTCGGGAAATTTCACTTCGCTAGTAAGCAAGGAAATTATAAACACACTTCCTAACTGCATGGCCACATATGGAAGATAACACCAGCTTTACACCCACACAACACGACATAATAACGTGACAAATTTTATAATTTTTCTTTACTTTACTGCTGTGATAAATTAATATGATAAAATAAGACATTTTAAAATGTACAATTTTATATGCATGTTTAAAAGAGAAAAATTTAGTTTTTTTCCCATTAAAATTATGTAGAGCACATTGGGCTCCTGCAGCACTGCTATAATTTTAGAAGTTGTTACTGAAAATACATCTTCAACAGCTTTGAACACAGTTTCCTGTGTCAATGGATTGTAGCCCCATCACTTTGTATTTCACTGTTGTCAGATTTTTCTAAATATGGCAGCATTATTACAATTTGTAGATTTCTGTTTACTGGGTCAGAACATATGCTGGCAATAGCTGTTACACTTGTACCTGGTATTATAGTGAAATCCACGGGAGAAAAAACTTGCAGAAGTCGCAAACATTTTGGGCAAGTCGAGACAGTCCATTACCGTTGCACGAAGGGGTGAGATTTTTCAGTTCAGTTCAGTAGTGACAACCACCAAGAGCAGTAAGGAAAGATCTGCTCGCATGCATATTACCTGCCGAAAAAACTTAGGGCACATGGCACAGTATTTAACAGCACTGTAGTAGGGAACAATGTTATCAGTGTCACGTGGTTTCCCACCCTCCAGCAACAGGCGCTTGGGAGAACTCTCCCCTACCTTCCCTCTCTCAAAGCTGCGCAAAGAATTTATCATTTTAACTTAACTATACATTAAGTTTTGATAATTTCCTCTTGCATACACTGCTCTTTCCATGATAACGCTGTTTAGTGAGGTACTACACAATAGTGTCATTAAGACTCCATTTGTTGACTGTTCAGGTAGCTTTTTTTTAGCACATGGTTTAAGTTTAAAGTTAAAGGATAGAGACCAATTGCTCTGAAGCCACTATCTAAATTTTGTTTTATTGAATTTGTTCCATCCATTTTCTTTAGAGTGGAATCAAGCATTTTTGAAAACTCTTGTTTAAGAATCACACTACATCTAAGATTTCTCATTTAAAATTTGTGAATTCAGATGCCATGCTGACTTCAGTGGCCTAAAAACACACAATGTCTCTTTATGATTAACTGCCTATGCATCACAACTGTTACAGTATATGTACTATGTCTCAATGTATCTACTGTCACAACTAAACTCTAACAAAAGTACCTCAACTTTATTTGAAATTCTGATCACTACACACTAATTTTCTTCAATACTGTGTGGGTTGGTTACAACTGTCAAATTTTACCCCACTTATATAAAATGGACAATACTTGTGCATTAACACATGGTATTGGATTGTACACTGACCCCAAAATTTAATGTCACATGTACAATAGATACAGAAAGTTTCAAAATTAAATGAATTTCAAAATGGAGAGATAATAAATATTTTTGTTTCATTTGCTTGTTACAATGTGAGTGTGTTTCAATTACAAGTTTATACTTATGGTGACATTTTTGGTGTGAAAGTAGACAGACATGAAAAGAAACATTAGCAATTGCAGTACATAAGCACTAAGAGAGACAACCCCTCACAAGGTAAAATATAAAATTTCTACTGGTAACTTACTCTACCACAGAAATGAGAGCAAAAATAATTTTATACTGATTTATTTGCAAACAGTTTTACAGTAGGAGAAGAATTTATAAATATGTACTGAAATTCATGTGCTGACTATTAGAAAACTGAAAATGGAAAAATTTTAATTCTCAAATTTGATTAAGAAGTGTTATATAATGTCAGATAACCACCACCATCCTTACAACACGTGTTAATATACTGAAATTATGAAAATAAGACATTTATAAGTGTTGCTTCTTATCTGTCCAAAAGAAACAAATTAGGTGTTACAGTTGATTTCAAAATTAATTCATGTCTCACTAGCTCTACTATTCCAAAAAATGTTAATTCACAAAATCATTAAAGAAAGAAAATTTAGTTTCCTTCTCTCAATCAAGTACACTTCAAAATACAGTAGAACCCCTTTTATACACCATTCAAGGGATCCAGCAAAAATGATGCAAAGGCTGTTCACGATAAAGTTAGCATTTTTGAAATCAACCTTAGAAAATAGTCACTATCCTTACCTGCACATATTTTAACGGGCGAACTGAGTGACATGCACCCAGTAAAGATGAATGTATGGTAGTTCAATATCTTAAAGTCAAATAAAAAGTATCAGTTAACAGTTTGTGAAAACTTGCGCTTATTTATTTTTCAATTGCGGTTTTTTAATGTAGTGAAGTGTAAAAATGAGCAAATTTGCAAAACATTTTCTTTTATAATAATTTCATAGTTGCACTTGACCAACACATGAATAAAGTGACGACACTCACTGCAATGTTAATTTTGCATAAGGCAGATTAATATACAACATGCGTACAAGTAGATCTTAAGCAGGGCTTTCAAAAGTGCTCATTTTACAGTGAACAGCCTATAAAAAGCATGAAAGTGTAAAGTGTGGGAAATGCAGTCAAGTGTTTCAATTTAATTAAGTTTTAATAAATCAACATTGACATACCGTTATACACAAATGGAAAGCTCTACCAAAATATAATCCAGTATATTTACAAATTGTTTAAAGAAAAAATGCATAGTAAGAGAAATTATGTAACATTGGCAAATATTGAAGATACAATAAATAAACTATAAAATATAAGCATTGCCTAGAACTTTCTCGACAACTTCTGTCGCAACTTGGAACTTTCATAATAAAGCACATAAAAATAAGAATCAAGAAAATACAAATTTAGAACGATTATTTATTAATGCACTACAAAATTCACACTTTCCATTTAATTAGGGTTTGAAAAGAAGTCAGATTTTTGTCTGCTTCAACTGTTGACTGCTAATATCTTCAATTTTTTTTGTCAAGGACATTAAGCTGATTGAAAATACTGTCCTCGCATTTAAATCCCAAGAAGTAAGTCCTCACAGTTGATACAGTTGAAATGCCTCATGCTTGGTGGGCATACGTACTTCTTCCTCTTCTTCACAAGGATTGCCAAGTTCTTGGTCTATTTTCCATGACATGGTAACTTACAGTATCTTCAACTGACTGTCCTTCAGTGATTATCATGCCAGAGTAAATATTGACTAAATCCGTAAATGATACCCAACTTATCTTCTGCAAGGGGGACACGAGTCCCAGTATGTTCATAGATACATTTTTAAATTGAGATTTTCATTAATTGAAAACACTCTTATTAAAGTTTTTAGTTCGTCGCGTTAACTTAAATAAAAATTGAAAATAGGAGGAAACAAAAATATTGTGCATTGTAATTAGCAGGAAAGAAGTACATAGAATCAAATGGAGACAAAAGGGACCGAAAATGAATAGTGTAATTTGTAGGAAAATGTAAAAAGCGGTAATGCAAAAAAAGATGTTCTACTGTACATTAATTGCATCAAAATGTTACTTAGAGTTAATCAAAATAAATTGCTCTAGCAATAGCTACAGCCTGTAGAACATACATACTGTTACAATTTCTCTCTCTAGAAATTATGTGGGCTATACCAAGTTCGTTAAGGGATGAAGGTCTTAATCAAATAAAAGAATTTATTATATTTTATTCACAATACCTAAAGCACAATTCTCTAAACTCAAATTCTCACAATAAATTGAAATCGCTTACTGTTCACGATTGGCACCAATTAATAAAATTGATTAATTATGACAAAGAAATCAATCAAATTAAATAATTAAAGATCAATCACAATAGACAGTGTATCAACCTATTCAATTATTTTATAATTTATGCATCCATATTTGACAGTTCGAATATTTACAATAAAATCAGTATTACACTTCCATTCAATCCCACCTCAGTTCAGGCCATGTACCACCAGTCACAATGTTCTTGAGTCCTCCAAGCGCCCTCACGCACAGTAGGCTCCACTTGTCGGTTTCACATCCTCTCATCCATTCACACCACGAACACTTTGCCCGTCGTCGTCCCACAATCTCCCGTCGTCATCCCCACTTCACTTCACTCGCACACACTCGCCAGGCGGCCTCCGTCAAAGACTGACGGCCGCTGGGTTGCTGCAGTATATATAGTGTCTTAGTCTTACATCACCACCTAGAATCTTCCCCAACTCACGTGATGCGTCGCAGAGGGCTGAGGCGCCAGCCAGTCTCACCAAAACATTCTTGCGTCGTCACTAAACGTATAGGAAACTCTAGCAGGTAAGAGGGCTGTAACGCCAGTAAGTCTCGCCACTATCTGCATACATGGGATTCTCAGAAGGGGGGGGGGGGGATAGCCACAAGCGCATCGTTCCAGGAAGAGGGGAGGGCAAGGAGGGTCTCCAATTACGGCGCGAGGCAATTGAGTCGGCGCCAGCTGCAGCACGTAACAATACTATTGGGGCATACAACACATCTTGTCCATAGAAAAAGTTCAAAACTGCTTAAATTATTGTGCAGAAATTGTGACTGTTTAAAACAAGTATCAACTTGTTATATTGATGCCAGGGGGGCAATCAGGCATCAAGGAGGGCTTCACTTTCATTATGTACAGTGTCATACCAATCATCATGGCGCCAGTCGCTAAGTGGCCCTTCGAAAAATTGGTGGCTACTAGAACAGCACAGAAAATACCCCTGCACATCCACGTCCTCTTCTTATAAATGGTGTGACGTCCATTCCCTAAACCAACTTCTGGAACCATGCTAGTAAACCTGTCTTATGATGGAGCTGGGGATTAAAACAGATTTTAGTCTCTGCAGTAATTAACACATCTGTGTATGTGAAGGTCCCACCAGAAGTGTCACTTCCAGCAACTTCAAGCCTATGCAGCACTACAAATAAAACCACTACTGGAATAACTGAAAAAAAAACTAAAAACACCTACAACATAAAAATCACAAGAATGTAAAATTAAGATTAAAATCAAATAAAATAAATTACAATCTAAAAATGATTAAAATAATTTACCAACATAAAAATGTCTTTCAAATACAATATTTAAGTCAAAATCACTGGAAATTACCTATATACTTCCTAGTAAAATAGAGAGGTAGTCCATACCAGCCAACCTTTGGTGGGGGGGGGGGGGGGGGGGGGGGCGAAAATCTTAAGGTTTTTCTAGGGGTAGATAAACCCGGTAAAATTTTGAATTTCCAGGTCCAAAATTGTGCCATTTAAGTAGTTTTCGCACCTAAAAAATATTATATACAGCTGGAAAAAAAAAAATTATTTATTTTTTTAAGTTTTCAGCTTGAAATTTATTTTCACTTTGAGAGGGGGGGAGGTATACCATGGTACCCCATCCCCCTGGCTGTGTCCCTGTTCTAAGTCCTATACTTTAGCTTCGGTAAATTTTATACATCCCAGAAAATGCAAATGTTCCAATACACATCAAATATATAAGTACAACAACCACAAAAATTTTTAACTACTTACCTGTACATTGCAAAACCTTTGTTCTCTCATCAAAAGACTTGCGTAGGTTAATCAATAACCCACCAGTCATGTAAAAGTAGATACAGGTGAACACACTTCATAGTCACATCACAGACAATCTTAGTTTTGTTCATATGGGACCTTACTTAGCGCACACACACACACACACACGCGCACAAACACTTTTCCACATAACCATACACATTCATAAAAGTTGTAAGTATTTTATACTGTCAGAAAAACTGTTTAGTTGCACACAAACAAGAATTTTTGTTTAACCCTAGACCGATACGAAATCTCTATTTCGTGTTTTACCTGCTTTAGTGTTATATTATAAGCTGTCCTATTGGCTCTACACTTTTCTGCATGATCGTTACACAACACAGATTTCACTGTCAAGAAAAACATGTGCAATGGCGTATGCCCACAAACCCATACATTGTTATAAACTACCATTACAACAAATCTTAAAAGATCTCATTCTAACATTTTTTTTAAATGTAACTTTTGAGAAACACGTCTGCCAATATCGGCATTGACGCCATATCAACAATAAGGCATCTCCGTTACAACTATATATATACACATTTAGGGTTTGAATACATGCAAAATGTAATTATCCGTTTCTGAAAATCCCATGTGACGTAACAGAGATGTGGTGGAAACGATAAGTTGACAGAGTAGCGAAAAAGGAGTCGTGCCATGTTCTTCTCAAATGAGAAATAAAGCAGGACAAAGAACTGAGAACAAGCTGTAATTGTTAGTGGAGATTGTTGTAATAAAAATATTGAACCAGTTAGCCAGGAAAGTACATTTTTTTTGTCCCCAATGCACTGCGCAATAACCACGCATGCTGGGATAGATTTCCACTGATGGAAACAGCAATCTAATTTTAAAATTGGTTAAATAACTGTAAACCTAATAAATAATTGTAAATATTAGATACTAATAAAGAAAATTAGTGGATAAGTGGTTTCCTCTTTAGGCTCCAATTAAATTAAAATACAGAAGGAAATCAGGGGTATTTTACCTTTTATGCGCAAAATCTCAGGTCCAAATGTCTCTCTTTTAGGTTATCATCACCTAATATGGTTTCGTGTAATTTTTTAAATCTATAAACGTTACTAGAAATTTTCATCACAGTTTCGAACTCTACTCGCAACTTCTCTTATATTACATTCAGGTGAATACTACAAAAATACGCGATTCCAACATTTTCTCATTATGCCTTACTATACTAAAAAAAATTGTCAACTGATCACATAGGCTGCTTGCTACCACAGTCGAAGGTTGTGACGGATTGTATTTTGCTATTATTTATTAGCTCAATCTTCTAGGACGTGTGAAATAACACGTCTACCAATGGCACGGTAGCCAAGTGTATGAGGCTTTGAAGTATATCTTTTTCTCAAACGAAACCACGGAATTTTAGGTCTCAACGTACAGCTGTATAGCAAAGGCATAACCGAAAAGTACCTGTAAAATATTATTAAAACACCCTTACATATACAGCAAAATCAGTTACGAATATTTTTGGTACAAAGCCCAACATGATGCCTATTTGTGTGAGCGCATTCGTGGATTGTTTCGATATGCTGCCAAAAAAATAAATTTTTTCCTACAGAAAAATTATGCCATACGAAGATAAATTATCAGGACATCATACAGATTATTTACTGGGAAATGCAGCTGGAGAGGACCTTGATAACCATCATGAGGAAAACACAATTACAAACAATCAGACAATTGGCACATCCATGTGTGGTATGACTTCTACGGAGGACCATCATGAAATTAATACTTGCCTGCAGAGTCAATGTGAGGAAAGTATGGAAAGGTGAGAAAACATGTATTTGTCAATTAGTTTACATGTACATTTCGTGTCCCCATGTCACAAAAATTTAAAATTTAATATAACTCACCACATCAAGCAGATGATGTGGCGAAGTCACCTAAATGATGGTGATAATGCAACAGGGTTTTTCCAAAAGCATAAAAAATTAATTGCTTTAATTTGAGCATTTATATAATCATCTGGGATTAAGAAAAATAACTATAAATTTTACTACTAAATTTTTTTAATTTTGTAGCAAAGCTCTTTATTATGTATTTAACACTCCTGGAGTCTACAGATTGCCAAATTCATGTACAGTGTATATTTGCTGAAAAAGTGATGATAATAATAATTATTATTATATATATATCATCTTTATCTTTGTGTCGAAGTTAATAAGACAAAGTCAGTTTCTTTTACACTTAACCACATTTAGATGATACCTGCAAAAAATAAAATTTAACATACTGACAATTTGCAATACCTAGAAAATTCTGTTCATGGAAATATGCGTTAAAAGCATACATTGGAAAAAAAAAACCAAACAAAGAGTAGTGGGGGACATCCCGTTAACATTTTCTTCTGTAAAATTATCTTGTGCACTGTAATATTTTTTTTAAATCTAGCAATGAGAGTGTCTGTATTTGGTGAAGTGGCCCTTATTTGCGAGATTAAAGTAAGACACACAGTTGTTCTACGAACATTTAAGTTTCTCAGGTAGATCTTCATGCAGATCACTAAAAAACCAGCATAGTCAAGGCATGACATTAATGACACTGTTAAGGTTTTCATTAGCAACTTAAAAAAAAAATTCTTCCTAATGATTGCATAGTTAAAGGCCATTCACGTTAAAGTGAGCACTCTAGAAATCAACCTTTGAAAAAAACCACTGCCCGCAACTGAGTATGTATAACCATGTGTGTTACCGCACAGGCTGGGGATGAACACACCCAGTTAAGTTGGCAACGAAATTCAAAAAGTAGTTCTAAGAAATAATGCTGTATTGCAAGTGTAATGTTTAAATTTATGGATACTTAAGTTGTTTGAAGTTTATTTTGTACAGTTTAAAGTAATTATTGGCATAAAGATAATGTATTTACTGTAACTCTTAATTATATTGTGTCACTTGATCGGCGCAATGGTCAAAACCAACGGCCCGTTGTGGTACCTTCATGCTTGTTGCTTGGCTTTACTTGTGTGGAGTGGTTGCGAGGCAAGCTACAAATTTGGAAGCTGGAAGTAGTTGTGTTTTTATATTTCTCATTTATTTTTCAACATATCTGCAATTATAGGTCGTATAGTGTTTAATTGTGTTGTAGTAATTTTGTGTAAAGTCATGAGTTCCAGCAAACTAGGTATGAATAGTCAGCGTCAGGAAGACATTATAAATCTCTGTAAGTATTTGTTCTTTAATTTGTCGAGGAGAGATGAAGCTGTGCAAGGTTATCGAATGAATAGCAGAAACGAAAAAAATTTCAACTGCAACTGCCCGTAGGGATAAGTGTAAATGTATTTTTACGATGCGTTTTCCCCGCTTATCCCCACTACGTTGTTGAAGTAAATAGTTGAAAAAAAAAAAAAAGTAGGAATCGACAGTTGGAAAGGTGATATTATAAATGGAAAGTTAAATAACAATAATGAAACTAAATAAACGACAGCAGAAATGCAACATTAATATATTCATGTGAGTTTGTGGGATACATGTTATATCCTAAGTTCGACAAATAATATAAAAAGTCCTACGTACCTACGCCCATCTGTTTAACCATTCTTTAAAATGTCTTGATAATAAGTGCAAATTTTGCCTGCAGTAATTATACGTTAATTTTACACGTTTGTATATTACTGTTGTTTTGTAATGTAGGCCTAACCTCAAATACGTCTGTACCTATCTATTTATGCCCAACCATGTACCCTTTCTTAAATCTGCCTTTAAAACAAGTACAAGTTTTACCAGCAGTAATTATACGTTAATTTTACATGTTTGTATATCACTGTGTTATTTTTTAATGTAGGTCTAACCTCAAATATGCCTGTACGTATCTATTTAGGCCTAGCCATGTAACCTTTCTTAAATCTGCCTTCATAAGTGCAGATTTTGACGGCAGTAATTATACGTTAATTTTACACATTTGTATATTACTGTGTTGTTTGTTATGTAGGCATAACCTCAAATACGTCTATACAGATCGATTATGCCTAGCCATGTAACTTTTCTTAAATCTGCCTTTAAATAAAGTGCAAATTTTGCCGTAAATAATTATAGGTTAATTTTACACATTTTTATTTTACTGTGTTATTTTGTAATATAGGCCTAACTTCAAACTTGTGTTCATGTAGTTATTCATCCCAAGTTACAGTGTTATGTTTTACTATTGTTAACATAAAGTCACAGTTTGATGCTACACCAAAAGTGTTCAAACATCCTATAAACTATAAAATCTTGAAGCTGGTTTTATTAATTAATTATTTATTTATAGACATATAGTTGTGCTTGTTCCCAACATTCTTTCATGATGCAAATGTAATTGTTTTATTTTGTAATGCTTGCTGTAATAAGAATTAGATTTACAATTAATTGTCAAGAGTTATAGAATAATTCCATGTTTAAATTTCGAAATGGATGTTCGACAAGACAACTTGTTCTCTTTGAGAAATATCAACAAAGATAGTATGCGTTCTTGAGTAAGCATAATTGTTCGTTATATCTGCCACTTTGGCAGGAAAAATATTTTAGTTATTGAAATTTAATGTAACTGTAAATTACATGACATAGTCAACACCCCAGACTCCCAGAGCTCCTGTTTGCTTGTGAATTACATTCACCTGTCCGTGCTGATTTCTACCAGTCTCGGGCAGGTGGACAGGCGTTAAAATCGAACACTGCCTCTAAGCATTACTTTTATAATTTGTCTTTAACATTATAGTTTTACTGTCATGTGTGGCTATGTATTGGTTTTACATTAATAATACATATTTCTTTCAGCTTAGTGTGTGCAAGCATGAACCATTTTTTGTAAGTATAGTAATTTTCTTTAAATACTTTTCTCATTTAAGTTTTCAGTTTTGCTGCAGTCATTGCAATGAAGGAACCACAACAATGATGAGAGTCCAAGCACTTTACCTGTAAAATTAGTTTCTTGAGGCCTGTGTGCGAGACAAAAAGAAAATGTTGCACCCAATTGGGCCACAAGAGAGACCGAAAATGTGGCCATCACCAGATCGGCATTTCACTTAGCTATAAATAATATACTTTATTTTTAGAATTATTTTCTACAAATGAAGGTGGTGCCAGTTACAAGCCTGGTGGTACACCCTTCTTTTAACACTTCAATTCACAGTATAAATGTTCAGTTCTTTTTTGGAGGGTCTCAGAAGGGTATGAACACATCATTGGCCTATGTTGAAATACATTTATCTCCATTTATATAGATGCATATAAAACTATCCTTAAAATGTACATATACATGCACATATTTTATATATTTTTCTTTTGTATATATTACATATTTTTATATGCCACATTTGCACAGTAACGTTAAGATTATTAGCACCATCTACTTCTGTGCAGTGGTGTACTCTTTGCTTGGCTCAGATACCCTCATCTTTCCTTGCTTCCCTGCCTTCCCGCTTCGTGCATCATTATTTTTTGATTTGTCATTTTTTATTTAAGTCCTTGCACAACCTCACTCTGTCTACTTTATATGCTTCACACATCTGCTACATTATGCCACTACCTAATGCCTGCAGGATGTATGTTATTTCCTGATGGCTTAGTTGCACTAACTTCAGTCAGCTGAGGCCAAACACCGCTACCATGTTTTAGAGCTGACGTTTTACTTGTCACGCTACAAAGCAATGGAGAAACATTAAGTTTGAGGTACAGTTTTTAAATGTTTGGTCATTTGTGTGGCAGTGGTGTTGTACCTTGGGTATGCAGTAATGTTAGTCTATTTCAAAATCTGGATTTGGATGCCCTTCCAAATTATTTTTTGGCTTAACTAAAGCGTGTCCTTTCATAACGTGTCGTGTTGGTCCTTGTTCACCACCAAAGTTTAGTGTTTGCTATTTCATGGTTTCCATGACTTCATCGCTAGGGCGTTCATTTTTCAATGTTTGTTGTGTAAAGTTTTTGTCTAAAAGAGCTTTTACTGACGCAAACGATTACATATACATACACATACACATATATACATACACATATATACATACATACACACATATATATATACATATTTACACACACACATGTGACTTCCAATATTTGTAAACAAACAACATATGACTGCCGGTTTTTTTGGTAAACAAACTGCATGTACCTCCTCCCAAGTTATTTTTAGAAGCTGTGAAGGGCTGTTCATACAGTTGCAGGTTGGCAACAATCTCATTTCTTTAGTTTATAAATATTTTATGTAAATGACTAACAGCCCATGTAATAAGTATATAAATTGATAATTTTTTTTACCTTACAAGAAATTTGTAACCAGGATGCATGAAAATAAAATTGTATTTTGAATGTCACATGAATAAAAGCTATTTTACTGTTTTTGAATACACTCTAAATATATTAATGAACAACTAATCTTGTCACACTTACCTGAGGTAAGTTCTTGTAAACATAAAAATTTATCATGGTTTCCACAAACACCAAATACCAAGATCCCTCCCACCCCCTCCCAGGAATGCTCAAATACCAAAATACTGCCCCCTTCCCTCCCTCACCTTTTTTTCAAAGACATACACACTATGCCTACTATTGCATTAAAAGTACATAATTCAGCTTCGTGGTATGATATAACAAACTCTGTAGAGCCTGATACTTTTATGGTGGTTATAATTCTCAGGATGTTAAAGTATGTAGGTAGATAAAATAATATTTAAGCAAATGTTACATAATCTCAGTAATTATACTAACTCTCATTTAGTAACTCAAATGTTAAGTATTGCACGTCTACATACAAAATAACCTATGTGTTCAGATTGCCATGCTGTTAATAAAAACTTATTTCTGAGTCAGTGTTAATATTTACACAAGTTCAGTCTCACAGCATCCGTCCTCAAAATTGTGAATACAGTCCTAGGCTTGTTCTCGGGTACCTAATGAAAAACTGTATGTCAAATCAGAGATGTTACAAAGCACTCTAGACAAGCAGATGTGACCTACAGCAACAATATATCAAACGAACATGTTACTTACACACTAAAAAGATGCTCCACCTACCCAAGATTGAAGACATCATAAATTCACTTTCCTTAGCGATAAATTTTGGAACGTCGCAGTTCCTGCTGATGCACGTGACACTTCTTTATGATGTTGGAGCACCTTTGTTGGGTGCTTAAATTGAAAGAATTTTGTTCGATAAGCATGTTGTAATTTACTTGATAAAGTTGTTTTTCCAATGTAAATCCTGTTTACGTGAATTATTCTTCCATTATTCTTACAATATTCTTAACAATGAATGTTGAAAACATATCAGCGCTTTTAATTTGCAAAACAAAAAAGCTTAAAACGTTTATGTAAGACTCCAACATTGAAACGTACATACCATTATGTTACTTTCAAACACAGCCTTCAGAAAGAATTAAAACCAAGTATCACAGCATAACAAGCTTGACAAATTTTATATACGTTCTAAAAAAAATACAAGTGATACAACTTACAAGTTTATATGGCCAGTAAGCTTTACATTTTGAAACCCTCCAGAACCAGTGTGTTAAGAGTTTCGATCAATAATAATAACACAGATAAATATTCATAGCAATGAAATGTGGGCCCAAGTATGGTATCATCTTTATTTTATTTTGAGGGAAAAAAGAAAAAGTTAGCAAGTGGGGGGACCTTAGTTATCGTCTTTCATGAGACGTGATTATTTTGATGTTATTACAATACCGGAATCACATAGCCCCAACATGCACGACACAACAACAACATAATATTACATAGATCGTCGTAGGCCCGACCGATTCTGTCGTCAGACCAGCAATTTTGGATTACAAATTATATCTATCATTTGTCTTGTTGTGCCGCACGACACACGAATGTATAACATTACAAAATGAAATTGCATTGCAAGCTTTTCCTACAATGGTAAATACGCAGCTGATAAAATTAAACTGAAAACTATTGTACCTAACTCTTAAAAATAATCATTTTGCTTTTGTATGCATTAGCGATACCAATTTGTCACCATTATGTATTACAAATTTCCTTCTTGTTCACCACCTTTGAGACTAACGTAGCCTATCAACGCCTTCTAAATAGTTAGGTTAAATGCCGAGAGTGTTGTCTCGGTCGTGCTGTAAATTCAAGAAGTCAAACTGAAATGTGTCATGGTTGCGTTTTTGGTCGTTTCGTGCTGTGTTAGTCGGGGCTACATGATTCCGGCATGTGTGTTGCATTTTGAGTTGCATATTGTTTTGATGGAGCAGTGAAAATTTTGCTCGTATGGAAATAACATTTAAATTATTTAACTTCGAAAATTATAATTCTAATCAAAATACAAAACGTGATACATACATCGCTGTTTGTATTCATACAGATGCAGCAATATATACACGCACACACTTTGACCGAAGTTAACCTTACACTTGAATTTACTACGTAGACAAACAAATATTGTTCACTCACTACAAAAGTGTGGAAAGTGCGGCATTTTTCAGGCCACGTGCAATTCAATAATTATATAAACGGTTTACAAATACATTTACAAAACATGCAAACTTGCTGTTGTAACCTCTTGAACACGTGTTGTTCTATGGCAATCCTTGCGAGTTTACATCACTAAAATCACGTTTGTTCGTCACTAGCATTAAATAATTTATTTGTAAAATCATTCAGTAAAATCAGAACTGTGCACGTTTCCTAATACAAACAAACTCATATACAGAAATTATATTTGTCTCTCTTTATTGTGGAAGGCGGTAAGGAAAATAGCGGAGCGAGCAGTTTAACGTGACGATTAATATTACATTTCACTCAACAAAACGCACTACTACAGTACCTACAACCAATTATGTTTGGAGAAAGCAAATAAATAATTAACTACCGATTAAATATTTCGACAACACCAATAAAATATTCACAATGAGAAAAAACGTGCACGCACAACTGCCTTCACCGAGTTGGAAACTGGAAACATAAACATGGCTAGCCATTGGCTGGAAATGTTTATTGTTCGTATGTGTGGACATACTCTGTCATAAATGCTGAACATATTTTTAACATCCCGTTGCTAATAGCCAAGAAAATTTAATATTGCTTTAGAAACATAATTTAAACCATAAATGTTGTAAGTATAATTAAGATTTTAAATTACAACTTTTAGTTCAGAGTACTATTTTTTTCCAAAGACATCATCAAAATAGCCAACCTAATAACACGGATCCCGCAGCAGTTCAGCTGATAAATTGCTGTACGATAGAGAGCATTTACTGTTTACATAGTGTGTAGATTGGTCAAATTTGAGACAACTTATATGAAATGGACTATACATGTTTTATATATAATATTATACATGTTACATTTAGCAGTCCTGAAATGTAAACATTGAGTTTATTAACATGTGGCAATCACATGGCAATGTTTGTTTACATGTGGCAGAAGGATACATAATGGGCAAGAAAGTAGAACTTTAACAGGACTTTCAAAAGTGCTCACTTTATCATGAACGGCCTATACGTTTGTTTGTTTACACAGGTTTGTAATATATTTTTGCCATGTTACTGTTTCACTTGAAATAACACCTTAGTTTCTTTACAGATTTCGACAAAGGAATAGGTACGCTATAAGTATGACAACTGATGGCTAGTGACATTGGATTACTTTAGAAGTTTACTGGATCCGATTATGTTACTTTTTAAGGGGTAAATG
This sequence comes from Dryococelus australis, assembly GCA_029891345.1. Taxonomy (NCBI): domain Eukaryota; kingdom Metazoa; phylum Arthropoda; class Insecta; order Phasmatodea; family Phasmatidae; genus Dryococelus; species Dryococelus australis. The sequence continues at coordinate 81,180,812 of CM056999.1, read as the reverse complement.
TATCCTGTGCATTATGGACAAATTTAGAATTCATGGCATATCACGGATAGTTACTGTATATCGATTATGTGATATCACCTCCGCTGTACGAATATGATGAAATGGAACACTACGGCAGTGATACAGCTATAATCATATCTAAATGTTTTGTATGCTTCATTGAAGTAGGTTTTCTGTGTTTACTTAGTATATGCATAGTTTAATTGACCAATTTAAGAATTTAACCAACCTGCTTTTAAAATAAACTGAAAAATATACACTTATAAATGAGCCCTGAGCAAATAAATATTGTTTTCATATTACCCGATCCATTTTTTAATTTAATAAAAAATTTATATAGGTATAATTACGATATGCAACAATTTCGTTAATTATTTATTACTAGACAATTAAAATACGTAGTTCTAATTTTCAAATTCGTCAAGTAAATAATGGTTCTTTTGCAGACTATCAACAGTTGAAAAATATTAATCCAATTCACTTCAAGATGAATACACCAAAAAACTCCTACATGATTTAGATATGCAACCATTAGACATTTCACTAAACGAGAACAGCGAGACTACTGGAATATGATGAATAGTCTTCAAGTCACAGAATACCACAAACTGACCAAATACTAAAATTGAATTAAAGGTATTTTTAAAATCAGTGAATTAAATTTATATAAACATGTTAATTATTTTTTCTGCAAAACATTCAGTAATTTCGTATTTAATGATCACTAAAAGACACTAGCAATGCTGGTGTTATTATATGTCCACTATTATTGACACTTAAAGTTTTTTATTTCAAAATACATTTATAAAATAATAAGTGGAATAATTGTTTGGTGATGAAATTACAGATATTTTTCCATTCACAATATTGTAACTTGAAACGTGACTTTTTTTAGGGATGCCAATGGAAATTGTGTCAAAGGAGCCGAAAATCTCCACAATACTAGTTATCCATTTCCTGATCTTTCATGCTGTAATGAGCTCACCTACATAGTTCTGGAGGGTCGAAGAATAGTTGGTATACACCACTTGTTTGAGAGTATCAAAGCTATCAGCAATCTCGAACCTCTTTTGGTTGTGCTTTTCAGGACATGCATCTCATTGGTGAACTGCGACTTGGATTTTGCAGTGTACTACTTTTAAATGTGTAATGTTATCCGGACAATTCGTACAGACCCCCGCGTGATGCGGAAATTATGAACGTGAATGCAGAGCAGTTTCAGGAATGATCATCAAGGGTGGAAGTTATTCACAGCTCGAGGAGTTCTGCGCAGCATTGAATATGCCTTGCATTGCAAGAAATTTCTGGAGTGTATATTACAACCAAGTTTCAGAATCTATTAACCAGTCAACATGGAAACTTATGTCAAAAGAAGCTAAGGAAGAAGCGGAACTAGCCATAGAAGCCGGAGATGTAGATACAGATGGAATTCCTAGTGTTACTGTTGTTGCTGATGGTGTCTGGGGGAAAAGATCCTACAGGAGTAAATACGATTCACTCTCTGGAGTTGTAAGTACATTTTGCTTAGAAATTATCAGTATCTTGTGAATACAATAACAAAACACTTAAACATTGGTGAATTAAAATTTTTAAATTAGTTTTTTGTACAAACATATTTTACCATTACGTGGATTGTGTTTGCACCGACAATTTAAAAAAATTGTGGATTTAACTCAGAGATGAACTTGTCTTATTTTTTCAGGGTGCCATAATCGGATTCGACCAAGAAGCTACTGTTTCTTGGTGTTCGTAACAAGTATTGCTCCTTCTGTGAATCCAGAAGTCCAACAACAAAGGTGAATCTGTGCCAGAACTGTGCTAAAAACTGGACAGGACCCGCAACATCTATGGAACAAAACATAATTGTTGAAGGTTTTGTGAGAAGTGTTGAAATGTACAGCATCAAGTATCTGAATCTCATTGGCGATGATAGTGTGCACAGAAAAATAGTAGATTCAATGCCTTATGGACCGAACACCCATGTCAAAAAAATTGAATGTAGAAATCACATTTTGCGTAACTACACAAACAAGATTCGTGATATTTGTGGCAACACAAAGCTTGGAAATGCAGATCTCAGAAATACACTACACTGCTACCTTCAACATTGAAGGACCTCAGTTTTTAGTGCCATAAAAAATAAAAAGGTAGGACTGAGTAATCATGAGAAAATTCAACAACTAAAACCATGTTCTGGGAGAACATAGCCATTGTGCTGAAAGAAATTATTTCTGCAATGTGTCCTCGAAATCAGGAGAAACAAATAAAGTTCCCGATCTACTAGAAACAGGAATATTTCAGGAGCTCCTGACACGTACAGTGCATGGCAGTAAAAATGCCACCAGTCTAATTTTAGATATAGATAACATTTCTGAGCATTTCAACTCCACTGTTACAAAGGTTGTTGGCGGAAAAAGAATTAACTTTTCACTTAGAAATTCTTACCAGGTAAGGTGTGAAGCAACTGCAGTTTCTATGAATTCTTAAAGAGAACTTCATAGAGTTGTTCACAAATATTATGATAAAAAATGTCCAGGATATCACACTAAAAAATATGTTGCAAGAATTAAGAAGCGGAGAGAACGCTAACTTTATCGTCATTTAGTTTTTTAGTTTTTCGGTCCAAGCAAGCTGACAATAAATCTTCTTCTGCAGACAGTGACTATGGCCCCTCTGCAGCGGTTGTTCAAGAAGACATGAGTGAGGCAGATTACTAAGAAACTGCAGAAATGTTTTTGCAAGATTTGAAACAAGAGGACAATAAGAAAGTAGAAGAAATTACTGGAGAGCAAAGTGCTTGTCAAGAATGGAAGGAGCACTGAAGCAAACAGTTAACAGCATCTTTCTTTGGAACTGTCTGTAAAATGAAGGCAACCACCTCATGTGCAAATGTAGTAAAGCAAATTCATTACAATGTTTTTAAGGGGAACAAAAATACTTCATGGGACTAAGAAAAAGCAGTTGCTCTTTCCCAGTATCCAACTGAAAACAATATTTCCATCTCCCATTGTGGATTGGTTATTGACGAAGAACATCCATTTCTTGGGGCATCACCAGATGGGCTGATTGGTGAAGATGCTGTAATAGAAGTGAAGAGTCCGACTACAGCAAAACTTGTTACGCCACTAGAGGCAGTTGGCTATTAAAAAAATTAAATTCATGGAAATGTGAGATGGTGTACCGAAACTGAGAACAGATGATACCTACATGTATCAAGTCCAAGGAATACTTCATGTTTCAAAAAGAAAATTCTGTCCATTCACAGGGTCTACATAATGTATATCTCAATGGAGTTGTAAGGCATTTAAATTTGATAACATTGAGTTTATGATCTCTGTATCCATGTTTGGAAGTGTACAAAGTTTGGGTTAGTGCCATATTTCAGTGCCATTACTGGCCAGTGGTTGTAGTTTTATAGTGAAAATATTTAGTGACACTGTATTACTAAAAATTCTAACACTTTACCTACCCCGTTAAGATTGTAGTTTTTTACGCAGCTTAGTTGTTTTCGGGTGAATAACACACGTTTACTCTTAGAGTGCACATCTGGAAATAGTTTGTCACACACACGGCAAGCAATAATGAAAGAAAGTAACATATTTACAGATAATAATGAAACATCGCCAGCGCTCAACAATTTTACGATAAGGTACCATCTGTTGCCACAGTGTTTCTTGTCAATTATTAGCTAAAGAGCTTATCGCTGCTGTTACCACTAAACTTCAAAGCGAAAGTACAACATTTCAGTACATGTCTAATTGTAACTGTCACAATCTAAATTAACATGCTGGAACTTAAAAGGAATAATAATCTACAATTAAATGTAAAAATAGGTAAATACGTTTTATTTATATTGAAATTTTAAACCAGTGTGGTTCAAGTTTATGCTGACTAGAATTGTTACAAAGGTATTTTGGCTAGGAATCATATTGAAATTGTGTAAACGTTAATTTTTTTAAATATAAAATGTACATTATAACTACTGTGTTGTATTTGTATTGTTTTTATAGAGGCTAGCTTGTACATTTTAGTCCACTTCGATAAAGTAAGCATTCAATGTTTCACTTTCTATAGTTTGTGTAATGATTTCTCAGTTTGAGAATCTAAACCTGCTGGTTCACATAAAGAATTAAACAAATCACATTTGTGATACAATTTTTTGACACTGAACATGTGTTGATTCTTCAGAGTATGTCTGGAGAAATCATGATTATTGCTCAAATTTATATTCAATAGTCCATTGTTGATGTCTTTTCATTGTTTGATTTTCCACTAATGTTAAGTCGTACTGTTTGGAAGTTTTCATACTCATAAGATGTATATTTGAATTACTGTGTTGTGGTTGTATTTATTGTCGCTGTGTTATTTTGTGAAAAACTTTTTGGGGTTTCTGCATATTACTGCAGCATTCACTATGTCAGTTTGAACAAAACAACTAACTTTATTATCAATTTTTTCATTAAGAGGTCATTTGTCATTGCGGCTAATTAAAATTTTTTGCAGTTAACTTGATTTGATTTTTTTTAGTTCGTTCAAAGTGTGAACTACTTGTGTGGCATGGCAACACTGCATGGTGAGTCGGCTGTAGCAAATAAATGTTGATATTACCAGGTTAACCTGGTTTTTATAGTTTAATTCGCTATTCTCTGTTTTTATCGCCGCAGTTACCAGGCGTATACTGTATACTTAATATTATTGCTTAGTGTTAAAAGAAAAGAAGCATTTTGGGGTTTTAAAATAAATAGAAAACTATTTAAACGTGTTTTCAAATATAGTAACAAACCACCATCTTGGTTTTTTTCCTGTGACATTGAAAGTTCTTCTACCTAAATGTATCATTGCATTTATTATTAAATTTCCAAAGCTTTTCAAATTAATATGAGTGATCATTGGTTTAAGAATGAATATTTTATAAATTAAAATGTCTGATACAATTATGTTTTTTAAATTCAAATTTAGTGCACTCAGACAAATAAATGCAACATACATTATACTGCTGTTTGAGTATAATGAAAATAATCCAAAGTGTTTCAAATCTTAACTTCTGACAACAATGTAAAGACTAATGATTTATTTCAGAAAGCAAAACAAATGTTTCATCCAATTGTACAATGCAATAGTGAAACAAGTGAAATGTACTATCACTGCAAGTGACCAGTAGGCAAATTATTTTTCATTATTGTTATAATAATATTATTCGTAAATATTTTACACCGCAAAATGATTTTTGGTTTAGCTTGATGTTTGTTTTATTTTACTTTAGTATTATCTTCCCTTATTTTGTTACTAGCATCGGTCTTAGTACATCAACGGTATTCCGCTGTTAATCCCTTCCCTGTTTAATTAATTTCACTAAAAACATCCCAAAAATAACCAATTTTTTTATGCTTTGCACATTGTCTACCAAGTGGAGGGATGACACATCTTGTAGGATTACATTTTTTGGATTCATATTCTAGAAGTTACAAATTTTGAAAAACTTAAGAAAAGTTTCACCCAAGTATACTCGGGCATAATGTAAATCCATTCCAAATCTGAATATTTCACTGATGTTAAAAAAAATATACATATATACAACCACTCTGACTGCCAGAAATCTAAGACACATATTGTGTAATGACATTTGTTGCTACATAAATTCTTGTTTTACTTTCTCACCCGAGTATACTCAGACCATTTTTTTGTTTATTTTATTTTTATTTTCTGTAAATCAATACAAATACTTAAACATTTCAGAAAACATACTGGTAGAGTCTACCAATAAAATTTTGAAAACTATTCACACGTATTACGATACATGAAATCAATATCACTGATATTGCCTTTAGGGTGACAAAGAAATGAATGCAAAAAAACTTGAAAATAATAAATATTAGAAAAAAACATAAATCAAGGCAAAAATAATGGAGTCGCCTTTTCATTCACATGGCTCATATTATCATTATCTGACATTATTGCCTCTTGTACATGGAAAATTAATACAATACCAAAGAAAACAGAAATCTAGCAATTATAAAACATAACTAAATACCGAGTCACATTTACATTGAAAAAAAAAAATCAAATGGAAATCATGTTGCTTTGTGTAAACAATATCATTATCTGGTGTAATTGCCTCTTGCAACAAAAAAAGTAATACATCGCAAAAGTGTTCAGATATTTGATGCTGTTTGCTTAACCCGGAAGCACGGAGTAACACACAGACACACATCACAATCTGGACAGTAGTACCTCGTTTCCTCGTTTTCCTTTTGGCATTCCTCACACGGGAACACATTCCACACTGCCTGGTCGGCTTCTCTTTCTTTTCTTTTGGTGGTATAGCTTCCGGGAAGTGCCTTTCTGTCAGACGCAGAGGAGCAGGTGACTGTCCAGGCCGACCAGCATGCTTGGGTGAAATGTCAGTTACATGATACTTAAGTATTTCTTGGACAAGAGCTAACCTGAAGTTCAAGTGTGACTTTCGACCTCCACATTTTTGGTAAAGCACGAAGGCATTGAAGACACAAATGTTAAAAGATTTCTTATAATAAATTTTTCCCTGTTTCCGTGGGACAGGGTAATTTGCAAGTTGTTGATCAATACGATCAACGCCTCACATGGTATTGTTATAGGCCTCGACAACTTCTGACTTCGTCACTGGTTCTTTTCCAGCTTTCCAAACTGTCACAGTATGTGCCCCATGCACAGTTGTGAGCAAACAAAAACACCATTTTGTTCTGCCACAATTATGCTGTGGCTTTGCCTCTCTGGTATGCTACATTCTCACCTTTCTTCAACTTCTTTTTCTGAAGCAAATCAGGCGCGTGTCTCCTTGAAAGACGCACTGTGCCGTAGATAAAAGTAGGATTAGCAATCAGTAAATTAGCAAGTGCAGGAGACGAATAAAAATTATCCAGTGTTCCACAATAACCTTTATTTAATAATGGCTTTATCAACGTCATAACAACTTGGAAGGATTTTGGGAGATACTGATATGCTGCATCAGTTGTGTCTTTCCTTGTGTAGATTACTGTGTTCCAGACATAACCACTGCTGGACTCGCATAACAAAAAATTTTTTATGCAGAAGCGTGACCTTTTTGAAGGAATTTACTGCTTCCATGTAGCTTCCTTTTGAACAGTAACAGAGACTCGTCGATAACAGTGTCTCTTTAAGGCGTGTACAACTTTTTGAATTTTTCATTCAAATCCAAAAACACAGGCCAAATTTATTGCAGCTTTGGACATTGATGTGTGTTGTCAAAACTTACATTGTCAAAAAGTGCAAAAAAACATTTCAGCAAACAAAAATGTTTGTAGGTAATGATTTTTGGGAAAATTGGTGTTGTCAGAAGGGCATTTGAGGACCAATATAGCTCTACATCAGGCTTCCATAGAATGCTCTACAGAATGCTGACAGCAAAGAAGACATAACGTTCATTTATGCTTGTGTTTTTACACTTTTCGCATTTAGATTGTTGATTGTATCTGTTGATCTCGTTAGTGATTAGCTGGATGAGGGCGAGATCAAAAAACATACAGAAAAAATCTTAAATGCTGTGCTCGTGATATGTCGAAATGCATGCCACTTGTGCCAGTAGTCGTATCGTGGAGGTGCTGGTGGTGGAGACGTAACACTTGGATTACACCACTGCCGGGCCGATGCAATCTGCTGATCAGCGTCGTCCTCTGAACTTGAACTGCTGCTTTCAGATGGAATTTCATCATCACTTTCCAAATCCTGTCTAAAACTTCACTATCAGAGTCCATTTCGTTACATGTATAACTTTCAACCGCTCAGAGTACCGACCGACTGAACAGTAACTTTAAAGTGAGCATACGATAATGTGTAAAAAAAGAAGTGCTGCTATCTTGTGTTATGTGATACATTTTTTTCCAACAACATGGATTTGCAGGCTATCTAATTTTGAAAGACAAGCAAATAATCTCACTTTTTTTCTTATTAAAAAGCAACTACCCACACTGTAGTAGTAAACCTAAGAAGCATAATCTAGACTTAAAATATTTTTTTCTGAATGACTTGTGATGCCATCTACAATTTCTCACAGTAAACATGTCAAAGGAGACTAAACTCGGTTGAAATAACAAGGTGCAATAAAGTGAAGTTGCTGCCAGAGTATACTTGGGTATAAATATTTTGCACACAAGGCTTATACCCAAGATAACTCAGGCGAAACAGGGAAGGGATTAAGAGTGCTATGATGGTGTGGTGGTCATATCACTCGTATCTCACCGCAGTAATCCAGGTTCGATTCCCTGCGGGGTTGCCCTGGATTTTCGCACACATGAAACATGGAGGACGTTGCCATTTGCCGGTGGGTTTCCTTGGGGTATTCTCATTTCCATCACCATTGCATTCAGTTGCTGCTCCACACAGCCACCTAAAGACCTGCCTGTTATAAGGCACCTAAATATCTCACACACATTATTCAGTTTTTTATAGTGATGATAATGTACAGATTCTTGCAGTGTGTCTGATGTTCGTAACAAAGAGTCTGCTGTTTATCTTTATTAAATATTTCTACATTCAATATTACTTCCTGGTCACCTGATTTTATTCTGCATATATTTCCTTGTCCCTTTTACAATCAAATAAAATCAAAGTTTAAAAAAATGTAAATGATAAATAACGCACATTTTGTTTATAGGGCATAGTCACATAGAAAATAGCAAGTGCATTACACCATTCAATAGGACTAATTTTCTCTTGTTTGGTTGTGACGTTATGAAGAAATTTAAGAGTTTTAATTTATTGAACTTTAGGCATAATGAGTACCTGCTAGAATCTATTTCTGTTTGTGTGTAAGTTTGTATCATGATATGTACAAAATTTGTAATTATAGGTCTACCTTTTTTATCCATCTTGATACTGTTTCCAAGTTTGTTTCCTCTTTCTTCCAATCTAGTATTACTTGTCGAAAGTTGGTGCTCAAAACTAGATATGAGGCCACATTTTAGCTTTGAATTCACATTTTTTTCTGTGCACTTTTGGAATTGCATGGCAGTGAATAGTTTTCTCTACAGTAATTTTGTTTTTGTCCCAAAAGCTTATAGCAAAAAAAAATTATAGAATTAAAAATGATAACTGAAGCACTTATTTACAAAACATGCATATTTTTAACAGCAATTTGTAAATGTGAAAGGGGAATATTTTTTACGGTTATGTGAATACATTTTTGTAAAAGGGAGTTTCAGCATTTTTCTTCACTGTTTAGTGTGATTATTTGACTTGTCTTATGCTTTTTTCTTCTACATGTGTTGACACATCCCTCACGACTAAGCATTACATACCTACATTAAAGATTTTTTACACATTGAATACCCCGTTAAAACTTCTACTTTCATGTCATATTGTTTATTGCAACTCACTACAAAATTCTGTAATTGCAAATATCTTAATTAATAGAACAGTTAGTCTACTTCCCCATGCAAAATACATTCAAAGATAACCTTTGTTAATGTATTTGCGCAAAATGTCAAGATACGCATTATCTAATACATATAATTTAATACAAGGGATAATTACGGCACGAACATGCCATTTCTGTTAACTAACCATGTCTTTGATGCCAAGGCCCAAGACATATCAACTTGAAATATTCCCTCACCTTTGGTTATGTATTTTTAAAAAGTTTTAAATATCATGTCAGCCTCTTTACTCGTGTAAATGTCCCTAGATAACACATTTAATTTTTCAGTAACCCATGCAAAAGTAAATTTTAATTGGCATATGACAGTGTGTATTAGTTAAAATAATTCCTGATAGCAATTAATGGCAAGGTGTTCCCTTATTTTACGAAACAAGTTGAGAGCATTCGAGACTATAGGCTCGAATTTATCATGTTGATTAAATGTGATGTGTTTCATAGAAATATCAGACTTCTCTGTGTAACTTGAAATTTTATGCAGCAAATACAGCACGCAGCAATACATCCTAGAGAAAGCTTTGGACCGCCTGTGCTGTGTCGTGCGGAGAAGAGAACACCCGGAGTTTGTACCTCGTGATGAGAGACGGCTGCGATGGCCTTGGGGCTGGGGGTGTTCTGACCAAACGTACCATCTGCCACTTAGGTCTCAAATGTCAAAGCGCACCCAAACGTGCACATCTTCCCCTCCCACACAACGTGGTTTCTCCCTCTTAGAGCAAACTGGTCATAAAGTTGACAAAACAGGACACGCCAAGTTGTCGCCAAAAACACCTGCACTCCCGCCACTGACTGTGTTTGGGCTACATAAAGAAAGCCCTTAAGTAACTTTTTTGCAATATTTAGCACACATGAACAAAATCCAACACCGAACTTCTCAAAACCACGTAAAATTGAAATGAAACTACAAAAACAAACGTGTGACCTACATGAATGAAAAATATACTACAAATTAAATCATTTAAAAACTATTAATGTAATAAATTATTTTCAGACAGTTAATGGATTGTCAGATACTTTATTATCTCGTATGAACTGGTGAATTGCTAGGAATGAATCTAAAACAATCTCGACTTGTTTCAAAATTCTACTCACAGATGAGGCGACGTCAATTTTCTAGTTGAAATAGACCTATGCTATTGCATGATGGGCAATGCCTTTCTGACAATTTTTTTTTCCCCTCCATATTATTTGTCAACCTACCTTTCACTGAATATGACGATTGGCATAAGTCACACACTACTGTATTTTAGGATTCTTCATTTAAAAAAATGTTAAGGATTACTTACCAGGATTCCATTTTTTTTTTTTTTTATAATCTTGAAAATTTAGACATTTACATGTAGTTACAGATTATGTGTGATTATTTACATCAAGTAAAATGAATTTCTGCACATTACACTAAAATTCAATTAAACTACATACATGCAAACAAACAATACAATGAAATTATACGGAAAAATACAGTATCGTTCTGAATCAATTGTTATATGTCTGTTCGAGTAGAGTAGCCAATGAATGCTGCACATTCTGTAAATGGTGATATGAAATTTTTGTGTCATGCAATAGGACGAGTCAAGACTGTAATGCCGGAATTGCATAACCCCAACCAGCATGACACTACACTTAAACTAAACAGTCAATGAATACAAGATAGAGCTGACATAAGCCTGACAATTCTGTCTTACGACCAGCAGTTTTGGATGAGAAATTATTTCTATTCTTTGTCGTGTTGTGTGGCATGATGCACAAAGTGTACTACCTTGCATAATGAAATTGTATGATAAACTTTCCCTGCAATGGGAAATATGTAGCTTAAAAGAAAACAAATTTTTGAAACTTATTGTATTTAACTCATAAATAATATCACCTTTGTATGCATTAACTATAAAACTGTCACCATCATGTATTCCAAATTCCCCGTCTGCCCTCCGCTTTTGAAAATAGCATAGGCTTAATCAGCACCTTCTAAATGGATCCAAAAAATTTTACTCCTTATATAGTACCAGTGAACTGTCTGGCTGTAAATTTGAGCAGGCACACTGAAAATGGTGGGTGGGGTTGCAAATTTTTTGGGCCGTGCTGCACACATCAGGACTATGTGATTCCGGAATAACGAAATTATGCAAGTAACGAGATGTTCGGAAGTAATGATTCAGTACTTTTGAGTTTCCTGGAATACCTGTTGCTTAGTAACAAATACACAAAGTTCGTTGGGGCCTGTCTACATTTGAGCCATTTGAACCGTGGATGTGCTGATTGGTACACGTGACACTCTGATGTCACGGAGCTGTCCCAAGTTGAAGCATTCAGAAAACTGAACAATTGTCCGAAGTTGTGACCTAAGCTGATAGAAAAAGAATAAAACTTCAAATACTTTCGTGCACATTCGTGAGATGAATACATTATTAATGTAAACAAGGGATGTACCAGGTGGGCTTTCTCAGGACAAATATGATGAAATGGTAAATAATTAGAGAGGTCTTCGTTCAGCCTGAACAATTTTATTTAATCGGCAAACTTATTTAAAATAAAACCATGCAAAAACATCACTGCTGAACAACAAGAAATATGCCGAATTTAGTGCGATCTAGTGTCAGACACGGAAAGCTCACTTCGCACAACGCATTTGTAAACCGTACTAAGACTTCGTCACTGTGACGTCACTTAACGCCAAGTTTCGGGCAATTACACGTGCACAGGAACGGCCGAATGCAGACAGGCGCTTGCAACTTTACTGGCTTGGGATTATTTCTGTACTAAATGAAAGGTTGACAATTTCGGTTATATAACGTACCGAATCTTTGCACATATTTTTTATGTTACCAAAACTTACGGCAGAATGTAAAATGCCCGGCTCGGAGATACGAAATACAAAAAAAAAAAAAAAATTAACCAATTATAAAAAGAACACAAAATTCTAGCAGATAAAAATGTGTCACGTCATTTTTCAATAGCAAAAGAAACAATTTTGTGGTATCGTCTACGTACAGCTTTTAAACAACATATTGACACATTCCAATTATAAGATAATTGTATCAAAATTCCTAAACACAAAACACTCAACACCACAGCAAACTTACATTCTAAACACGTAACAAAAATAATTACTTATTCGTCGTCTACAAACACCTCCACAAGATGGCTACGGCTACAAAATTTTTCACTAAAGCCAAGGCCACTACCTGAACACTGATAAAATCCTATTTAAAGGCTGTTGTATCATGCCACTCACCAGATCACCAGTTTTGATTATATTATAATAATTATGCGGTAACAGCGGTAATATTGCCAAATTCCCTCCTGTTATCAATCCTATTAGAATGAAATCGAAATTTACATCAACATTTCCACAAAACAAAAGATAACATGAGCCATAGAGATTGTACAAATTAAGGAAAACAAGCGAAATAATGCTTCTTACACAATAGTAAACTTAGCATTTTACTTTCCGTTTCTTTCTTTGAAGATACCACCACTACACAAAAAAAAGTAAAGAGAAAGTTAAGACAATTGAACATAGGTTCTGCGAGCTTCTTAAAAATGTGGATCTTGTAAATAAATTAGATATCAGCATTGAATAAATTTTATGTACCTTTTTTTTTAAAAAGCTTACGTAATTTCGCCCTAAAACAATATTACGCATTTCCACATAACACGTGGTAGATTCTGAGCATAAAGGCAGCTTGGCTTTGGCAATAAGTTCAAATTTTCTAAATTCCTAAAATCGAGATTGTTTGCTTTTATCTAAGTAAAATTCATTGAGTCATCTTCCATAAAAAAACTTGTAAGAAAGCAAACATAAAGTGAAAAGTTAAAGTGAAATATTAAAGATTCAAAATGTGTAAGTGCCTTTAGTGGAGCAGAATTGTTTATTAATATTAAAAAAACATGAATAAAATTGTAAACTATTCTGTTTACTTGTAAAGGGACATATGAAAGTGATAATTTTTTGTCTCTTTAAAACCCTGTCTAACGGTCAAGTTTACGCCTCAACCATATTTGGCAAAAAAATTTGATGACAAAATACAGAAACAATTTAATATATAATATTCATAAAAGCCTACATGAATTAGTACAAGGTAAGAAATTATATCTCAAGAGATTTTTTTTTTACTAGAATCACAGTTAAGTTGAATACTAATAAACCATAGCAACATTTTATTGAAAGCAAACATGTCGAAACTGGATATGTCGCATGTAAAATAACCCCAACTTTAATAGCTCAACCAAGTAGGCAGAGATTTCCATATTTAAATCTTGAACATCACAGATACAAACACTGGGTTTCTCAGCTGGTTTCAAGGACTACCGCAGGGAAAAAACATTTTACAACTCAACTATGAATTTTATTGATGATACATCCGTCACGAAAATGAAAGTAAAAAAACATGTAGTGCGTTTACAGTAACATATTTATCCAAATTGAATCTGGAGAGGACTGAAGAATCCAGATTGAAATGTTAGTATAAACACATACACTCTGGATGGAAATAAGAGTGTAGTGAGATAATCCAGTCCAGTTGCCGAGGTGGACTCGAATTTAGAATCTGGATTCTAATTTTATTTTAAACTCTGAACGTAACGAAATTAGAAATAAGAAAATGGCCGCCATATTGACCCGTTAGTTTTGGTGTGTAAGAGGTTAGAAACATTCTAAGACCAGCAAAATAAGCGTTTTTTTTTTTTTTTGAAGTTAAGTGAAAAATAAATATCCACGAAGGAACTGAGAATTATTTGGACAGGGAAATATGCGAAATTAATTTTATATTTTGTTTGATTTATAGTTGCGCCGGTCGCCTATAGATTGTGTCTACACTGTTTCAATCCGAATTCAGCCTTGTTTAGATTTTAGTCCATGTTAGGCACGTTACCTTAAATATTTATTGTCAATACGAGCATAATTCACGGTTATTGCACCATAATTCACTACCGAAACTGCCTGCTCCAGCATAGAGAGTCGATAAAATTAAATAAATACAGAATGTAGCTCCGATCTTAGGTAAAAAATCCGTGTCACCACATACATGGCCAAGGTCCCTCAAAAGGGACTGATCTACACCCGCGCTGAGCGAGTAGCGTCCCAGTGATGTAAAATGGCGGTGGCCATACACATTCCTGGAATTATTTCATAACGACACATGCCGATACTATAATGTCAATTATAAGAATGTACATGTAATCATATATCGAGAATCAGCCACCTTAGACATAATTTCGTTTAATATCGCCCTATAATTGTGGTGACATTCTCACGACATCACATTCTTAGCCATATCTGGGGCTCCAGTATTCACGAGTTTGCCATTAACGTGTTTTAGTTTTATCAATATAAATTATGTACAACATCAATTTCACTTACCACATTATTCATTAAGTTCAATTTTTTTTTCATCTTTTCATTTTGGTGCCGGATGTGAGGCGAAACCTATGCCATGATGTTAGTCAGACTTCAACACTCCAGACAAACAGCAGGGCAGACAGTAATCTCCATGTACCCCCTCGGCAATTCAATATAGGCTGCATTTTTCTTCATATCCATCGTTAACGTAATTCAAGAAACTTTTAGTACTTTTATTTAGCTGAGGGGATGTCTCCCTGCATCCTGATGTAACATACACAGACTTCACATGCAGGACACGTTTCACGTAATTTATCTAAGGCCCGTGCCTTATTTTCTAGCAGTAACAACCACCGGCAGGTCCAGAATGCCAGGTTCTGCTTACATCAAGTACACATTAATAAGTACAATAACATTCATGAGACCTTTATGGTAATAAAACCATCATACCATAATTAGACGTGTTTTGTTGCATTTAACTCTCCTGAGTTCATCGAGTACTGCACCCTAATAGCAGCCTTCAAATTTACAAATGTATTTCAGTGTGTTTTGCATTTACAGGGCCAGCCTCACTTAAGCAGGGTAACTTCAGTGGTAATATAGGTGTGCGAAGTAGCCAACAGCTTCGCCCAGAGGCGATATTTTACGTTTATGTAAAATATAGGACAAATTCACACAGCTCTCCTTCATATCGCCGCTGGCCGAAAGATCCCCATGAACAATTGTTCTCTATACCGAATGTGGCACCAGGCATATCATCAGTTTTTGTTCCCCACCTGCTCTCAGGCGGTACACGAACGCACCACAATCACCTCTGGGGGCACAGCACCTCATGTTTGACTAGAATCAGTGTTTACTCAAATAATCGTCAAACATAGCAACAGTTTATGGTAAGAAAAAGTGACAAAATTGTGGTATACTGCATGTGTAACAATCCCAACTTTAATACCTCCCCCAAGTAGGTAGAGATTGCCCTTATTTACATCTTGAATATGACAGTTACAAACACTGTATTTATAAGCTGGTTTGCCGGGCTACTGCTGGGAAAATACATTTTACAATGCAACTATGAATTTTATTGATGATACATGTTTCACGAAAATTGAATTAAACAAACATGGGTTAATTAATTTTACTCGGGTGTAAAAATGTGTTCCTAAACACTACGTATTTGCAAAGGTGAAAATTAATACTACTTAGTATTGCCTACTTATCTCGTTTCTCACCTATTACAGATACATTTCTGGAAATGATTTCTACAGATAAAATACACGAAGTCACAATTGCAGTCGGAAAAGATAAACATAGAAGGCTAACTACCGAAATCCACATAATATGTAGTTGAAAAAATATATATTTAGTATTATTTCATTGATGTTTAAAAACCTTACACTTATCTGGATTGTGAAAGGCGATGGCTCAAGCATATTATGAGAGTACGAACCTAACCTAGATGCAAATGATGTGGACAAGCAGTTTTGAAATTTTAAGTTATTCCTGAGTACAACACATATAATTTTTTAAGTGGATGTAAGAAATTTTACAGTTCCCCCACCACTTTCAAGATTATTTAATTGCGCATGATATAAATTAAGTAACTAGTTTGGATAATGAGAGAACCAATGGAAACTTAAATGACTTGTTTTCTCAGGGACAGTTATAATTGATATATGGCACTTTAATAGTTATAGTAATAAACACATCTTTCATGTTATTCATAATTTTAGAATGTATTAACACTGGCTATTCACTCGTGGAATTTCCATTCTTGGACATTTATTATATAAATCTACTGAAATACATTCAACACTTGGTTAAAGAGAGCCATAAAGATTGGTCATATTAGTGAAAAACAAGTGACACAAGTAAAGCAGAATCGATGACAAATACAAAAAACAAGAACCAAATTGTAAACTAATTTGTTTACTGTTTAAAAGGGATATATAAAGTATGACGACTTTGTGTATCTTTTAAGACCCTATCACACAGTCAAGTTTTCGCCTCAACCATATTTGGCAATAAAATTTGAAGACAAAATACAGCCATCAAATTTTTTCTTCCAACAAATTTTATCAAATAATCTTGAAAGTGTTTGAAAACGTCACAATGTCAAATTTATAATGGGACAATATTATTTGAATTATCATTTTAAAATTATTTTAATAGTGAGATACTGTGTCTGTTTTGTTTTTGTTTTCTTTTATTGCATCTATAAGATCATTTTTCAGTACAAAGATGTACAAAGATATCGGACAAGTCAAATTACAGTATACAATGTTTATACACTAGACATAGTAAACAAATACATATATGTCTCAGCAAACACATACACATTGGCCATTACTGGGAGAAATATAAGGAATGTTGTAATTTATTTTCCCTTCAAACCAAAATTTGAATTTTATTTATCAGTGATTCATCACCGCTAAATGTGTCTGAGTGGTGTAGGAAAGGTTTTGGGGCCTGTGAAAGTGAGGTCTAAGATGTGATGTTACCCGGTAGGCGCCAGACGCTGTCGAGGCGAAGTCAAAGTAATTGTTGACACTGCTGATCTCAGTGTTGTGGGCTGTCCATCTGAATCCAATCTCCTCATCGATGATGCTGGTGACCACTGCCCCATTGATTCTTACTCCAGATGAATGATCCTGTACGTTTTTGCTAATCAGTAACCGGTTGGTAGACTACATACCATTTTTTATCTTGGCGGGAAGATTTACTTGTCATTTAACATTTGCGCAAATAGATTGTCAGGGCCAACCACATGCCCATAAAATACGTAACAATGATTAAACAAGCACTTGCAAAAAAAAAAAATGACATAAGACTTGATTGAGAGAGTATTATGAGGGCCCATCCCATGAAACACACAGAGTGATCGGAAAAAAATGACGTGCCATTCAGTTCACGGATGTATTTATTCTGATGACTTTACATCTTCCCCTATGAGAGCACTTTCATGTACAAGAAATGGCGAGAACCGGCCATTGTGGTGAAACTGAAAAACAGCTTATGACACAAGAATTTACCATAAAGTTAAATTTCTACAGGCGATGCGATTCCTGGGGGAAGGGAGGGTGGTGTACCGGGCAGCTACATAAGAAGGGTTCAAAGTGTTAAGAGACTATTGCAATCTAAATGTCCATACCAAAATTTGCTGAATGCCGCCCAGTGTGCACGGGAACTGCCGGATCACACGAAACATGCACCATCCTCAACGGATGCTTCTCTCTGACAACTCTTCCCGCCTGATGCAAGAGCGGGCCAGACCTACTTTCTGTTACAATATAAGATATTTTACTTTCCTCCATGCTTCCAATTAAAAGATTATATTTTTTAATTAAATAAATAACATTACAACACAAATAATTGATCAATGAAATGGATAAAGCATTGGATGCATTTTTAAATAATTGATAACATGTTAACAATGCACTAGAAAACAATAATGACACATCAGGAGATATAACTTTTAATAATAAAACACACCTTTTTTGGCATAGCTTATAGGCTCACAAGTTCAATTAAAGCCAGTTATGTGCCCATACTATTCTACCTCGTGGAATCGTTATGTTACCATAACAAGCACCGGATGATCTGCACTGATGAGGCCCTTGTGATGCGCTGTGCTGTGCCGATGCTGATCACTCCGGCGACTGGGCACACATTCTGCCTGTAGGTTCAACACACAGCCCTGTTGTGGTGGCATTGTAGGTCATGGCCGGACAAACTGTCTTAGGTGTGAGGGTACTTGGCATACGTCAAATGTCCCCCCATTCCCCATTTCGAGATATTTTGTAGGCCATCCGATGTCACTGGCAGCAGCTTCACGTGCATCCAGTCTGCATGACCACAGGTGGTAACACTGCTCCTGTGGCCTTCCGAATTATGCGTTGTCAGAGGTTGCCCTTCCTTGTAGACAGCTACAGCTTCCTGCTCTGATGATACTGCCATGGCAGATATGCCCACCGTCGTGACCACCAAAGGCCAAGCGATCTCCCCGACTCGATGCCCTCACAGTTCCCTTCCACGCTCCTGCTGTCTTCCTGCTGATTTCGCAGTTTCCAGGTGCGACCAGGCTGAACATCCCCTTTAAACACACTTTCACTTGCATTATCACTTTGCTCCTGCAATTGTCACTGCTCCCACTTATCCTGGGTATTCACTTGCAACTGCGATTGTTCCTCCTCCTGCTTATCCTGCGTTCACTTGCACCTTCGATTGTTCCTGCACCTCCTTATCCTAGGTATTCCCTGTACCTGCGATTATTCCTCAGAAGGTACACAGACGTTGATGTGCACATCTCCCAAAATGCTTGCTGTTCGAAGTCTCACAGGATCCCTGCAGGGTATAACGATGCAGGGAATTCCTGCAAACTCTCTGCCTCTTCTACTATGCCGTCTCGAAGTGTGGATGAACTCTCTTGAACGTCCTTACCCTCCGGACTGCAGTTCCGTCCTGTACCACCCCTGGTGGTATCCCAGTGTTGTGCACATGGGTTCTCCTCTCTGAAGATCTGCCACACTTCACTAGCTTGTGGCTGCCTTCGCCATTGGGGGGTCGGGGCACATCAGGACCAACTTCGTCGTCGACAGAACCCAGGGTTAGCCGCATGTCATCCCGATGTACCCACACCTTCCTCCTTCCCATGTGAATGGTGTGTGTGCAGAGGGTCCGTGTTGCTGCAACACGCAATGCGGCCCACTCCACTGTGTTGCTAACCATGAATAAAAATCCCTTTGTACTGTGGATTGGGGGTGCGTCCTCACATACACTTCCTGCCCTTTGTGCAGTTTTGGCAGATGTCTGTTTGTGACCGCTAGCCATGTTGCTGCATAGCGATTCTATTGTTGTCTGATGTCGCATATACATATCCGAAGCTGTCATCTCTGTATTTCAGTACTGTCTTCAAGTTGCAGGCATTTTGCCTCTCCTGGTGGTGTGTTTACTCTCCTCCGGACCATATATAAAATGGTGGGTGTGTGATCCGCCCAGGTGGCGTGTTATTCACCTACGCAAAGTCATAGCAGTGCCTTGATTTCTTTATTTATATGCTCTGTAGGGTACGCCCTCAGGCGATACACCACCATTGTAACATGGTTGACTCCCCATTTTGTGCACAGGTTTCTCCACTGTGTGCTGTTGTATGTCTAGAGTTTCTGCTGGAATCCCCAATGCAGGAAAAACAGCTCCTCCAAGACTCTCGCTACATGTCTGGCCTTGGCTCCACTAGTAGGGTATGCCTCTATCTGGCATGAGAAGTTTTTGGTTACAACGACAAGAAAACGCTTGCCTCCTCTTGTCCTTGGATACGGATCCATTAAATCTGTACACACCATTTCAAACAGCTTTTATACCATGTGCTGCCATTGTTGTTGCCTCCCATCCGAGCGATGTGTCTTGTATACATTGCACTCATAGCATTGTTGCACAAATCTTCTCACATCCCTGCTAAGGCCTGGCAAAAAAAATTATCTCCCACAATCTGCACCATCTACTCAACGCCCAGGTGTCCAGCCATGCTTCCACAGTGTCAATAGGCGAAAATTTGATCCCTCGCACACGTGGGGACATACACCCTACCTCTCCCAGGCTGTTGAGCAGAACAGGTCTCCATCCTGTCATATATGACTCGCCATCCCTCTACTTCCTGCTGAGCGTACTGCCTAACTTTGTTTGCATGAACATGCAATTCTCTTGATACTGTACATCTTCCTGGTGCACATCATTAACTTTGTTCTCATTGTTTGTTACTGTGCATACCTCAGATACTGAGTCCCATGAACATGCCGGTAAAAAATCCTCCTGTTCTGCTTCGTCCTGGACAATTACATCATTGTTGGAGTTTCTCCACAGTTTGTCCGCCAGTTCATTCTCTCTGCGAGGCACATGCTCTACTATGAAATTGTAGACTTGCAGATGCAATGCCCCTCTCATTAGCTTGCTTCTTGCATATGGTGCAGCAACAATAGACACCATTTGACCCAAATGACTGCTATGCATTACTTCTCAATGACCTCATAACATCTCTCAATTTGCCCAAGCTTCGTGGTCGCAAAGTCGATAACGTGTTTCTGTCCACTGTAGCTAACCTGATACAAGACATGCACTTATCCCCTCCTTACATGTGTCATTTAGGAGGTACAAATGCTTGATCATGAAATAGCATTCTAGTGTCGGGCATGCCCAGAATTCACGCTTGATGTCTGTGAATGTATTTTCTGCCTCGTCCATCCACTGAAACCTTTTCTGCTGTGAAAACAGTTCCGTCAAGGGTGCTGTGATGATCGTGGACCTTGGAATGTGTTATCACAGAAAATTGATAAGCCCGAAAAACTTACATAACTGCTTGTGGGTATTGGGCTGTGGATAACTTTCAATAAGCTTTAGCTGCTACGGATTCGAATGTTGACCTGCCTGATCAATCACTTAGCCTAATAAATCAAGGCTTGTTTTACCCACGTAACATTTCTCAACCAACCATGTGATGCCATTATTTTCGAGTCTCTCTAGGACTACTGCTTAATGATGTACGTGTTCCTCCCAACTGTTTGACCAAATAATTACGTAATCGAGATACACCTGCATATACTCTCCAATAAAGTCACAGAGTACACGTACCAGCATTGCCTGGAAGGTTGCGGGTGCATATTTCAAACCAAATGGCATCGCACAAAATTGAAAATGCCGACCATCTGGGACTGTAAATGCGGTCTTTGGCCGATCCTCAAGCTTTACCGGTACCTGCCGATAATCAACCCTGAGGTTCAGGGATCTCCAAATTTTATGCTGTACCATTGCACTTAACACATATTTTACTCTGATATATGGTGGAAGAACGCTACAGGTTACCTGGTTCAATGGCCGGAAATCAACGCAGAATGACCAGGGATCCATCTTTCTTGGGTGCTAAGGTGACGGCTAAATTAAATTGGCTACCCATAGGTCCAATCACTCTGTCACTCAGTATCTCCTGAATCTGTTTTTTGATTATCCACATCTGTTGTGGTAAATAATCTCGCAGGTTGGTGTGTACCGGCTTCTCATTCTCAAGTGAAATTGCATACTCGGCCATGGTAGTTGTTCTTAATGAATCATTCTTGCCAAATACATCACTGTGTTCGTAAAGGCCTGGTACTCTAGAGGGACATGGTTGTTAAATTCCGCTAGATTCACTTTGGTTGGCTACCCGTAAGACAGCGGTCCAGGTTATACACCGTCTGTCTCTCTGTCTGCAAAAATGGATTCATCTTGCAGCCGGCTCTACTATTGTGTTCTGTTCCGTCAGCCATGGTATCCCCAAAATTGCTTTCTCACGAATGACTGATGTAACAATGACTGTTGTACTCGTCTCGATGTCACAGATTTGAACTGTTACCACTGCCTGTCCTACAGCCATACTACAATGCTCATTCGTGGCCTACCGAATCACGTGATCTGTAGGCATAATGTCCTGCTTTTGTACAAAGTGCGGTCGTACAATATTATGTGAGGCTGCGCTATCAGTTAAAACGTGGCACAACTGACCGCTAATGGAAACCAAAAGGTGAATACATGGTGCATGACTGCTACTTATTTGCTGTTTTAAAGTTTGCTGTGGGCTTAATTTCGCATTTGTGGTCCGAATTATGGTGGGCGAAGTGTCGAGAGCATCCGGCTCCTTCACTCCTGTAACCAGTTTCCCTGCTGTTTACTCTCTGCCGCTTCCTTAATTCTGTACATGTGTGGATTGTTGGGACACTTATTGTGCAAGTGATATTGTTGGTTCGGGCAGTACCTGCACGGATATCGGAGCAGATAATCCAGATTCCATCCTTGCTGTTGATTGTTGGTATTACCTGCTGAGTTCCTGTATTGTGGTTTAAGACCACTTGACCTCATGGCTCCGCTCCGCTTCTAGTGCTGTTTATACAAGTTTTCATGAGATTGCCCACTATACATTTTGTCATGCGGTGGCCCACTATACAATTTTTCATATAACTGTCCGCTATGACTACGCGATTGTTGTGAAAAATTCTGTGCTGTGTTATGGTGATGAGGATTGTTTACATGCTCTTCTCTCTGCTCATTCTGCCGTTTTAATGTACTTGCATCGTGGCTTGGTGGTTAATGCATTATTTCCAAAATAATTGCCGCATGCATTAAATACTCTAATGTGCCATGCCAT
Source organism: Dryococelus australis (assembly GCA_029891345.1). NCBI lineage: Eukaryota > Metazoa > Arthropoda > Insecta > Phasmatodea > Phasmatidae > Dryococelus > Dryococelus australis. The sequence continues at coordinate 81,157,880 of CM056999.1, read as the reverse complement.
TAAGCTAAGGTATTAAAGCTACCCTAAAGTCAGGTCGTGGTGTTTCAGAAATGACTTTGAGCACTTCTCAGTCTGGCAAATATGGATGGAAATGGTTAATGAGATGATTTTTATGTGTGATAAATGCTGTACGTGACTCACCTAATTGTTGACTTTCCAGTGTCAGCATGCCCTGGGCCTGCAGAGAGGTGAAAACCCCTCGAAATCTGCACTGGAACAAGCGACGAAACTCCTCCCACCGAAGTCTGTAGTGATGGAGAGATATCAACCAAGAGCGCACATCTGTGTGGAGTTGTGCTCCGACACAGCTGGCTCACTCATCTCTGCTTACCCCATACCTGGTAAGGCAGGATACACAATCCTCTAAAAATAATGCTGCCAGATCTTCCATTTGTGTCGCAACAAAGGTGGACAAAGTCTAAAATTTTGACTGTTTTTTCCCTGTGATCGGCCCTGGTGGATGTTGAGGTGGGTTAGACTCCACGGTTCCGTTGCGTGTCGCATTTTCTACTTCCACTACCTGGGGTTCTATTGTTCCCATGCAGCTTGTCATGTGTGGGTGAATGGAAGGAAATTTGCTAAATTCTGTGGTAAAGTGGCTAATAATGATGGGTAAACCTGTGTGGAAAAGATTGGTAGTAATGGCCGGAAAAATGGCGTAAGTGGCTGGAATGGGTATGTTGCTGGTATTGGGTAGGGGTAGCCTCCACCCCATCACTTCTCCTTCTCGTTGCTTGCCTCTGCTCTTCCCTTCAAGTGACATGGTGTGGCGTCACTTTCTGATTGTTTACACACTTTCGAAGTGTTTGTGCGGCATCCCACAAAAATCAAAGTGATTGTTGACTCTTCTGATCTTGGGGTTGCTGGCCAACCACTCGGACCCAATCTCCTCGCCGATGATACTGGTGACCTCTGCCCTGTTGATTATTACTCCAGATGAATGATCCTGTAGGTGATGCTAAATGGTAGCTGGTTGGTCGACAACGTACCATTTTTGATATTGGTGAGATACTTGACTAGCGATCTAACACTCATGTATGTGGATTGCCAGGGCCCACTACACGCCCATAAGATACGAAACAATGCTTAAACTGTCAGTTGCAAAAAAATAAATAATGTAAGACCTGATTGAGCCGGTATTATGAGGGTCCATCCCCTGAAACGCATAGAGTGATCTAAAATATATGTTGTGCTGTTCAGTTCACAGCATATTTATTCCAACGAATTTACATCTCCCCCTTGGAGAGCAGTTTACATGAACAAAAGGTGGTGAGAACTGGCCACTGTGGTGATACTGAAAAGGTATTACGACAGAAGAATTTACGGTGAAGTTAAACTTCTCTGGATTATGCAATTTACGAGGGAAGGGAGGCTGGTGTACCGGGCGGCTACATAAGAAATGTTCCAAAAGTCCATGTCCATACCAAAAGATGCTGAATGCCGCCCGGCATGCACGGGAACTATCGGAGCTCATGACACAAGCACCACCCTCGTCCAATGCTCCTCTTCCCGCCTCACACACGAAAGGGGGCTCGGCTTGCCTACGAACCAGAGCGGCAATCCTTTCTATTACAACCTGCATTATTCTACCTTGCATTTAGCTTCCAATTAATGATTATCTTTTAAAATTACATATTTAACCCTGCAACATAAATACTTGATGAATGAAATGGACAAAGCACTGGATACATAATAAAATTAAATTATAACATTTAACAATGCACTCGAGAACAATAATAACACAACAAGACATAAGCCATTTATTAATAAAACACATCAGTTATTGGCAAAGCTTCTGGCCTCACAAGTTCAATAAAGCCAGTTCTGTGCCCACAATTTTCTCTCGCGAATCGCATGATGGTGTGCGCGGGATGTAAAATCACAATGTTGAACGGCAGGCAAGTTATTAATTCCTCACCAGATATAAACACATTTCTCGTCAAGCACGACATTCTCAAATCGACGATGCGGTGCGAAGAATGCGGGGAAGGCGAAGCGAAATTGGTGCAAAACAAGGGGCTTGTTTTACTGGTGCCGACGGCGAATGGAGGACGGTACTAAATGCAACGTTAAAGTGTTGGCGAGACAGGGCAGTTTCGTGGGAGATTAAAACTTATTTCCGGGCAAGATAGTCAAGTTGTGTTTAATCTGGTGCCTGATCAAAGATCTTCGACAGCAGACTATAGTGAACGAACTTTCGTGCTCGCGAAAGACGGTCGTCGCCTGGTCGAGTTTCTGTCGTCAAGTGTGCAAAGCCTGGGTGTTGACGTACAGGAAACGCATCGACGGGCCGGGCAAAGTGGTCGAGATCGACGAGTCAAAATTGGGCAAACGTAAGAACCGCAAAGGGCGTAAAGTTTACGGCCAGTGGGTTTTCGGCAGAGTGCAGCGATACGATCCGACGAAATTCTTCCTGGTGCCAGTGGAAAAGAGGAACACGGCCACCCTGACCAAAATCATATGCGAGTAGATCGCTCCGGGCACGATCATAATTTCAGACTTCTGACCCGGTTACAGCAACTTGGACATTCCCGGCTACCATCAGATGCAGGTGAATCACAGGCGGGAATTCATGTGCAGCGAAAAGAGCGGAATAGTAAACACTCAAAACACACAAAAGATGAAGAGGGGCGAGATATTGAGGGTGCACACTCAAAACATCGAGAGAAGTTGGTGTTCTGTGGGATACAACATTCGCTGCTATGGCCGACTGAAAATCTTGGGTCGACTAATCGGCCGAGTACGTCTGGAAAAAGAATCATCTGCAAGGAGAACGACTGCATGTGTTTGCTGATTCACGTCGCCGACATGCACATCGAAATCGGCGCAGAGGGGATGGTGGTGAAGGCTATCCTAATTTCGACAGGTATCTGTTTGTCCGGTTGTTTTTAATTTGCAGGCATAAGTGATATTGAGTTGCTGTTACATTTGCATTTTTAAGAAAGTTAATTGAGTTGCTGTTGCCATTGCAGTATAAAATGAATGTTTAATTGATTTGCTGTTTGATTCAATTAAAATTAATGTTTACTTGAGTTGCTATTTCATTCAAGTTTAACTTAATGTTTAATTGAGTAGCTGTTAGATTTAATATAAAATAAATGTTTTATTGGGTTGCTGTTTGACTCAAGTTTAAAGTAATTTTAATTAAGTTGCTGTTTTTTAATTTAATGTTTCATTGAGTTGCTGTTTGATTCAGTTATATTTATGTTTGATTGAGGTACTGTTCGATTCAAGTTTAAATTAATGTTTAGTTGATTTGCTGTTTGATTCAAGTTTAAATTAATGTTTTATTGAGTAGGTGTTTGATTTAATTTACAGGTGCGAGTGAGACAATGTAGCTGTTTGTTTCAGTTAAATAAATTTGAATGACTTGGTGTTCGTTTCAGTTAAAAAAAAAGTGTAATTGATAATAAAAAAAACATTCATTCGCGATCCCGAAAAGGCATAGCGCGGTTGTGTCTGTCATGACCGGTTCGGCCGGTGGCGGATGCAATTGCATACGCAGTTGCTTTCGCGGACTTTGGACCTGCCTGTTTCTAGTGTTGAGGTAATTTATAAACAAAAGTTGTGGCTTATATAAAATATAGTGTATTTAATTTTTTAATGTTACAGTTTTACCGTACTCTTTAGTGAAGGCGTACATAAAACATTGTGTATTATATTGTTATATTTATTAGAAAAATGTTAATAATTATTAAACATTCTCTTTAAAGTTATTAAAAATTATGCATCGCAAAACGTGTGTATTTAAACAGGGACTATAAAAAGGCAAAGAAAATAAATTTTTTGGGTATGCGATAGAAAACTTTTAGCAATAGTTACTTTTGGCACCTGAATACACCACGGGAAACAAATGTGTTCTTTTACCCTATATTCCGTTTTCGGTTTGGATATAGGAAATAATTGGGTGTAAGTCGAAATTTCTGCCCCGAATCCGCTGGATACGCAATTCGAAACAAGTGGGGTGTGGCACCAATATCCCCCCTTCCTGCTTGGATACACAATGTCGTCCTTTTCGGTCCTGAACGTTTTGTCACCTGGATACACAAAGGGAAGCTTTTAGTAAAAACCAGCTTGTTCAAGGTGCACTGGATACACAGGGGGAAACTTTATTTTATTTGGGCTTTTACCTGGTTTTGGTTGGATACATGATTGGTAGTTTTTTGGCTCGACTTGTTTTATCATTGGACACGTAATACAGTGGATTTTGAGCGATTTAGATACGCGATACGGAACAATCACCCATAATAATAAAACATGATTGTACGGATACTTTTAATTAATTTTTATTTACATTATACACTTCAAACAATTAAATAGAATTGTTGGGCGATGATTGAGTGGCCACACACATATAATGAAACTCCACCAGCATTCGCCTGGAGTGACGATGGGAAAAACACTTCAGGAAAATCCATCCCCAGTGCAGCTGGCTGGGGTTGAATCCATAGCCTACTAAACGCAAGCTAGACATGGTATTGCATGTTCACACATTCTCAGTGAGAACAGCTAAATACTGTCTCTTTCAATAAATGTTCACGTGTGTCTGTCACTTCAGAGTATCTAAAAACTCCAAACACTTAAACAGTTTATAACTTTGCCATTAGTATACATGATATGAACACATATCTGGAGAGGAGAAAAACACATAAATCAATTTATTTAAAAAAATCACAGCATTTTTCCACTCATGGTGAACTAAAACATGATAATAAAAAAAACCACATTTATATTCACTGGTATTTAAAAACCTTCAGCTGTCTTCCTGCTGCACGTTCCCTGGATATGACTTTCTAATCTTGATCCAATAAACTGCAAAACTGATGAATGGTTATTCTATTAAATAAGTACACATATGGAGTAATTAGCTGCTCTTTATGAATACTGTAGCTCACCCAAGAGAAATATTGATGCTTCTTGATTTCTGTTCATCTACCTGCCAACATCATCTGTACTTAAAATATAGAGTAAAATTGTCTTAGAAATATTCACAGCTGCAGCAGCAAAATTGTGGCCAAGTTGCATCTCGTGTATCAATAATGCAGTGAGCTTCACGCACTCCATAAACACCAACAACATCTCCCCTGCAAACATCACAATCTTTACAAATACCACTCATTAATTTCATAGAAATAAAACCACTAACATATGCTACAGACCGGAACCATCCCAGACAACTGAACCCAGTAGCAATTAGAATTTGCAACATACGTATAATAGGATGTTTTTAAAATAAAGCATGTTCTCCTAGGGTTACTTACCCTTATTATTAATAATATCATTATTAATATTATCATTACAATTATTATTAATATTACTAGCAGTGCAGCTCATAACTGTAACGCTCAGATGATACCAATGTAGCTCAGCTCCTGTTATCAGAAGTATATTTATTACACGGTTCTGTTTGTAATCATACAAGATAAAAAAAACCATATAGTAAACAATTTCTGAGCCAAAAAAGCTTGTCTATAGAAGAAACAGCATTTTTTTTTTGCATGATCTACATTGTTAAGACATGCAATTATTTCTCCTAATACAATTTGTATTAAAAAATTGTGCAGGATTTTAAAGATCAATAGAATTGTAGAATAAATATGTAAAATTTACATAAAATGTGTCAGTGTGTTCGCTAAACCCCATTAAATATAAAGAAAACCTAACTTTACGATGGGTACTGCTGTCTTCAAGGCCAAAATTATTAACTGCAATACAATACAAGAAAAGCATTTAACCACCCTACATAACACTGACACTAAAATTATCATACTTGCAGACAATACTTAAATATGAATATAGTAGAACATCTCTGTTGGGTCATTCCATTTTAAATCAATACATGCCTTTTGCATCACCGTATTTGATTTCATTTAAATTTTTTATGAAATCATCTCATCCTTTCGGAACACAAAAATAATTTCTGTATAAAAAAAATTGCCTGAGATATAGGAAATAAAATCCACTGGCGCAAATAAAAACTTGACATTTCACAGTCGTTTTTAAGGAGTCTTAACTTTTTACCTCTTTCTGCTACAAAGCTCCTCTATAGCTCTCTAGAAAACATAAAAGCAAAATATTTTAATATGTTTAGAGCACATCCTACCTGTATTGAAGCCTATCCCAATTTTTATAACTGAACAGGACCTGAAAACCCCCTATTTCTGTGGTATTTGGTTTGCTGAGACCCCTTTCATTAAGGTGACCTCTCTTCTAAGACCCATTTTTGGGGAACATATCTGTGAAAAATTTATGAAATTACATTACCTTGCATTGTCTTTTGGAAACCGGAAGAAAGGCGCTGGCGAAGTGCACTTCCAAGCAACGTTTCCACAGCCAAGGACACAACACGAAGTTCTGTTCACCATTATCTTGTAAACAATAATTTCATCATTCACGGCTCTGTAATTCCTTATGAACACCTTCTTGCAGCCAGCCTAAAAACAAATGTTGCTATATATTCAATGTCACACACAACAAAAAATAAAGATTTAAAAAACGAAACGGAAAAATCAATCATAATTTCATTGCAGAATAAATAAGCTGATGCAGTATAGCGATAGCCACAATGATCGTAATTTGAAATAATTTCTTTCCTTAAAGTACAAACACTTAGCGCAGTAAAATAAAATGTGATATGAAATTATAATAATAATTGTTGCAAAAATGTAAACAATATTACATAGATGACTCACATGAATAGGAACACACAGAGCTAATAGAGATAGAAGCTGTTCGTAGTGTTACCTAGCAACTGGAAGTACCAAACTCTAATCGAGACAGAACTTCCCATTGGCGTTGACAGATGCTGACTATGTCCCCGATTTTCAGTGCCTTTGGACCCTTTGTTTCATCTCTCTGCTGCACCAGAAGGCCCAAGTACTCGTCTCGAAATCTTCTCCTCAATTCTTCCCACAATTGTTGCAGGAACCTCGCCCTCTTACATAGTGATGTCTTTTATAGATGATAAATATCTGGTACACCAATCGGTCGATTGCCCTGTAGGAACATTGCAGGTACAATGGTACAAAGTCCTCGGTATCCTCATCCAAGTATGTGAGAGGTCGAGAATAGATCACGTATTCCAACCACCCCCCCCCCTCCACCTAGTATGGCCGCGACATCTTCATATCCCAGGGATGCTCTTCCTAATGTTATTCTTAATAATTTCTTGACCATCTGCACTATTTGTTCCCACCACCCACCACACCATGCAGCAGTGGGTGGAATGAACTTCCACTGGATCCTTTGGGAACGTGACTCCTCTTCTATTTTTGACCAATCCAGGGAGTCAAACCCATTATCTGCCCCCTATTAAATCGGTTCTGTTCTCAATGTAAATCACTTTTCGTCTTCCCCATCGTGAAATGAAACTCCAAAGGCAGTGAAGGAAAATGCAGCTGAAAGTGTACTGCCAATACACAGCACAGGTGAACAAAAGGATCCATGCTTTCTCTCCGCCTTTTAAATAAAATGGACCCCCACAACCGCGCGAACCCTGCAAACTTCAAAGACTCTGTCACTCTGTCCTCAGGAAGGGGGAAAGGATTGGTAGTAATCTTCCTTGATTTGATTTGCATCTTCTACATGGGATGCACTTGTATATCATCTGGCGTACCAGGTTTCTACCTCTTAAAACCAAGTACCGTTCTTGTAGTTTTCCCAACAGTATTTGGACACCAGTATGTGAATTCTTCACATGGTAGTCTCGTATTAGTATCTATAATTATATGTTTAGATGGCAAAATGATAGGATATCTATATACTTATCATTTTCTCTTTGGACTATCTTAGACCTCACTCTCAATAGACCATCCGAGTCCACAAAGGTGCGGAGGGATTTCATCAATTTACCATTGATCTCTTCTGACTTTTCCCTTGGACAAGATGGAGGAATCTCCTCTCAGCCTCTTCAATTTCCTCAACGACAAAGTTACCTCCTCTACGGTTTTCACCTTTTAAAGCATTTTTGAGAAACAATATGATCCATGCAATGAGTTTCACAATCTGCTACAGCTTCGAAAACCATTGTAGGTAACACTGTACCTCTTCCTTGGCTGATGGACTGACTAAGGTTGTAGTCATTTTCCTTATCTAGCTCTAAACCTCGGCATGGTTTACCTTGACTTCAGAACTTGGGCCAATCTTCTTGTTTCAATATTAATCAGCTTGGCTCCTCCTGCCATCGAGAGTTCACAAGGAATTCCACTGAGCAGCCTCATGAGAGGAGATCATCTGGATTCTGTTCTCTTGCCACATGATGCTAGTCTTCCTGTTTCGTGAGTGTTCTGATTTCCTTTACCCGATTATTAACAATCACACCCAGATCCTTATTTGTTTATCCAATACAAGACCAGGGAAGAATAACAGTTGTTGAACTTAGGTTTCCCATCTGCTGAACCTTTTCTGCATGTCTTCTGGTAACAGGTCATCCCAGCCCCCTCTCAAATTCCAATTCTCTTGCATGAAGATTTTCGGCACTAAGGTCACAGGACACAAAAAACCTATGGGATCAAAAACTCCTGTACAGAAGACAGGGCCTTTCTCCTCATGATGCCATTAGATTCCTCCATAAGGCTTACATTACAGAACAGAGTATCTTCCTCTTTGTCCCTCAGCAAGCCAAGAACACGAGTCACCCTTGATAATCCCTCTATACCGTTCTGAATGCTGTCCTGTCATCCTCTGAGCTCAAACTTCGTTTCAGAAAAAAATTTCTTATACTTCCCAACAAAATGATGCAGCTGTTCTTCTGTGTCAAAGAATGTTACACAATTGTCTACATGGAAGGATTACTTCAGTAACTCCATGATCTCTTGGTACTCAATTGGACTATTCTCAAGATGGAGGTTATGTAATGCACCCAACAGGAATAGACTACAATTAAGCCCAAACACAACACATTTGTGTCTCAAGATCTTTGAATTTCTCTGTGAGAAATCTTGCCACCACAAAAATCTCAGGTAGTCTCTGTCAGGAGGAACAACATAAATTTGCAGAAAAGCCTTCTTTATATCGGTGGAATCTTACTAAAATCGAAGGGATTTGTTCAAGCAAATTCGGACCTTTTTCTAGCAAACTCATTTAATGGTGGCGATCTCTTTCCCGACAAGATGCATCGAACACAGGTTACAAACAAATGCTACAAACAAATGCTAGTAATTGTATTAGACATTCACTCCACAATTGTTTTAGCTGGTAAAATACGTAAAAATATATGTGTGAACAGCATATGACTTGTATAAGAGTATTTAGTGTAAAAACAAATATGAGAATATGAGATCAGAAAAAAAAATATATATGCACCCTACCTGTTACCGTTTTTGAAGCCTAAGCATTATGGCAGGCCGTCTAGGTTGGTAAGGTGCTGAAACAGCTGTTAGCAGCTGAAACTAATACTGCAGTTGTGAAGAAGTGTTCGGTTTAATGTACGCACTCACGGCAAAGTGACATTGTCAAAGTTTTCGAAACCAAGTAGGCACAATATGTTGCACAGCAAAACTCAGTGGACATTTAAGCCAACTTTCAATATGATTCGTTAGAGATTTAATGTACCATTCATGAACGACTAAATTATTCTCATCACCATGTTTTTTACTGTTAGACTAAGCAGTATAAATTTAACTATTATTGCATCATTATCACTGAGTTATAAATTTGAAGCAGTAGATCAAGTTCTATATCGTGTATACTAAACAATATTACATGCAAATTGCGGTTTACTGAATTTAAGTCTGGACATTAGCCTAATACGCATATAAACATACAAAAAGTACTATGCCGCTACAAATTTAAATACTATTGGGCAGACGACATGTTCTTATTTGTACACGAAATCCATTATTCTTTTCTTCAGCTGAGCGAAGTTGTTGATAGCTCGATTGATGAAATTCTGCATGTTATTTATCAGAGACTTTTCTATTGATAACAATGCTAAAGCAGTAATTCGTTAGTCTTAAATACTGTTGCAGAGAAAGGTTTTCATCCTCTTAAGAGTAGAGAAACGCCTTTCAGTTTCGCTTTTTGTCATTGAGTTGTTAAAATATTCATAAGTAGACTGCTGAGTTGGAGGAATGTGTCCTTGTCCAAATTGTCAGTTTGATGAAAGTCATGCCTGTTGTACAGAACTTGAAGCTCTGTCGGTAGTTGCTCTTTTGCTCTTCTACAAAAGTCTTCAAAAATGCCGGGAAAAATTTCCACGAAGGCGTTTTGAAACTATCAAATGATTATTAAAGGAAAATCCTTCCTTAATGCCACCAATAACTGCATCGCATACTTCTTTAGCGTTTGCAATTACAGCTGCTGTCTGTGAGAGTTTCCTTCTCTTGTTTTTTTTTTTTTTTCAGTTTGTTCCTCTGAAAGACTTATGTCCTGCGCACTACCTCTGTTTTAATTTTCCCAGAATCAATGGCAATGGTTTGTAATTTTTTGAATAAAAACTCTAGCCAAAATAAGAATACTGAATTATGCAAATTAGACTGAAGTCCACTGCTTTCTCGTCGTGTCTTGTTGTTTACTCGTTCGGAATTACGAATGTCTTCTAAACACTCAATCTGCTCATTCTTTTGTTCTGACACAGCGTGAACTGCCCAAATATTGAAAACCCATCTTGTGGTTCCCAATTTTGGTAGTATCTGTTCGACAACACGATCGAGTAGTTTTGTCCTCTGTTAAGATCGAGCAAAGAATGCAGGAAATCCAGATAAGTTAGAGAAAAATATTCTCATGGAACTAATTATTGCCGCTGCATTTTAATCACTAAGTTTAACTGGTGAGCGTATTAGTGTACGTAATAAGGAAAATGATATTGCTTCCTGATTCTTGCCTGAACTCCATTAACAAGATCATTCATGACAGCAACATCATCGTAGCACTGAAAAATTAATTTCTCTTTGTTTTCTCCCAATTGCGAGTCTATTTCTGAGTAAATAACGTCGTATGAGGATTCTGTATCTTGCTCGTCTGGATTAAAAAATCCCCAAAATCTTTCAAAAATAGTGACATCATTCTCACACATGTGCACACTGACCATGTGTAGTGGACACATCAGTTGTTTCATCTACCATGACAGCTAAGTAATTTTCCTGAAGATATCTGTCTGGTAAAGTTACTTTAAAATTTCCAGAAGTAATTACCACTTTGTATCCATACAGTGTATCATTAATTTCAGCATGGTCTATGGGATAGGTCTCTCCCATTGTAAGTTCGGAAAGTTTCTTAAATTGTTGGGTTCTGTTTAATACATTTAGCAATGGGTCCATCTTTATTATATACAATATTTTATTTTTTACGCATTTAAATTTCTTGAGCCACTCTTTTTTGCAACTACTTCCAAACACAACTTTTTGTAGTCACTTTTTGCAGTTGCACCCAAACACAAATTTTGCAGTCGCTTCTTGCGATTGCACTCTGACGCAACTTTTTGTAGTCACTTTTTGCAGATGCACACAAACGCAACTTTTGTAGACACTTTTTTGCGGTTGCGTTCGAATCGGCAGTTGTTTTCTGATGGCAAGAGCATTCAATTTACCGTTGGATTTCTGATGTCTCGTGCATTTAATTTGCCATTGGTTTTCTGATGGTTCGAGCATTTCATATACCGTTGGTTTTCTGATGGTTTGTGCATTTAATTTGTTGTTTGTTTTCTGATGGTTTGTGCATTTAATTTTCTGTAGGTTTTCTGATGGTTTGTTCATTTAATTTGCTGTTGGTTTTCTGATGGTTTGTGCATTTAATTTTCCACTGGTTTTCTGATAACTGGGGGCTGCGCTCGAATCGGCATTTTTATACTACTAATGAAGCTGCAGATTATTTAAGTAGAATCCCCGATGCCGAGCCAAACCTTCTGAGGCAGCCCAAGAAATTGAAAGATTTTGTGATCGCCAGCATTAATTCTTCTGCGATTAAGTCCAACAAATGCCTCAAGGAACTGTTGAAGCCACTACCTACGCTGCAAGAACAAGATGTGTACTGTGAGATGATCCGCCAAAAGTTGGAAGCTCTACAAGTGAAACATCCGTTTCATCGTCTCTACTGTTTGTCTGAAGGCAAGGTATTATTTTACACAGGAGAAAATGTATGAATAATTTCGAGCAAGATAGAAAAACTCCGATACCTGCCAACATTTGTTTGCAAGTTGCAATTGAAGTGCATGCAACTATTGGACATATTGGTGCGAATAAATTATACACTAACCTAAGATGCCTCATGTATTGGCCGAACATTATTCGTACCATTAGGGAGTCTACGACAACTTGCGATCTTTGCCAGAATGCTAAACAGCCCACAGAAAATCTACAAGGGAGAATGCAAGCCATTAATTTTTTCATTTTGTCTTTGTTGCCTGTAATAAACCTTTACTTCCATTAAACTTTAGAGGGTAATTACACCCTTCCTGAACATATTTTAGCTATAAGTCGTTAATTTATTTTTATTTATTTTCTGGTGAGGAATACCCTGCTGAAGTTTGGCCACATGCTTTAAAATCATGTTCTGTGTATGTGTGTTTTTCTCAAACTAAAATAAAAAATATATTTATTCAGAGTTCTTATAAGATGATTGTGTTAGGTTATCTTAGGGTAGGTGAAGTAAGATAAGGTTATCTCAGGTTAAGCAAAGTGGATACTGAATCATTTATGGGATAGTGTGTTGGAAACGATTTACAAGGATAACATTACACAGAAGTAGAAAAATTTTTTTTTCTAAGTTCAACATAGAAGTCTCTGCATGTACATACTTAAGTCTGGGATATAAAAAATTATTATATGTGAATAAAAACCAAAAAAGTGTGAATAATAAACCTTTATAATACAACACACTTGGCATATATTTACTAAAACAGTTTTTATATATGCTTTAAAAAAATATAATATGGCAATTGTCATAGTCACATTATCATATTCTGAAGACATATTCTTATCTGTCTGAAAAATACGAATCCGTAGATGCCTCACTCGATTCGCTTTAAAATTTAATAAAAAAAAATTAAATACAAAATAAAATAATTAAAAATAAAAATATATAAATTAAATCTAATTAATATATATGTAAGTTAAACCAAAATAATAAAAAAATTAAAAATAATGTAATCAAAAATTATTGATTAAAAACACTTATAATTAAATAAGATACTAGCAGCCAATGCCAAAACCAATATGGTGGTGCCCCTAGTGGCCAAAGCCAAATCTAATGGGGGAAACAAATGACAAAAGAAAAACCTCCATGAAGTTGTAAACAAATATGGCGGCCTCCAGCAACAAAGATGGTGGCCTCCAATAAAAGCCGATGTAAACAATTGATGAACGAATGGGGAGAAGAAGAAGAATGAATGAGAAAGGAAAGAAGAAACAAGAATAAGAGAGAAGGAAACGAAGAAAGAGATAGAATAAAAATAAAGGAAGAATGCAAAAGCTGGTAGCTGTGCGGCACCTGGTTGCCATTACAACAAGTCCCTTTATGTGTCCCTTTTACGTGTCATCATTGTCTTGCGATCAAAAAAAAAAAATAAACAATGTGATGTGGTTCAATTTTTGTATTACTCAGCTGGGGGAGTCTGTTGACACCAGGCCGGTGAAAGAGTACAAGACGTCACATGGCCAGCATCAGCTTACCCTTGATGCACTGACAATCCTCGCGCTGCACTACATTCCACAACACCACGGCGATCAAACGTAGAGTACGGGTGTGTACTGTGCTGTGTAGGAGCGGTCGGCCTGGAAAACGGGCTAGAGTAGGAGATGAAGCGAAGTCACATTGTAATGGAAGTTTAAAAAAAATTTGATACCCGACTAGGCACCAGGCATTGCCGACAGGCGGTGCCAAAAATGTCGTTACTGGTTATGTTTAAGAAACTCAGGGTATGGCAGGTCTACTGCCTGGAAGTATGCAGTTCCTCTGTGAAAATGATGAAGATCCTCACTCGTGGTACTTACATGCATCACAATGTAGGCCTATGTAGGCTGGCCCACACACCTTAAACTATGGAAACTGTTACTTAAATGCACTGGTTACTGGCTAACGTATATTGTAGGTGAAACGGGCTGTAGGAGACCCGTGCCCCGAAACGTCCAATGGCAGTGCTTGAAATAATATACATGGTATTTACAATCTCTCGTGTAATTATTCTCTCACAAAAATTAATTAAATCGGCGTAAGTGAAAACTTATATTGGTTTCTGGCTGTGCACGGCCAGATGGGCTACACAGAGAAAATGGCACATAGCCAAAATGAAATGTTTTGAGAAATTATTCTTCCCCAAGTGATTCAAGCACTGGCTAAGAAAGGGGTTGTAACTAGGGGTGACACTAACTCAAAAGTTTCCAGTATTGACACCTATTGAATGTTACATTATTGATGTTGCAAAAACTTGAAATTCATCCAGAGCGCACACTTGGCACGACTGTACCATTTGAGTGCCGAACTGCAATAGTTCTGGCGACCTTGTGTGGTGTAGATCAAGCAACATGTGGCTCATTGGGCACTACTTTCTACTTGCTAACAATTTTATAAAAGTGAAATGACATGGACACTAATAACATTTTATTCATAGATAATAATTATATTAATATACAAGAACACTAAAAAAAAGGCTATATAACAGTTATCTATTGTTTACGACTAACTATCAAGACAAAAGACTACACTGTATTTCATACGGACAATAAGGGAACTGCAACACTTTCTCTCATTAAATAATTGTTGATCACAACACTTCTACACTGTATTAAGTCCCATTATTGAGCACAGTTGTAGAAGTCTTGGCTTTGGCATGGGCTTCGTAAGAAGATCTGCAAGTTGGAATTCGGTTGACACCTTCTTAACATCAAAATCCCCTTCTGTCACAAGTTACCTCACAAAGAAGTGCCGAATTTTTATATGATTTGTTCTTCTATAGTATAACGGATTCTAGACCTATATGGTTCTGTTGCATTGTCTACCTTCATGACTGGAAGAATACTTCTAAAGTCAGTCATTCCCTGGAAGAGACTTTCATCCAGACCAGATCCCTTTCTACATCACTGGCAGCTATCAGCTTTGCTTCTGTTGTGGCTCAGCCAGGAGACAGCTCCACCTCCAACATTCTCATCACTCTGGTGGTAGATTTTCCTGTTACCTCATCCCCTGCTAAGCCAGCATCACTAAATCCCATGAGGGATCCTTTTCTAGTGTTTGGCGTATAAACAATCCCATAGTCTAGGGTTACCTTGATATATCTAAAGATTCGTTTGACTAAGTTGGCATATTTCCTACTTGAGTTTTCCAAGGCTCTGGATGCTACTACAACAGCATAAGCAATGACCTGATGTGTGCCATGTTTCCCTTACTGCCTAAGACTGTTTGTCCGGCCTAATCCTGCAATGTGACACCACCGTGTCATGTCATCCAACTGCGCAGGAGAGGGTGCACACTAGCATTCCTCCCAGCCACCACAGGCTGGCTGAGCTGTGATTGGCATACTAGACTATACACCCAGTCCACGCGCTGAAGGGAATACCGAGAGAGGAGAGGGCATCCCTTACTCCACTGCTCCCGCGCCATACTTCCGCAACCCGATACTCCTGCTTCTACCGCACATGTGGGTGTGTTTGTAAACAAACTATGGCTGCCCGAACTGCGCTGTGGTGTCCAGTATGTTTATGCCCAATGTCACAGGACTTCAAAGCAGAACCTGAAATCGACAATAAAATCTGCCAGTGCCATCGTAAGTCCAGCTTTGTTGACAACTGTGTTGGTGACAATTACGGAGCAGTGAAAGACAATGGCAGTTCAATAATACAAAATTGTGCATGCACACCAGTGCAGCTCCAATTTAAAACAAACCTATTCCCCAATTAAAACCTGCCTAAGTACTGTGGAAACCTCTTGTGTTATGGCCATGGTATCATTGTGCTAATATGCACTAAGTGAAGTAATAGTTATCCCTGTAGTACTAAAATGACAGGGAAATTGAAACATCCTTGGGACTTACATTCACTTGTTACAACAGACAAACCAACGGCAGTGCAGGGCGTAAACCAAACGAAATAAGCATACGTGGAAACACCACTCGTGCTTCTGCTACACCTAAACTCATGCACTATATCCGCCACTACCCCACATGTTTTCTACACCAATTTATCCTACAGTACTACCAAACATGACATCAACTTTTTCAAATTTCCCACTTATCACTCCATATCTGTCAGACTGCATGGGAGCAATAATGCCACAGCCTGCAGTGATATAAAATGCAGCACGGAGTGGAACCATGGAGTACAACCAAACACAACCTCCACCAGGATTAGGTATGGCTAAAACACCACCCAATTTCCAGACACTACCAACTTTGGCCAGGACTCCAACAGAGGATCCAACCTCATTCTTATAGGACTGCATATGCTACCTTACCAGGTATGGTGTCGGCAGGGAGGAATGGGCCAGCTGTGTCGGAGAACAGCTCCACAGAGTCGCGCTCTCCTGGTGGACTTCCTTAAACTACTATGGACTACAGTTGGAGGAGTTCCATATCTCTTTTCAATGTCGTTTCACAAGGGTCTTTACATTCTTCCAAGCTCATAGCAGGCTTGCACTAGAGGGTCAACAATTGGGTGAGTCACTTACTGCATTCATTACATACAAAAGCCATCTCATCAATCATTTTCACTCACATTTATCTGAACTGAAAGTATTGTAGATCATAGCTGAAACAGCCAGAGCAGAGTTCAGGGCAGCTCTCAACACCTCTGCTCAGTGGTAAGTACTCTAGAAGTTCTCATGCATGCATCTGTTATTCTGGAGCATATGCGCGAGCAACCACGCAGTGAAACAAACACTGTAAAATTGTGGCACAAGCAGTGGGAGGAAACAGAGGGCAAGACCCATCATCCCAACATCACATTAACTTACACAACCACAGAGTAAATTTAATGGAGACTATCATGAGAAAGTGTACATGTATGATCAAAAGCAGAGTGGAGCAATAAGACCGAGTAATCAGAAACCACCGGGCAGGAGCCCTGCAAGTAATGTCAACAATGTTCTGAGAGGGTGGAATCCATGCCATCTCCCACAATATCCATGCATGTATTGTACAAATCGACAATACCATTGGCACAACCAGTCCCCTAACAATCCGCATACGGAGAACATTAAGGAGGCGGTAGAACGTAGGAAGCAGGGAAACCGGTTTGAAGTGGTGAAGGGGCCTGACTATTCTGATACCCCGCCCGCTTAAATTAAGATTCAAAAATCAAAATTGATACCACAACATTCATTAGTTAAGTAAGTCAGCAGCCATTAGACACCATTTATACGTGTTTTAATTTCTATTAATGGTCAGCATTGCCATGCCTTGGTTCATACTGTGGCTTCACAAAACTTCATATGACCACAACTTGTACGCAAGCTGGATGTCACGCCTACTAATAATATTTTTATTCGGCTGCCAACGAACGACCATTGCAGTATGGCCGTAGGACAGGCGGTAGTGTTAGTTAAAGCACCAGGACATAGAAACCATTACTTTGGCCATGGCCTTTGGCCATGGCCTTTGGCCATGCCGGATATCCATGAAGATGCCATTTTGGGTGTACCGTGGTTTACAGAGCAAAACCCCATTGTAGTGCATGCATCGAGGCGGATCCATTTTGGCGCGAAAGAGAGATGTACTGTATACAACTTAGACCACTTTCTGACAGGTAGCCTACCTAAGGTGCAGTTAGGAGAATTCGGCAATCAAGTCCTGCATTTCAACGCATCCTTGACGATTGCGTGACATGTTTGGTAAACATGATGAGTTAAAGAGAACTACCGTTGCTGAGCACGAAATTACAATTATCGAAG
Organism: Dryococelus australis; assembly: GCA_029891345.1. Lineage (NCBI taxonomy): Eukaryota > Metazoa > Arthropoda > Insecta > Phasmatodea > Phasmatidae > Dryococelus > Dryococelus australis. The sequence goes on along the minus strand of CM056999.1, from coordinate 81,140,063 downwards.
AGAAGCCAATATGCACCAATCCGCATAGATATTTAACCCATCAGGCCCAGATAATTAAGATGCAAATTCAGGAGATCCTTAATGACGGAGTAATAGAGTCAACATAGAGTCAGTTAAATTCAGCCATATCATTGGCGCCAAAAAAGACAAAACCTGGTTATTCTGTGTCAACTTTCGCCAATAAATATTTAGACACGCCCACTAAGCTAACAATACAATCATTTTGGTTTTCATATGAAACCTGAAAGCCTACTCGAAGGCCAGAGAAAAGAATATATTTCGATGTATCTCAAAGAAAGTTTTTAACATTAAATGGAAATGTTCTAGAATTCATTTATGGGAAAGGGAAGAGATATTCCGTGTTCAGTCATTCTTAATCAACCTGATTATATATTTAGTAACATGGATTGTTAAGATTACAATTCCTGTTTTCCTAATGGAATTTTATAATTATAATTTTATTTTTTTAGTGTTGCGCCTATTCGAAAAGTATAAATATTTATCATGTTAAATCGTGTGATAAATTATTATTCTGTTAACTATTCTAAAGTAAATTAAGGAATCTGTAAAAAAAAAAGATTATTATTAATTTTACTGTTACTGTTCGTTAAGATGTATAACATGGCCTATGAATTAAAAAAATTAAACAAAACATTTGCCTGTTCAATGCCAAAAAATGTTTTTGTGGCCTGTGACTGTAACTGCATTTTGAACAGGGGTTTCGAACACAGTTTTTGTCCCAACAAGGAGAACAAACAAAATGAAAATTGTGTTAAAAAAAAAAATAGAAATATACGGTGTCTCAATGTCGTGCCAGGAAGTGCTCAACTTTGTTTGAAGTATATTTGGTGAGACAGGCAAAAACTGTGGACTGCAACGCTACTGAAGTATCTAAAATAAGTGTAAATTCAGCCCATGTTCTGGCCCTGGTCCTGGGGAATGGTTTTTGTTCCGCACTGGTTGCATTCAATATTGATGTTTTGTAGAAAATATTTTAAAAGTAATTAACCGAAATAGTATGAAGTTGAAAGTTTTTTCAAATAATTATCTGTTGGGAGGAACAAGTACATAATCTGGCACAATTTCTGGAAAGACCAGCAGAAAAATGTCACTTGGGAAAACCAGTATTGATTTTTTGTGGCAAATGATCGACCAGGAGGGGAACAGGGCGAACCCTGAACGATTGAATCTCATTGACAGCTACCTATAACCATGTCCACGTAAACAATTACGTAAAATTTTCGGACTCATTAATTGACTGTATTAACATATTCCATATTTTGTAATAACCATGGCCCCATTGCCGTATTTATTTTTGCCGCAAAAGCGATTCCAATGGACAGATACAGCGGAGAAGGCCTTCGTGGACATTAAGAGCAAATTGAGAACAAGCCTAACACTCGCACTACGAGGAATGCAAACATTTTAACCTCCAAACTGATGCAAGCCAAGAAGGGATAGGTGCGGTATTGTACCAGATCGTCAATAGCAGGGTGAAACACGCCATTTATTTTTAAAGTCCCAAGCTAGAGCAAAGGGAAAGTCGCTATGAAGTGAACGACAGAGGATGTTTCGCAGATATATGGGCAATCAAAAAGTACAGTGCTTATCTCGAATACCAAAGGTTCACGCTGCGGACTGACGAACTGTGCTTGGTATGGTTTCATAGCATGAATGAGGCGAGAACCAAGCTAACAAGATGGGTATTACACTTGAGGTATTTGTCGAAGACGGGGCAGGGTGAGAGAAGATTTTTCTGCCAGATTTGCATGATCCCATATTCGAGGTTTGCGTACAACAAATCGACATAACCATAAATGAAGGGTTCATTAGCGATTTGTACCAAGAGGTCAGGAAAGCACAGGAAAACTGTACATTCATGCAAGGGAAGGTTAGGCAATGTGGTTATTAAGAAGTGGAATGATGGCGCATCATAGATGGCAGACTTGAGCCCTATTGTGTTCAACAGCCTGGAAAATTGAGGATGTATTTCGTCACGTGTGCGAGGGAACAGGTGCTCACCTATTCGCACAATGGCAGCATGGCTGGACACCCAGGCATTAACAGACAGTTTGCAATGTATGCGACCATTTTTTCTGGCTATGCCTTAATCGGTAAAAGAGCTACAAGTGCAACTTGTTCAAATCATGTCGATCGGACGGTAAACAACAGCACCGACTATGTGTGCTGAGGAAACCATTCGAGACGGTTTGCATCGATTTGATGGGTTCTTACCTGAGGACAAGGGGAGAAAAACGTTTCCTCGCTGCTGTGACTGACAGATGGACGGAAGCTTATACCACGAGTGGAGCATGAGTAGGTAACGTGGTATATGTACTAGAGGAGCAATTTTTCCAGTGTTCGGGATTCCCAAGAAATTTATTGACAAACAATGCATGCAGTTCACCAGTGGGAAGTGGAGGAAATTGTGTACGAGGTGGAGTGTCAACCACATCAGTCAGCATGATGTTAAGCAGGAGTTGTATTTTTATCTAAAAGAAAGTATTTCCCATTTTTGTGTGTTAGCCAAACCCTGCTTGTGTATATATCAGGATGACAAGACAGTAAGCAAGTATCATCTTCCAAATTTGCCTGGGGGGGGGGGAGTGTTCGCGAGCTCCCGTGTTTCCCGTGCCCCGGGCGGTCTTCATCGTTTTGAGCATAGACATTTAACTTCAATAGATGTATTAACATCTGGAACTTGTTTCTCTCATTAGCTGCCTGGTACACCACCACCCTTCTTGTGGGTTAGTGTCGCCACGGGGAGCTTAAGTTCCAATTAAATAAATTTGTTTCTTATGACGTTTCAGCAGTGTAACCACAGTGGCCGGTACAGCCACTGACAGTGATAAATGGAACAACATTGGTATTGAAAAGGTGATAGGAAATTTTGGGGACTGGTGAAGGTGAAGGTTGGAATGGAATTACCTGACTAGGCACCAGGTGTCGGTGATGACATAATGATGGTGAAGATGTAGCACGATGACTCATTGAATCCTTGGGTGACGGGTAGTACGCCTAGACGAAATCTCCCAATGATGAAGTAGGTGACCTCAGCCCGATGATAGCAATCACCATTACTGTTGTTTGCTAAACGATAATTGGTGGGTCGACTACGTACCATGATAATTAGGCTTTTGGCAGTAAAACTACAAAAAGTGTTATCACTTGCGAATCTGGATTGTTTGGCCATCCACAAACCCATAAAACATGGGACAAACTGTCAATATATATACACTTGAACAGACTGAATAAATCAGAGAAATACTGACATGATATGAGCGGGTATTGTTTGGGTCCATCCCCTAAAATTAATAAGGCGTTCGAAATAACTTACACACTGTTCATTTCACAGTGGCATTTAATAGATGTAATACATCCTGATAAGAATGGTAAACACAACACTGGCCACTGCGGTTATGCTGCAAAAATGATCTTACGAAACTCAATGACTTCATGGAAAATTGATGCTTCCGGGTGAAGCTGGCTGGTTTGCAGCACACTGGGATTTACTGACTTGACGGGCTGTTTATAGGTGATGTCCGGGTGAGTGCCAGTGCTCCCCTCAGCGATGAGCACAAATTATATGGAGCACCTGGTTTGTTGAACTAAATGCACCTTAAATATTTACTTTAGACTTTCCCAATACTAACCAAAACACTTTAATTGCTCTGCTTTCTCATCGTGCACTGTCACAACATCAATGAACTTGGTGCATACACGTAGAATGGTGTGCTGAGCACAGGAGCTACCTCGGTGACAACTCACATGGCCGATGAGTGTTGGTTGTGTAAACGAGGAGAACGGCCTAGTGTCACTGGCGCACGTCAAACGCCCTCTCCCTCTAGAATCAGTTCGCTTGTTGCATCTCCACCCCTTCACGGTCGAACAACTTGCTGGCGGTCGTAACATTTAGTGTGGGCGCAAGCTGTACATGTAAGACGATGGCTGGTGTGTTAGCTTCTGCTCTTGTTTACATCTTCCCAGCACTGTGGTGGACAATGGCATGTGGCGTGGCAGCCTTCATGTGCTGTCTCCGAATGGTGGGGGAACAGAAGAGTTCCCCTCTAACCACGTCTCATTGCTGCTATGCTAGCAGTGAGGCATGGGCATCGCCAGTTCTGTTTAAAGGCATCCCTCATGTGCTCGTCTGTCTCGTACTCTTGCCGGGTTGTAGGCATCCCCTCTTCTCCCGTTGCCGAACTATGAAACACTGTAAGGTATTTACAATTTATCCCAGTGTCATGGACAGGAAGTTGCTTTCGACATTGAAATATATAAGCGGCAAGCTGTTGTCCTGCTGACTGTTGTTCCCCAAAATGCAAGACCTATGGTTACACCTGTGAACGTGTTAACATCTGGTGTCCCTGTAGTGGGCGTCGCAAGTTTGTGTTTAAATTCCTCTGACTTGCTGTAAAACTTCGATGAATAGGTGAGGTGCCTGTCACTCTTCTCGCTTCTTCGGCCTCGTCTCCAGACATTGGTATCACTTCGCTTGTTGTAGCTAATCTGAATACATCTCTATGGTAGATGGCAGTTCTATATTGGCTTACTCTCACTTTATAACATGACTCGCTCATCTGCTGCACAATAATATTTGGTCCCCTCAATTTTTGTGCGAAGCCAGCACAGAAAGTTTTCTGGCCCGCCGACCATAGTTTGCAAACGGATGTAGACCTGTTGGTCTTCCTGCAGGGGCGGTCGTGGACGTGTATTTCCAGGAAACCAACGGGTTGCATAATGGCATTGGTTTTCCTTCGCTTCTTGAACTGCCTGCTCCCTCTTCTCCTCTCGGACATACCTTTTCCATGTTGTTGTTATTGTTCTCTCACATTTCGCTTATAATCTCTCCTGGCAGGGGAAGAACATGTTCCTGTATGATTTCTGATGGGGTTCTTCCTGTTTCTAGTTTGGTACGTGTTCGCAATGTAAACAATACAGCTGGGACCTGCGCATCCCATGGAGGGTGTTGTTCTCCCACACGTACGCATAACTGCATTTTAGGCTCCTGATTTCATATTTCCATTGGGTTGGTATGGGTTTGGTAATTTGTGGTCATATGGTGTTGTATCACTTACTTGGTACAGAACTCATGTCAGACATGTCCTGTAAATTGTGTACCGTTGTCGATCAATAATACACATCCTAACAAGAAAATAATTAATTTTCAATCACTTACCCAAGAGTTCTATTTTGTGCACTCGACATCGCATACCCCTCTGTCCAACAGAAAAATTAATCAGTGATTACTACAATGAAGCATTTGCCTGTTGATGTCTTGCATATCAAGTCCAATGCTACTGTTTCAAAATGTTCACTGGGTATTCGATTTGCTGTAGATGGTTTCCATCCGTACGTCGACTTCTACACTTATTGCATGCTATATGCTTCCTTACGATCTGTCGGCCATGTGCCGACATTCCTGGCCACTAAAAGTAACATAAAAATATTACTTTTAGTTTGTGTGGCACCTGGATGTCCTGTAAGATTATTGGAGTCTGCATTTTGTGAAACATGTACGGTACAAAAAACATCCAATTTTCAGTTTCTTTCATGGCATGCGATTCAATACCCTGGTCGGTCACCCTCCAAGTTTCAACTGCGTGCAAACCACATCCATTCTGCCATCTTGTAGCTACGGGACACGTGACCTGTTGATTGTTGACAAACATACATAACTCGTCTAGCAGTTGGCCTACCGGTAGTATGGTGACTTTCAGACATCGTACACATGATCTTGTTGCTGTACTCATGTCTTGCAGGGTTTCCTCAGACGTTCGAAGTTCTTGGTCGTAAACGGTCCGATGTATCCTCTAACCAAAAAATATATATCTTGCAGCAGGTTCGATCACTGTGTTTTGAGTAGACAAATATGGTAAGCCGAGGATAACGTCCTCACAGATGTTATCCTACACATATTCTGTAGTCACTGTCTCCACATCACAAACTTTTACAGTCATTGGGACCGCACCCATAACGTCACCTGAATGTTGTTGCATTGCAAGTTGAATCTGTTGTTTTGCTGGCTTGATGGTAGTTACATTTGCAAAATTTGTTCTGGCAAAATTATGCGAAGCAGATGTGTCGATCAACGCTCGGGACAGTATCTGATTTATGAATGCTGTAATACAGATGAAATGACTATCATGACCAATTATTTGTGACAAAAGTTCTTGTTGTGTTGTCAATTCGATTTTGTTTACTTTTTATGTGGGGTGTGTGACGTCCTGTCGTGCCACCCCTACTTGCAGTTTCCTGCCAGATGTGGTTGTCTGTTCCCCGCGTTTGTGCATAATCTGCCCATGTTGGACAATCATTGTCCCATGGGCCCCTTCGTACGATCGAAAAGTACGTGATGGTTGTCGCGATCCTCCTGAATAATGCAGCGGTACAGTACAACTTGGTGTTGACATTGTCGTAAAGGTTTCCGAGGTTATGTTTTGCGTTGCTACACAGGGCTGGTTGTGTTCTCACCCTGTCCAACTGTCTGTGATGTTGATGTCATCTGCTCGTGTTGTTGTTTAAAATTAGCATGGTTGCAGCACAGCTGAGCAGAAGTGTTCGCGTCTAACAACAAAACAGTTTGTATGAAGTCACGCTCGGTTGCGTGTATTGCAGGTGCTAGTGCAGCACGATATTCTGGCCTCGTGGGACCGGCTACCACTACCAGGATATCTTTTAGTTCAAACTCTGGATGGTGTGTCCTGACAAGGCTGATTTTTGTGTTGCAAAATTGTACAGGGATTCCTCCCCTGTTCTTTCAGTACTTCTTTGCTCTGGGCCCTGATAGATAAAAGGTATTTGCAAAGCAGCTCTTCAGGCTGTTTTGCAATTCCTCCCATGTGATGGCGTAGTGTGTAATACTTTCCCACCAAGCTTTGGATTGCCAGTGGAAACGTTCGCCTACGAATTTTGAACAGTCCTTCTGATCCACGCAGTAATGTCGTAGACGGCTCTCACAGTCCTTTAAGAATATACTCAGGTCTCTGCTTGCGGTGCCGGAATAGCTTGGCAGCGACTGCAATTCAGTCAGTGTGTGAAAATTCTGTTTAGAATCGCAATATCTTTCACTGCTTCTCACATGCAATCTGTTCGAATATGTTGTCATTGATTTTCAGCACCATTGGATGCTACATTTCTGCTTCCTGTGGCATCCCCAGGAAACCGGTTGTTGTGGCTCTGTTTTTCGGCTGTTCTCGTTTCATCCTTTCCTATTCCGACATATATTGGTGACATCGAAAACACTGGATGAAGTGCTTGTTTTTCAGTGTTTCCCTTTCCCGCGAAGATATACACCATTCGTGATTAATATGGAAACACTGTCCGAATACCAGAGTTGCAGTACCATGTCCATCACACAGATTTACGTTTACACACTTATGAAATTTGTTTAAAAACATGTAGTTTGTCATGACCAGATTGCTGTCGATGGGTGCCCATATGTAGGTTTTTAGCAGGCACATGGTATAAATAAACCATTTTGCCTCTGTAGGGTGCATACAACGCATTCAAACATTGTCTTGCTTCCCGGAAATCGTGCGGACGAGTAATCTGCCTTTCATTTCCAAGTTAGCACAGTCCCGTTCTGTTTGGAGGGGGGTAGCAAGTGTCTCACTCCCCTCAGCGAAGAAGAAGTTCACCAAGATGTCGTCGTAGGATAACGTCACAGGGCACATACTCTTCCAAGATGGTGGTACTCTTTGTTGAACAATGATGACTTGGAGTGCCAACTGTTGGTCATTTTTTCTAGCAATTTTCTTGCATTGTATTATCTTTCCCACTTTCCTCTAAATAATGGCTGTCCATAAGGATGAGGTTTTGACAGTAGCGAAACTCTGGGAACGAAATGGTTCAATCGGAAACTATTTGGTGAAAATATGGTCGCACATGGTCACCCGGACAGGGACAATTTTAAACAAGGAACAGGAACAATACATATTTGGATAAAGACATGGGTACACAATTTTCCTCTTTCCAAAGTTCTATCTTGACGAAGCCATCCACTTCCTGTGGTGTTACTTGAGGACAGACAAATAACGTGATGTACAGTTACACATATATATACTTTAACTTGAAAACTATTTGGAGCACCTGGTTTGTTCCACAAAATGCACTCTTCATATTTACTCTAATTTTTCCTAATACTAACCAAAACTCTTTAATTATGCTGCTTTCTCATCGCGCACTATTACAACATCGATGCATTTGGTGTGTAATTGTGGAACAGTGTGCTGAGCGCTGCAGCTCCCTCAGTGTCAACTCATGTGGCAGATTAGTGTTGGTTGGGAGTACGGCCTAGAGTCGCTGGCACACATCACCAGGGTAATGCTAGTCCCACGGAAAGTAAGGGTGGTTGACTGTACGGCTAATGAAAGAAAAGGTTCCAGATAATTAGAATCTATTGTAGTTACTAGTCCATGATCAAAACGGTGAAAGCCACCCAGCACACGGGAAATGCGGGAGCTCGTGACACATGCACTATCCTTGTATGAACCAGCTACTCGCTGACTGACTCTCCCATTTGATGCACAGGCAGGTCTTGGCTGACCCACACACCAGAATGGAACTATTTTATGTTATGACAATGTAACTCTTTGTTAACACTTTGAACCCTCGAAAATACCTGCATTAATATTACTTACAATACACTGAATGATTCTATAAACATAAAAACAATGATGAATGATAATGGACATTGCACTGGTGTATGATAACAAATAGATACTCATAACGAACAAACTCAACAATACATTGGGAACAAAAAGGGATAACATATAAGTTTATTTAGTTACATGTCACACAAAAATGAGAGGTGTGAGCCATAAGTCCTTTGGTTCAGATATTGTTGGTGGTTTAACCAATATATCACTCTGCCTTGCGGAGTCTCTCTGGGTGCTGTACTCGGCAACCACCAGCTGTGCTGCACCGGCATGCCCTGATGTTACTTCGCACCAACATACCTTGGCGCACACTAGAGGTTCAACACTCACTCTACGCCTCCACAGAGTGCGAACCCCAGTTGCGATTATGTTGTCCTCAGTCATACAAACAGTCTTAGGAGGACAAAGAGGAAGGTGGTACATATCACTACACATTGTCAGTGTCAAGAGTTCCCCTGAGAGGAATGGTAAATCAGGTAGAATAAATACAACAGAGAACTGATGAGCGCATATGTTATTCTGACTGCTATTGTGCATTTTAAGGGATGGGCCCTAACAATACCCGCTCACATCGTATCAGTGTTCTTAATTTCCTTTGTGCCTTTTTCCAGTGCCAGACGCATAATCAGTTATTCCATTTCTAATGGGTGTATGGTTGGCTCTAACAATCCACATATGCGTGTGTTGAAGCCTTTTTGTTAAGTTTCTGCCAAAAGTCCAATCATCAATGTGCATAGCTGACCCACCATCTACCGTTTAGTAAATAACGATATTGCAGCTTAATTGGGTATAGCATCATCATGGCAGAGGTCAACAACTTCATCGGCGAGGAAATTTTGTCCAGGTGTATGGCCCACCATCCAGGGATTCATGAATCATTGTGGTACAACTACATCTTCATGGCATCATCGCCCTGACACTTGTCACCTAGTCGGGTGACTTTATTCCAGACCTCAACTTCACCACCCCCAAAACCCGGTTTAACACATTTTCACCCAACCACGTGGTGTCAGTCCGGTCTAGTCCCTGTCATGAGGTTCATCAAGGCACCAAACACCTGCCTGTATGGAAATAATACATCATCTCTTGCTTCTTCTTCGATAACTTTCCATGGATATAATTCATCTTTGATGATATCAGTTGCTACTACCTTGCATTCTATCATTCCAATTCTATCCAGTATTTTATTTGCATAACCACTTTGGCTAACCCATATTGTCTCATCCTCTTTTCTATTTTTTTTTAATCCTAAAAAGTAAGTGCAGGTGTTTCTCTGATTTTGAATTCTGTCTTCATGGCTCTTATGAAGTTAGTTAGTTCCTGAGTGTCATTGGCAGCGACGAGCTCATCATCCACATAGAAAGTCAACAATATTAATTTATTTTTCCTTTTTATCCTTATGAATAAATAGGAATCTGCATCACTCGATTTGAGGCCTTGATTAGTCTGTCCTGCGTGATCAGCGCACATGTGAACCATAGACTAAATATGAGGTTGACCGCTTATTCATCTTCTGCACACATATCCAGCAATCCAACAAAGTTTGTTTATATTTTAATTTTTAAATGGCAGGGATTTATACGCTGCCAGCAAAGTAATACTCCTATTACTACTTCCACTCAATTTAATTTCCATTACCTCGACGTCCTCACTAACCCATTCTACCGCCCCTTTTAGCCCTTTCCTTACACCCACCATTATTCCTCCTCCTCTCCCATCCCTGTCTCTTCTGAAGATTGTGATTTTATCCTACTTACGATCAATGTCCAGTACTTCCTCAGTCAGCCAAGTCTCCACAGCTACCACTATATCCGCCCCATAAGCTTCAACCTTTCCCCAGAAGCGTTCCAGCTTGTTGTTAACACTCCTACAGTTCACCACCATTATCTTTATACTAATACTCTGCTTTACCATCCTACATTGCTTACCTCCTATCTCCACCCCTGCGGTCTCATCAGTGCTATCCTCTCCATTTCTTTCCACTTCTGTTTCCTTGCTTCTAACTGATTGCTATTTCAACAACTGCTGCTCTGCCCTGACCCTCTCCATGCAGCCAGCTACTTCTCTACCTAGCAGATCACCTAGAATCCTCTTTCCCTGTTCTGTAAGGTGAACCTGGTCCCTCCCTACACTTTCCCAGCCTACCCATTTCCTACTATCTACAAATGTAGCCCCCAAACCCCTACACACCCTCTCATATACATCACTCGCAGCCACTGCCTTCCTATAGGATACTCCTTTCCTAATCAGCATGCTACTGACTACTGCCCTAGCTCCAGGGAACTTCTCCCGCACTTTGCTCAGCAATCCTCTGAGGCTCTGCTCTACCTCCTGCCCCATCTCCCTATGAGCCAGGTAATTTCCCCCTAAATGAATGAGAACAACCTTTGCCAACCTGCTATCTCTTATACCACTAACACTTTCCTTCAAATCCATGATATTGTCCCCACCAAACACTGCTTTATATGTAATTTCCTTCCGGATATTCGGCAGCTCCACCCCGTTTACAATAGAGCTGCCTAGAAAAACTACCTCTGGCTCTCTTCCTGCAACCTGTTCCTGCTTTGTGGCTCTTCCACCCACATGCCTACCCTTGTCTCTGGCCTCCTGCAGCACCCTTGTTTCCCTCCCTTTGGTAGCCCTCTTCGCTCCCCTCTGGCCCTGAATGTTCCACTTTCTCCTGCTTGCTGGTCTTTGCTAATCGCACACTTTCATGCCTCAGCATACTGCTTACTACCTTCTACCACTGCCTGTTCCCTGGTTTCTATTTCCTGTTCCTTTATTCCTGATTGCTTCCTGCCTACTACTATCACCTTACCCCTTGCTACTATTTTTTGCTCCTCGAACCTTATTTGCTGTCTTATGTTTCCTACTGCCTTATCCCTTTCTACTGCCTCCAACTCATCTATCCTCCTCCATAATCTTACCACATCTATCTCTGCCACCCTCCTCCTCTGCCTTTCCTCCTGCATTTCCTTCTGCAGTCCTACTTGCATTCTGCCTAACTCTTCCTCTCTACTCAGCTTTTCCTCCTGTGGGCTGGCTTTCATTTTCTTTAGCATCCCCTTTACATCTTCCAACTCCTCCTCTAACTTATCCACCCTCATTTATATTCTACTTTACCCATCTCATTCCTGACCTTTTCCTCCATCCTATGTATCATTTCCTCTCTTTCCTACTCATCAAATCTACCATCTCCCCTTTTCACCTTTTCTCCTTAGCCACTTCCATTGGCACTGACACGTCCTCTACAAAGCTACCCCTCAGCATATCCCAGATCCAGTTTCCACCTTCTCCATTTATTTGTGTTTCCTTCTCTACCCTTAATTTGTTCCCTACCACTGCCACTAAACCCTTTCCCTCAGCACATTCCTCACACTTGCACTCATGTTCCTGTATTGATCCCAGTTCCTCTTTCCTGATCCCTATACAGCCAACATGATACCAGCCACCACACTGGTCGCACTCCACACCACTATCTAATCTTCTCCACACCTTTCCACAACCCCTACACTTACACCTCCCTACAATTTTTTTACCCTTTCTCTTTTAAAAAATAATTTAACTAACTTTAAACTAAAACTACTCTCCCTTATTAAATAAACCAAATACCTTCACATACACACACTTTCTTAACTAGCCTAACTTACACCATACATCCCTTACAAAGGCGTCTGCCTCGTGCACTCAATCGGATACTCCGCCGATTTATCATCACTGAGGCTATGCCTCTCAGCGCGGAGGAAGTACAGGCCGAGGCCCTTGTCTTCCCAAGTGGTAATCATTTGATAGGGTTAAGGGCAGCTAACCCACCCTGCCCTGATCTCCCATAATATAGGCACTTTAACCTGGCACGCACGGCGCTCGCATGTCAGGAGTGTGGTCCAATCGGAAACTATTCTCTCCTTATAACTAATTATCACATAAAACACTAATCTTAAATCTAATTATACCTCAAAAGACTATTCCACCAAAATTTAAACCTATTACTAGATTAAATCACAAGCCAAACCAACCTTAAATACGGACAACACAACTTGTAGTCCGTCTGTGGCGGCCATTATTATATGAATAAAATAATTTTAACAAATTGTTTTTATTATTATAATCTATATGAAGTATACTAATATCTCAAAGCATTTGTCCACACATCAGTTTAGACTAGAAATGAGCAAAGCAAGAGTATGTATTTATCTATGAATTTTTTGTATTAGCGGGAAAGTCTTAGAATTTTGATGTGAAGAATAATAGTTAAATAAGGTGTTATGTTTTTTTTTTTTTTTTTTTTTTTCCGGTATGCAACAGGTTGTATACTTTATAAGTGAATTGCTAATGCTCTGTGTTGGATTTTAAAAAAATGCCCGTAGGGGATTTTATACAGTCCTTAGATTCTTGCACGCGTAAGTAGAGTGAGTTCTTTCTTGTAAAATAAAATTAATTATAAGGCATACAAGCTTTTGTTAAAAAGAAAAAAAAATAGGTAATAGCAGTACTAATAATTTTGAAACATAATCGTGTAGCCGCAATGGGAAAAGGCCGGGCTGCAATTGATTTAACACAACATAGCATAGGCACAGAAAGTAGAATACATGTATATTAACATGACACTCACGTCAATTAGGCACAGAAAATCAGCACAGAAAGTAGGGCTTGTGCGTGGCCACTCAGAATGTCAATACCACCGAGTTCATGTGCCAATGAAAATGGGTACAAAAGTAGTGAATTTTACTAGTGTTTGTAGAGTTTGGTGCCATATAAACAGAAGTTTGTTTGGATTGAAATTGTTATTGTACAAGCAATGTATGTAAAGAAAACCAGTATAACGTATTATATTTCTACAAATTATGATACGAACAGCAAAGTAAACAGAGCTATGAACAGTATTTTTTCATTCCAATGTGACCAACACATGCATTTACCGAGCATAGTTTCCTTTCATTTTCTGGTCTTTTCTGTAAACATCAGTCGTTTCTGTGCATGTGCGATTTTGATGGTAGCTTTCAGATTCATCTGTGGGTGTGTTCTGTGCTATCGCACGTGTTGTGCATGTGCTAAATCAATCCGGCCTTAAACCTTAAAAATAGTGACTTTTCCAAAAAGAAAAACAAAAAACACCTAAAGTGATATAATTCCTTGCTGTTAATTAGGCCTACACAGAGTATGAATTTACTAGGGGTATCAAGATACCAGTACAAACAACAAAAACGATAGTGGCGACGGATATGAATATCAGGAAATTGTGGAGTAAAACATGCGGAAAATATGTACGTAATCATATTATTTTATCACAAAAAAAAAACAAATTGCAAAAAGACCTAACTGAATAGTACCTAAATTCACAATATTACCAACACAAGCTACAGATGCAACAGTAGGGAGGGCTATGAATATCTGGGAAATTGCGGGGTAAAAATGTGAAAAAAATATGTACGCTATTGTATTATATTATTATGAGAATATATAAAAAAAATTGTAAATATACCTAACCGAACAATGCCTAAATTTGCAATATTACCAATACACACACAGTATTTTTGTTTTTATGGTAAACTCCAAGCTTCGTGGATGCAAGAGCGCTTCATGCTCTATACCTATCAAAACAGCAGATGTGCTTTGAATCACTGTTTTGGGGATTACTCCCATGCTGGTGCTGGGACTCTCGCTCTGTGCATAATTTTTGGCTATGTTTAAACAGTATTTTTCTATGTGAGGGGGCTATGCTTGAATATCATTTATATACGATGACATTTACAACTACAACCTATCGTGAAGTTGGTAATTCTTAAGAATAGAGGCTTTTCTGGAGAAAAAAAAAGTCTCGGAAAGTGGTATAATTTCGCTCTACTAATTACACAGAACACGAATTTACTAGGAGCATTAACATTTGACCAATAGAAGCCCCAAAAATGATAGTGGGGAGAGCTATGAAGATCAGGTAATAAACTTATACCCTTAATTTTCCTCCAGTTCATAGCCCTCCCCACTATCATATTTCTAAATTGTATGGGTCACATTGTTAATTTAAGTAATGTTGAGTTCAATGTTGTGTTCAATGTAATGTTGAGTTCAAAATTAATTTCATTTACTTAATACTCGTTGAATCACTCACCATTTTATACGGCACTCCACAACTTCAGTCCATTTGACCACACTACACAGACACACTAATCACTGCACATATATTATAATATACATTTTCTCTTGTTATAATAGTATAGAAACACTTGTAATTTCACACAATTATTAGATTTAACACTTCAAACAACATGAATTGTAATAAAACATGTGTTTAATCACTCATAAATCCCAAACTCCCGACAGGACACATTCAAGCCAACATCTGGCAATTTCCCACAATCCACCTGACGTCAACCAACATGGGCGCGCAGTGTATTAAAAAAAATAACTCTAATAAACACCGTCCCTGAACGAGGCTCTGTATCATCTACAATATCTATATTTATTCTACTAGTAATACGTTTTATTATCCTCTCATCAATATAGACTAGGTAAACCTTGTAGTAATTCACCAGAATTACATAATGTCCCGACACTGCACCATACCTGTGTTGTTACTAATAATCATATTTAACATATCCAGGTATTATTTTTCCGATTTTCGAAAAAACCCCTATTCTTAAGAATTACCAAAATTTACATCACATTGTTGAAGGGCACAAGGCAATGTGGATAAAGCTACAAATGGTGCCAGGAAAGTGAATTCATGCAAATCCTCTGCTTCCCATAATGCAAGTGATAGCGAGCTTGGAGAGCCACACCAGTTTACCTGCATATACGTGGCTGGTAGGTATAGTCCATCCATGGTTACCTACCTCCAACTTTATCTGAAGCCCTGCTTAAGTTCTATTACAGGCTATTCTTCTACCTCTTGCAAACGAAGCTTAGTTACTCCAAAATGTATTCTGCTATAGTCTGTTCAAGGTAAAATGAGCACTTTTGAAAGCCCTGCTAAAGATCTACTTATATACACGTGTATTCTTCTGCATTGTGTGCCTCATCACTTTATTTATGCGTCTGTAATATTAGGTAAACTGTGAAATTATTAGTAAATAGGCCTACTTTACAAACCTGCTCATGTGTACATTTCTATGCATTAAAAAAAGAAAACAGAACACGAAAGAAATAATTTTAAGTTTTCACAAATGGTTACCTAACACTCTTTATTCAACATGAAGATATGGAACTACTTTCCTTCCATTGTTACCAACTTTACTGGGCTAATGTCACTCAGTGCAGCCATTAAAATATATGCATGCAGGGCCAGTAATTTTTTTTCTAAGGTTCATTTCTAAAGTGCTCACTTTATCGTGAACAGCCTTTAAGCATGGATTTAAGGGCATGAGTACAGTCAACTATTGGTGAATCTGTAGAACTGGTCACAGTGTGCAGAGACAGGTCAGAGAACATGCTTGGAGTTTTCCTTGACTTGTCTAAAGTATTCAACACTGTTGATCACCAATTAATTTTAGATAGTAATACTGCATAATATAGTTATAATAAATGAAAATAAATTAATAAAATCATATTTAACAAACAGAAAACTGCTTTTTCAAGTCAAAAGGAAAAACATGTATATTATACAGTGAACAAGATTTGAATGTACTCTGCCTGAATGAACATTGGCTTTCTTAACGATAAAGTTGTTTTTGTAAAAAATGATGGATTTACCTTTATATGTGCCTATCTGAACATAAGAATGGAGGCTGTATTTTGGTTGTAAATCACCTCATTCCTTTGTTTGGTAAACTGGACCTTGTTAATTACGTAATGAGATGAGTATAGAGATTTCTGGCATAATATATAAAGACTTGAAAACTATTATGTCAATCTGTCATTCTCCAAATGGTGACTTAACTTGTTTTCTTTGTTTTAGATAATTAAATAATGTTTTTGTACAAGGTGTAGCCTGCTCCTAATGTTTTTTAGCTGGTGATTTTAACATCAATATTGGATTTAATGTTGCTGAAGAATTAAAATTTCAAAGTTTATTATGCTTATACAATATTTAGTGCCCTGTCTTTGAACCTACTAAAATATGTAGCAATAATATTACTACAAATATATTTGGAACAAGTTATTCTGCCAGTATACCTATTAAAAATTTTTGAGTACTGGTATTTGATCATTTTGCAATCTGCATGATGGCTTTGGTTGGAATTCAGAATTATAACAAAGTTGTAGAGGAAAAGATTTTACTTAGTGCAATAAAATGGAGTAAATTACTTAATTTTAATGCTGGAAATAAACTAAATTTTTATAAGTTTGTTTGCTATATTTTTAAAAATATTTAATACTTGTTTTACCAAAATAAAGTTATTAATTAAATAAGTAAACATTAAATAAAATAAAAAGAACCATAAACTATCATGATTTACTGATGATCTGACACAGATGAGAGACTTGGTTAATAAATACTATAAGTCTATATTTCCTCAGGCTAAAAATAGCTCATGTTGCAAGTAAGAGGAATTACAAGAAACTTATAGCAAAAGCTAAATTCAGTGCTAATGCTACATTCTTTGAATCGCCGAATAATATGTGTAAAGCTGCCTGGTCTCTGATAAATAACGTATCTCAAAAATCTAAGGTAAACATCTATGGTGGTACCACTGCTAATCAGTTTAGTGATTTTTCTTTTCACCTCTGTCAAAGAAATAGCTGCAACTGTGCCATTTTCTTATAGTGCAGTAAAAGAATTACAAAAAATAATAAACTTGTTCCTAATATCTTTTGATGTGAATACATCTTTAAATTCGCAACCATAGTGGGAGGCGAGGGCCACTGTGGCTGAGCAGTTAGCCTGCTCACCTCCTACCAAGGTGATCCAGGTTCAATCCCCTGCTGGGTCATTCCGGATTTTCGCATGTGGGAATTGTGCCGGACGATGCTGTTGGTTGGCTGGTTTTACGGGTATCTTCCGTTTCCCCTGCCCTTTCATTCCGGCGTTGCTCCATGCTTACCTTAATCACCCTCATTGACTCTCAAGACCTCAGTGTTAAGAGCCGTCCAAATCTCTTCACTTCACTTCATAGTGGGAGGCAATTCAGAAAACCCCATGATGACAAACTCGGGTGATACTGGTTATCATTGAAGCTCCGAATCTATTGTCTACATTCATAATTCAATTTCACAACTCGATTGCCAAAGTATCAAAGAATATGTTACATTGAATGAGGACTGCAAAGCATCGGGGAGGGGAGGGGGGCAATTTTGACTTTGTCGTATCTTATAACTTCTGCGTAGTATAACTTTTGACTAGGAGAAACTACTGCTCTTGTTTAAGCGTCAATCGACAGCTCTCATCAAGATCAATGAATTGCGTGCATAAAAAAATTTGTGGTGTGGTTCTGGTGAAACTGTATGCATTTAATGTAAAAAAAATTGAGAAAACTTAACACAATTTGGGCCTATACTCGTCATAAAACCCCATATGATTGAGTGAAACGGTGCCATCAATGTAAAATAAACATCAAGGCAAGGCGTTGTTCCGATACTGATACCAAGTATCAGTATCAGCCGATACTTTGTCTTTTGACGTGAATTTGTCTTTAAATTTCCAATTATAGTGGGAGGCAATCCTGAAAATCTGATAAAATCGAGGGATACTAGTTTAGTTTTGCAGTTCCGATATTGTCTACATTCAAAATTCACTTACAGCACTTGATTGTCAAGAGACCAAAGAATATTTTACATTGAGGGAGGACTGCGAAAAGCATTGGGGTGGTTCGGGGGGAGGGTGGGCTGCAATTTTGAGTTTGTTTCGACACTTCTCATAACTTTCACATAGTATAACTTTTGACTAGGCGAAGCTACGATGCTCGTTTAGTTTCAATCGACAGCTCTCGTTGAGATCAATTGATTGCGTGTATAAACACATTTGTGTGGTGTGGTTATTGTATGCGTTTAACATAAAAAATTAAAAAAAAAAACTTAACACAATTTCAGCTTTTCCTCGTCAAGAAACCAAGTCAAAATACAGAAATCATATACGGCTGGAAAGAGCATCTCAAAAGCAATCCAGTGATACCCATAAAACCCCATATGATCGAGTGAAGACGTTCTGGGAACGTAAAATAAACATCAAGGTGTCCGAGTGCATCAACATAAACGTATTCACGCAAAGCAAATGGCAGTGTCCCCAACACAGCGAAACCTTATTTTTTTTCTTTCAAGTTTAAGGAGGTTTCATGTGCTGATGTCTATGATACTTTATGTAATACAAACTCTTCTACAAGCAGTGACTACTGTGGTATAGCATCTCATTTTTAAACAAGTAATTTTATATGTGCTACGTATAAGTTAACTGGACTGTGAAGTTATAAAATAGTTGTTTATATGTGTGTGATATAAAAATTGTCCTAAAAGAGAGTAAAATATATTAAGTAGGTTTGTTTTCGGGCATTGTGTGATGCAAAGCAAAAGTATCTAGATGCCATGTATTTTCTCTCTACTCGCTGCAGCTGGCTATTGTGTTTGTCATTGATCAAAAGCGGCAATCCTTCTTATGTTAAGCAGCATGAGATAATCCTTTAAAAAATCTCTGAAAATTAATTGAGTGTTGTAGAAATCTGTATCCGAAAATCAGGTAAGTACGTAATGTGAATTCTCGACCACATGAATTACCATCAAAATCAGACATAACACATAACACTTCAAACATGTAAGGAAAAAGGACAAGGATAAAATTTCCATACAATTTGTATGAAAACAACCCAAGAACACCCTTTGCAGATAAGAAAAATATCTGACTACATTCTAAACTTGCAAACCATTTTACTTTCATTGCAGCAAAAATAGGGTTTTATTAACGGAAGAAAATTCATGAAATTGTGAATGGCAGATAGAAAAAAAAAATTACTACTCAATGGTTTAGAAAATTTCAGTGTGAAAAGGATTAGATTAAAAATTGCTGTTGTCAAAAGAGAATTATCTGTGAAATATCAGCTTCTATATGACCTCACTAAAACTTACCAAATTAAATAGCAATTTACATGAAAATGAAAGTTTTTAACTGGCTCAAAATAATCATCAAATTGATTGACCCTTAGTTAAAGCTGTCATCAATTTCACTCTCTAAGTTGCATTTAGACATAAGGTGGGGGGTATCTATAGAGATACCAGTATGTAACAGTTTACTGTATTTGTTTAGAGAGTGCAAGGTAAATATTTATGTTGTGTACATTTTATTTTAGAAGCCCCTACCTAAAGTTTAACTAGAGTTGTACGCTGGCAAAATAATTCCATTAATACACGCTCTAAAAAGAGGAAACATCACAGCAAATATATTTAACTATAAACCTAAAAGCCAGAGAATTAAATAACCTGTGCTCCAAACTTATTATGTTTATCTTCGCCGCAGCGAACACACAGACAATCACCAAGGTAGGACTTTAGAGCCGCCTTAACACGACTGACAACAGTTTTAATATTGAGCCAGGTTTCACACACCACGCGGTATAATCAAGTCAAATTCAGGCATCTAACAAGGCACTTTATTACTTCCCTCGACTAGATTTTATGCAGTTATACAATACACGAGAAACTAGAAAAATTGAGTAAGTACTTATGTAATGATCGTTTTTCACATCTTCTCACTAGCCAAACAACTATACAATTATTAATACGAGTAATATCACTGATCTGGGAGCACTAAAAATTCTCAAAATCATTAAGACACATATTTACAACCCCACCCTTTATCTATAAAAAGACCAGTTTTCAGACAAATTCTTGCCAATTAAACATTACTAACAACTGGGCATAAATGTCGCTGCGGGGCAGTGACATCTATGCCCAGTAAAGTCCACGATTAAGTAAAAGATTGAAAGAATACAATTTGAAACGGTTTACGTCAGAGAAGACCAACGGCACGATTGCCCATCAAGGTGGCCTCTCCTAAAACATTTCTTACACAACAAAATAAAACCTCTAATCCGGGGCGTTGTGGACGTGACTGTTGAAGGTTAATTGGGGTACTAGGGACGGCTTCAGAACAAACAACATTGGTTTCTCTAAACACATGTCTGCCGACAATTATGAATTAAAATTTCTATCGTACGGACCCAAAAATATAAAACAATGATTTAAGTTACTAGCAGTTGCCCTGGATGTACTTTAGCACTGACATAAATAGAATAAATCTCACAATAAAAAGCCCTAGTACATTACTTCTCAACATCACATATTACCCATTTCTGCTATCTGGCAGACGCCTTCCTATACATTAGCAACCATGATTCTTACAACTTGCAAGAGAATACCCTTACAATTTACATATGATTAGAAAATATTGCTATAATTTGTACCATTTCATCATCATGCATCGCAGCAGTGAAGTATTCTAAGTCCCCAGCTGTCCAGATGTTGATCCATTGAATGGGTTCGAGAAATGAAGGCACCCCAATTGAAGCACATCCCTCTAGTAGAGCCTCCGTAATCAGAATGACCAGAAGCGCTCACATGGGAAGGGAAATGAAAGCGGCAGAGGGATGGAGAAGGGGAGGGAGACACCCGAATGATACCATAAGGCGTGCACTCCATGAGCAAGCGGGAAACAGTAGCATTAATGCGGTGGGAATTACGAATGACCGTGCAAGCTTGAATTCCATGGACATTCCAGTAGCCAGTAGATATGAGTTTTCACGCATCTAACCATTCCAGATTATTTTGCAATGAACTGGAATCTAATTAAATTTGTGTATGTCAAAAGGAAGATACTCACTTTTCATGTAATTTACTTGTTTGGTAGATGTTTTGGATATATATGGTGATTCAGTTTGGTCTGAAACTAATTGATTTTCACTCACAACAGAATTTAAAATTAATTCTCTTAATTTTCAGTTGCTGGTTTAATTTGATTTCCACAAGCATAAGTTCCTATCTCACATCTATGTCAATAAAATATACTGTGTATTTTATGTAGATTGAATGTAGTTATTTATGAATATTTTCCAGTGTCTTTTCATACAAGTTGTACGACAGTTGTTTTGTCCTTGTCATTTCAAGTATAATTTTAAATTGTTATATGTTTAGTCTGGTTTTACTGATTTGTGTCTACATTAAATATTTAATTGCTTTTTCATTAAAGTTACACCTATCTTGGTTGATTATCAAATAATTTCCAGTTAGAAATAATTTTTTTTTGCTACAGCCATATTACACTTAAAATTTTCATTCTGAAAGGGTTTTGCTTTGTCAGCATTTCAAAGGTACTGCTATAGTTATTGGTGCTAAGAGGAAGTATGGAGTGTCCTACCAGTTGATTTTTATTACACACGTTTGTTCCAGAGCCTTGAACACAAAAATTATTATATCTCTTTAAAACAACACAAAATTAATAATTACTATTTTATTTACCAGCATACAATTATACATTTCACATGTTATTTTAGAGTGGCGTATGTATGTATAATTCTCATTGCTTCTTTATGTCTTAACTAATTCTGTTCATCACTATTGCACTGCGGAGGAGATGGAGAGTCTGTTTGCCCTCTATCTTGGTTGTCATACTTGACTTGAGGTTACTCATAGCTGTCATTTTTTAATTAGTAGCAATTAAATTCTGTATTAAAATATAATTGTGTTATGACTACTTTGAATGTAAACTTAAGTATTTATAGAGATAATTTTTAATGTTATAATATTTTTATTTTGTTTCAGGAAAAACAATACCTCGACATTTGTATCTACAAATAGATGAAATTAAAACGAAGGCATGTTCTGATGGGCTGCTCGAAGAAGATATTCATAAGTTGGTTAAAGTCGTCGTAGCGCGGAAATTACGTAATGTAACTCACAGTATAAGCTCTCCCTCTCCTTGTTATGTTTTCCTCACTCAATTTTGTATGTGTGAATGTGTGTTTATGCATGTTGAGGTGGACAAAATTCCTGACGTATAATTTTTTTTTCAGAGCGTAAAAATTTAAGATGGAAATTTCCCAAACAAAACAAAAATTAACTTTTTTTTTACAACTTTCATTATTACACATCAATTTATCTAAGTACACCTGTCTTGATGAAACACTGTGGCACAAAAATAAAATGTGACGTTAATTAATAGCATACAAAATACACATTTTGTGGGAAAAAAAAGTAAGGAAATATGTTGTGGGTAACCTCAAATCATAGACTGAATAGCATTTTGTCTTTGTGCAGGCATAGGGCTACATATGTACAAAATATGGCTACCTGAATATCAAAGGGCCTACACAAGCTATGATCAATAGTCAAACTGCATCTATCAGCCTTCATAGATATTGATACCAACTAGAACTACAATTGATATTGTCTTCATATATTTGTGGCAATTTAAGATGGCTGCTCATAATTGTTTTCCTTTGTCCCCATATTGGTAGATGTGTGTGAAGTTGCAATAATTAGTACAATAAAGTTTTTAAAAAATTTCTCCTGGGCTGAAAATATTTTCCACAAACACAGTTAATGCATTTGCACATTATGTTTACCTCTGTGCACATGCATACAAGTGTCAGTGAGTGTACTTTATACCTTTATATCCCATATGTACTCAGTTATAAACTGCACATTTTTCCCCCAAAATATTTTTTAAAACAGTGGTGCATCTTGGAATGATGTACACCATTTTCTTGTAAAAAGTTCATTACAGTTGTAATATTAATGGGAATAATTTAATGACTATGCCATGTATAACATTGTTTTGAATTATGTTTAAACAAAATTCCATGCCGATTTCCAAAAATGTAAATGAAGTTTCTGGGCAGATTTCTAGGCAAAACAAATTAGAAACCATAATACTCTAGTTTCTGTGACTATATTGCATTTGGAAAACTGTAAAACCTGGTGGTAATACAGTAGTTGCAGGTTTAAATGGCATTGTTATGTGCAATGAGATCCCACTCAAATATCTGTAGCCTCTTTGAAGAATTACTTCAGTTATAATCAGCAAAAAAATAATATTTTCATTAGTAGAGCAAAAAAAAAGTAATGTGTTAGTTGAATTTTCTATAAAAACTTGGGCTCTGATAAACACTTAACTTACATAAGCTCTGCATACCAAAGCAGTTTCTAAGGTTAGCATGTGTTTACTCTACCATACAGTAAGTAGAGCTTCAGTAATTTTTTTCTTCTATTAAAATAGTGTCTACTTACAAATATTAAAGGCACTATCCATGGTAGTAACACTGTTTAGTTTCACTTTTTCTCATCACTTGTGTAGTTTTTGAGGGTGGTAATCGTTACAGTGTAGTATTTTTAGGTAAGAAAATTTTTGTGCAGAATTGAACAGTTACTGCACATAACAAACCACCTAGAGAGTTGATGGCTCAGGTGTCAGTAAGTTTCACAGCATAGACTGTACATATTTAGACTGTTCAGTGTACCAAATGCACATTTTTACTCTGCAGCAAATTTGAAAAGTAGGGATGCATGTCTTACATGGTGACAAAGGTTTTGGAGATGAATACTGGACTGAAAATAGTTGTATTTATCAAAACATAGACTACTTTCCCTCCTGCTGAGTGCATGGCTGTGGTAAGAATGGTGTGGACCAAGTGAGAATTATACAAACAAAGCAGATATTTGTTATGGGAGATGGAGTGGCAGCGTGGCTGTCAGGCTGTCCTGCAAGCATACGTCCAGCCCAGCAGCCAAACAGTACACATTTGACATTTTTAAAAATATTGTTTATGGTTTTTATATAGACAAATAACTTTTTAAACTGTGACTCTTTGGTTTTAAATATTTTTGAGGACAAGGACCACAATTGTGGCCACTCAAGGACTTCCATTCCCTCTCAGTTTCTCACAGATGCCGCAGTGTCTAATCCTCCTTTACTCGCCACTCATATGTGCAGCATACTGGGATAGGCAAAGTAGTCTGAGCACCATGACTGAACTGTATGACTGCTGCTGTGGCAGATTTGAGTCCTGACTGTGGCTTGCCACAGAAATCACGAATTTTATATGAGGTTTTGAGGCAGGGGCATTTTCCAATACAGGCGCCTTTTTAAGTGACCAGATCACAACACAATATTTGTGTAATTTCTTTCGCCGAATTGTTTTTCATTGTTTTCGAACATGCCTTTAATTCTCGTTTGATAAGTTTATTTTCATTTAATGAAACTCCACTTTTAACATTGGTAGACATTTAAAGTAACAAATTTATGCAAAAGCATTATAGCATTTGTAGTCCATTTACGTTTCAGTACTCTTTTTTTTTATTATTATTTTTTTTTTTTTATATACCTGGTTGTGTAGAAATAAATGGCCAAAATTCACACTTCCATTATAAATTCTCCACGATTCCTGTTGTACACAATAAATGAGTAACATCTATAAAATAGATTAATATACAAATAAAAAAAATTACTTTAACAGGTACTGTCATCATTTACAGTATTGTTGCAAGTGTAATAGGATGTGTTACAGTGCTCGGTGTGACATGTTGGAACAGCATGAATTACAGATACGTAATTTTAATTTACAATGCTGGTATGTAACAAATTACCAAGTAATCATGTTATTGATAACAATTGCTATTTTTGCTTGTAAATTGTTATGTGTAAGACAAAGTAATTTTGACATGTAGTCTACTTTTGGGAAAACAGATATAATTGTTACGTATCAGTTATCTTTATTTTTTCCCCATTATCTGTAAATTTTCTTATAATTTTCTAGATGTTTAGTTTCTACAAAATTTATCCTAGTAAACAAATAAAAAAATAGTCACAATATTGATAAGGGCTGTTCACAATAAGGTGAACACTTTTGAAATCAACCTTAGAAAAAAGTTACTGCCTTACATGCATATATTTCAATGGGTGCACTGTGTGACGTGTGCCCGGTAAAATTGGTAACGATAGATGGAAAGTAATTCCATATCTTAATGTCGAATAAAAAGTTTTAGGTGTCCATTTGTCATAACTTAAATGATTTTTTCGTTTTCTGTTTTTTTAATGTACCGGAGTGTAAAAATGATCATATTTGTAAGATATTTACTTTTCTAATAATTACACAGTTTCACTTGACCGACGCATGAATAAAGTGATGAGGCCCGTGGCAATGTTAATTTTACATAAGGCGAAAGAATACTTAACGTGCATACAAGTAGATCTTAAACAGTGCTTCCTAAAGTGCTCATTTTACCATGAACAACCTATAGTAATTAATACACACTAGATAACATATTGGCTGCTGCTGCCTGCCAGCTCTATCCAATAAGTATTCTAGACAAATTCACTAATGAGCTCATATCCTTGGTGCCAAGTGACAGCATAACATTTTACTGTGAAAAACACTAACGGTGCCAATGTCAAGCAACACACATCAAACTCCAGAAAACATATATGGCTAACAAAACGATTTGGACTTGAAGTGGCATTAACAGCACTAGGTTTAGTCCCGATAAATCAGCAACATTTCAACTGAGTAGGGATACTCCTAGAAGGCAAGTACACGTAAGAGCACACAAATGCAAGGACAGTGTTTTATATGGACTTCCCAAATGTGTTCTTACAGTTTACAACACATGTAGTGTATCAGCAAATAAGTTACATCCCAATACAGGACACTCACTAAAGATATTAGAAACCACTTTTTGTTAGCAAATCTAGTTGCAGTTGTATGAAATTGCATGTTTGTGAATTTCCTTTCATTGTGACACCATGGAGAAACTTCTGTAACATTAGTACCACATACATAATTAAAAAAGGAACAAGGGAAATTACAATAAAGAACTGTAAGAAATAAAAATTCCATTTATGTCTTTACACAATTTACACTATAATGCTCGAGTTGAGTTAGTTTCCAAGAGTTGCCGCGCTACATAAACAGTGTGTCTGGTATTATGATGTAAAATATTTGGTGTCTTATTACGTATACCTTTTTATACATTTTGCAGAATCAGTTGTGTGAATTTGTACAATTATTAAGTACCGTATTTTGGCATGTATAGGCCGCGTGCATGTATAGGCTGCGCCAGAAGTTTTTGATGGAAAATTAGGGATAATTAATATTTCAAGTATAGGCTGCACTGATTTTTTGTATTTTTGTAAATATCGCCAGGCCTCATTGTGCTAGTGCGGAGGCCAACCAGTGCAGCAACAGCAAACTACGACAATGTCAAACTAATTAGTTTACTTTTGGGTGTGTCGCAGTGCCGGCATCATCACACAGACACACAGCTGCTGCTGGCTGTCTCATCCGGCTAGAGAGACAGAGGGACAGCGTGAAAAATAAGAAAGAGGGTGAAGTTGTGTGGAAACGGGGGGAGGGGGGGCATTCATATAGCATTTCCCCTCCTTCACATTTCTCCTCCAACCATCGCCAAGTGGCTGTGTGAAGCAATGGTGAGTATGAAGAGGGGAAAGAGAAACATGGGAGGAGGAAGCAGAAGGCAGTGACCAAGAACCAAGTTTTGTGGGGGAGGGGAAGTGGAAGGGAGGACCGAGCAAGAGGGGAAAAAGAAAAAAAAAAGAAAGTGAGCGAGCCAGTTTGTTCCCGGTTTTTTTTCTTCCTTAGAAACTAAGTTAAAACAGTAAAATGTACTATATGTTGACCAAATTTCTGACCAAATTTTTTTTTGGGGGGGGGGGGGATTTTTTTTTAACGCTAATATCTTGTAAATAAGCCATACCCCACTTTTTGTAATCACTTTTTTTTTTTTTGTAAAAATGTGTGGTCTATACATGCCAAAATATGGTATTTGAAATCTTAATGGGCTGTTTTGTGTCAGTAAAGTTTTTAGTAAAAGATACAATGATGTGGTTGACAGATAAATGTGGCACAGTTTATGATGCAAACCGATTAAAACAGAATCCTGACTGAATAGAAGATACTTAAAAATTCAGTACACAAAGGTTTGTGTGCAAAATTTCTTTTGGAGGTAAATATGCAAAGGTTGAATGTGTACATAAATTAAGAATTTTCATTTGACACCCTTTTATCCTAACTATGTCAATAGTATATAATTTATATTGAGGAAAAAAATCTGTTTTATGAACTGTTGGGTTTAAAAATAATATTCAACATAACATTTACCTAAATCCTTTTAAGTTAGCATAAAACAAAGAACCATTGGAATGTTGCTTTTAAGGAATGTATTTGTCAAAGAAAAAATTAAATCTCTTTAAAACACAGGTTACATCAAATTAAGAAAATTAGTGAAAGCCAATCCTTTAAGCAAATACTCATGCCATCAGGCACATTCATCGCTTGTTTTATGTATTTTACATACACCCACCTCTGATTTTTAATGGTGAAAATGACAATGTTCTGTCTTGATTTTTCCTCATAAAGTTGTAAGGTCGCAACCGTCAAAAATCGACAACTGGAAATCACAGCTTGATTCACTCATTCTGCAGAATCATGAGACTTCAGTAAAGGCGACATAATAAGAGAAAAAAAAAACTTTGGATAATTTCCTCCACGATTTATTCAAGTTAAAGCAGTTCATATTCTTCAAAATGTAGGGACATGAACAGTTAGCGATATGAGCCAGGCGGATTATTAGAACAGCATCACAGAGTTCAGTACTAACTCACGTCACAAAAACTTGCATCAGTAGAAAATTACAAAGGCAGGAGGGACGTAACTTTCCCTACTGTCGCTCTGGTGACCTCCCACATTGGCGGAAATAATTTAGAAGAACAACATCCCCCCCTCCTCCCTTATCTGTCTAGAGTACATTCCTAGCTATGCCCTTGTTTAAATAATATGCCAACATTTTAATGAGTGGCATAAATGTTCGTTGTACATACATGTGAATACAGTACCTTGTTTCCATACATAAGCAGTGCCGTTACTCATATCATTTTCCGTACATTAATAGTACTTGTACGTTTTGTATTGTAAACATAGGCCATGTCCGAAATGGCAGATTGTGTTGACAAAATGATCATGTGACCCAATATTTTATACAAACATTGTCACTTGTTTGGTAAATTGATATTTTTTATCTTGTATATAGCGGATGTTAGCAAAAATACAAAATGACGAAATCAGCACCATGTTGGTTTTGACATTAAAAAACACATGCGCGAATGCATATAAAAACATTTTTAATACAAATAACTGTTCATAAAATCACTAGATATGTTTTGAAAAGCAAGTAAGTGTTGTGCTTTGTATATATATTTCGCAACACATGTTTTATTTTAAGTCGTTATTGGATATTATATTATTGTCTTGTTTATTAACATATTCTCAGCAATCCAGTAATGATCGTAGAAGTATTACATCCATTTTAAGCATTTAATTTATATAAAACATATTTTCACTGTTAATGTAAGAATGTGTTGCCGCAAGTGCTAAACAAGTGACTGTCGACAATGTCCAGATTGAAACCTACGAAATGACAAATTACAAAATAACGAATTTGTTCTTACTGACATGGCCTTAGCTTGACTATTAGTGATTGTCACCGAGTTATTGCATTCAACCGATGTTTAGTGCAGAAATAGTTATAGTTTGTAATGTACGTAGTCTGAAATAGAATATTGCGACTCTCTTTGTTATGTCTAGTTCTCATGCATTCGTTAGTGTTAACATTACTGATAAACACTACAGTGTCAACGTGTTTCGCATTGTTATGTGTCCGTGG
The DNA here is from genome assembly GCA_029891345.1 of Dryococelus australis. NCBI lineage: Eukaryota > Metazoa > Arthropoda > Insecta > Phasmatodea > Phasmatidae > Dryococelus > Dryococelus australis. Next base: position 81,110,808 of record CM056999.1, on the reverse strand, counting down.
TTTCAGTGTACAATATACAATGGTGTGCTGTGTTACTCTCGTGTAAATATTGTCACGCATAGCTGCCAACTTTTCAGACAATATCCACTTATGCACATCATTATTGTAAATGTGGATTTTACAGACACGACAGTTGTATTGTCGCTTTAAAACAAACATCTGTTAGAGTTGAGCCTTATACGTTATTATTAATGTCCTTTTCCCGTAGTGTGCAAAAGGTTTTCTGCTTAATGAGATGCACGCTTGTACAGCGTTCGCATTCATCTAGGTGCGTAATTGTTTTACATGTTTCAGGAAATGACATACGTACGTACACTGGGAAATGAATGTGTGTATGTCTCGAGTCCTTACAGCCCATAAGCTACTATTTTGAAAATCAATTTATATGCAGTTCATAATTGTTAAACCTAATATTTCTTGTTATAAATAGTGGAATGGAGGTATTATGTTTTGAGAAACACCACTGAGCAAAGTTCTAACAATGTACACTCTCTAACCTTTAATGATCTAGAAGAGCCGGGATAAATATAACCAGTTTTCATCATGATTTGTTATAAACCGGGTGTGACATTGAATGTATAGTTAATGTACAGAGTAATGAGAACACTGCCAATGTTTTTACAAGGCAAGGCATGCATGCATGAGTGGAAATGTTATATCAACATCCTACGTTGAATTTTTATTAATACCAATATTAGTGTTAAAAGGAAATTTACCTGTAGTTGTTACCACTTTTAATGATACATTATTGATAACTGCATTTATTGACTCAAATATATATTCATTCCTCTCTTGTAAAAAGTCTATGTTTGGTTAATAGGAACACTTTCATTGTCATGCGTTTTCCAGCTACAGCTCCTAATGGATTGATAATTCTAAAGCTATACGCCTATGTTCCAGCACATATTCAGTATGTGTTTTCCGTCAAAATCTTATATACATAAGTGCATTCCTAGGTTCGGACACAGTCTTAATGACACTCGAATCAACATAAAGAACGTAATGATAATTTGTATGAACAGTCACCTATGTAGTAGATCACAACCCCAAACTGTAAACATTGTGTTCAATTGTAGACAGTCGTGTGTCTAACATATATTTGTCCATTATTGAAAAATTATTTCCTGTCCATTTCTTTTCACATAAGAACTGAACAAAAAGTTACTATGATGTATGGCATCATTCATGATTAATATGAAGTTTGTAATTCTAAGTGCTAACAGTACTCGTTTTTTATCATGAAGACCTAAACTATAGTAAAATAATAGATTATAATTAAAAACAATGACTGTTATTAATTTATGATAATTTATTTTTGCAGACGTAAATAAAACCAGACAGTAGTTGATATTGCTGTATATTTCTGTGCACATGAAATTCTACGTTAGAAAAAAACCACATGCCATGGCCGCCACTAGTAAATTATGAGTTGGATATTTACAGCTGCAATGAATGCTGGTAACTCACGTGTGACAGGCTTGCCTCTGGCAGAACTAGAATGAACACGTGGGTGAGCCGAGGCCGGGGTTATAACATACTTTTACCGGCTGCGGAATTGGCAACGCATCGTGGATGATGTCGTCAAGAACATTAGCGCTCCTCTGGTTCAACAGTGGAACTAACACATAAAACTGGTCATACGTTTTCGTATCCCATGGCCACTCTAGTGTGTATCTTTACTCAATGACGCCGACTAAGAGCCAGCAACAGTTAGGCCATGCTGGCACTCTCCACCCTCACCGACACGTGGGTAGCACGTTCCACAGTAACGGACTTTCCCAAGGGGAAAATATTTCAATGCTATGTATAGTATTTTGTAGTGTTAAATTTGTGTCATTGCAACATGTCTTTCTTTCAGGGTAAAATGTGTATAAGAAAGTCTTTTCATAATATTGTGCCATGTTGGCTTTTGAAATTTAAAGTGCGTGCTACGCTGAAGAGTTAGACACTGATATTCAGATATGAATGCCTTGAAAAGACAATTTCTTCATAATTATATTTCTGATTTTAAATTGCTTGGATGATGTTGTATTGAAAACAGTTTAAGTGCAATTTATTTTCACGTAACAATATTTTCACTCGGCGTGCATAGCACTTCCGCTTTTGTGAACCCCGTAGGCAGCAATGGTAGGTCCGCACAACCCCTGCCTCCGGGCAGTCGTCCTAGGAGAGCTGGTGAGGTAAGATGCTGTCACGTGCACACATCATATGTTTGCACTGAGTTAGGTTTCAATAATCTTCACGTAGTACAATGGTTAACCTTTGCTTTGCATCTATTTTGCCAGACATCCCCAGCATTATGCTTCCGCTTAAATAATTATTTTGTACCCTTGCGGCTTTTTGAAACTTAAACGAAGTTAAGGAGAGCGGTAATGGCGGAGAGGCCACGCGGCCAATGCATTTTGTTAATCAGGCAATGTCCATCCATGTGAAGGGCTTTTGCTTTGTAATTTCTGCTTCATTGCCATAAGCAATATTAAGTGTAATTTTGTGTGTGCATATTTAAGGGTTTTGTCATGTGTCATTTGTGACCACGAGGTCACCGGACGCTAAGTCCGTATCTGTGCCACCCTTACGCTCACAGTGTGATTTCTTGTAATTTAATGTGCGCCATAATTTGTCTCAAGGTTTTATGTACTATTTCAATTCAGGGTTCTTGTAATTTTTTATGTTTGATGCTTTTATGTCTGACCACGCGGTCAACTATGGGGATATTTCTGCCATCAGGCGAGCTAGAAACGCTTGTATGTTTGAATCACACAGAGCATAATTTTCTGAACACCGCCGTAATTTTCTCCAACATAATTTTAATGATTTTGTTATGTGTCACTGGTCCACACTGCTGACCTTGGCTCGCCCCACGCAAGCGAAGAGAAGGACAGAATAGTGATACAATATCAAATGACAATAGGGAAGGAAGTTTGAATGAAGGCGAGTGATAACACTTTCAGTTACAAAGCATTTGATAAGTAGTGTATCTCACACGCACCTGACCTACAGCAGATTGGATTTCTGCATTTATCTGAAGAATTTTCTAGTTGTTTACTGACCTTATTTCCCCTTGGGCAGCTTGTAACACTGGTGTCATAAGTGGGATTGAGGCATTCAATATTTAATCAAGTTAGGCAATAGGCTATTAATAATTTAAAAACAATTTTAGTAACTGTAGGGAATAATAATTAAGACTGTTTTGTACAACCATCGCAGTGAATGTTAACTAGAAACATGTCTGCGGAACTGGAAGCACTGTTATAGGGTGGCAAGTTATAAGTGAACCTGCTCCATCTTCGCTGTGTGTATGGTTCGCTCTCCCCTGTCTGCCCCTCCAGCGCGGCAACAGAACCCGGAGGAGAAGGCACGACTGCGCAGTCACCACCCCTCAAACCAAGGCGATGGAATGTCAGCCCGACTTACACGAACACAGTACAATACTGCATGGACGACATAATGTAATCGCGACTAGAAGACACACTACCTCGCCAACCCATGTTGAAATTACTCAACTAGATACATATATTCACACAAATAAATAAAGTTTATAGAACAGCAGCATTGTAATTTGAAAACCTCAGTGTGAAAACATGATTCTAAATCAACATTCTCTCCTAATTAAATTTAACTTTCTTGGAATGTTAGAACAGGATTTAAAATTAGGAATCTATTAACGGCCTTGTCAAAATAGCATTCTTTAAAAATAAAAAGACCAATAATTTGCATCTGTTCGATCCATAAATGCACGAAAATTACATATACATAGCTTTTTAGCAGCTGGAAGCTACTGTAATAATTCAATAGTTATAATAAATTATTTACGTATTCTGAGTCTGAAGTGAAGCTCTCATTTTACATGTCAGTCGAGAAATCTTCGTCAAAAGAATCTTCAAGGTTAAAAATAATTTTATCTATTACAGCATCTAACAACCTATCATTATCCCAGTATTCTTTCTCAATGTTTTTCATATGTTGGCAACACTCTTTCCATTGTTCTACAGCATACCTACTAAACAGCTGTTCATGTGATTTTTTCTTGTCTTCGAGTGAGGATGATATTTCTTCGCTAACTTTTCCTTTGATGTATCCCCACACTAACTCAATCGGGTTGAGATCGGTATGGTAGGGAGGCAGCCTAATTACTTCGTGACCATTCATTTTTATGATTTCGTCAATTTTGAAAGTTTTGGAAGAGGGTACTTGTTTAGCCAGATATAGCAGGTTGGCTTTTGGTAGAGGAGAAAGAAATGTTGTTCAGTTTTAACCACTCTTGAATATCTTTTTTTGTGTTAGCAGATGTGGGTTTCTTATTTCTCTGAACATTGTGATAACTTGCGTTGTCGAGAACAATTACAGAGTTATCAGATAAATTAGGGAGTAGTTTCTGGTTTACTCATTTCAAAAAGTGATCAAAATTCATGTCATTATGATAATCTCCCATTTTTTGTTTTGATCAGAATATCAACAATGCGTTCGGTATAAAACCTTCTTCTCCTCCTGCATGCACAATAATCAAACGCTAGCCTTTGCCGATTGGATCAGTGATGCCAAGCTACTTGTCTTGACTGCCATCAAGAACTAACGCTGTGAGTAGCATGGATGTACGTTTCATCTACATACACAATTGTTTGTCCAGAATTTCTTCCAACAAAATCCCAGTCTCTCTAACAATTTTCTTAAAAACTCTTTACTGCCCCGTTATTTCGCAAAGCCTTATTTAATTTATTTAAATTTGGAACAGTTTTCCTGACAGTGTAAAATTCTTGTACTTTTCTCTGTACTGCACCACACGTAAAGTCGTCAATTTAAATATGTTTTTTGCGTTCGGGTTCCCCCCGTTAGTGTTGAAAACTTAAGACCAATTCTACTTTTACTTTCCTCTCTGCCAAAATCCTCTTTACTTTTGATTGTGATACACCTGTCACAGCACATGTTGCTTCAGAAATATTTTATTGTAAGCTGTACAACAACTTCTTTTCTTTTAGATGTGTCGCAACATTGTAAACTATTTCACTCTCCTGTCCTCGTAACGGCCATCCCAGAATAAGGTTTGACTTCATTCCCGAGGTCGATGGGGTAGGCTCACTTGTATCGTGTAATGCGGTTTCCGACAAGACACGTGGAAGCAAACCTCACACACCCGAGTGGAGCTCGTAACTGATCCCCTCCACTTCTCCTAGCGCCGACCACATCACAGCTGTGTGCGCCACGCCAACAACTGGGATCTGTGCAGTGTCCCGTGTATCTTGCCGGCCTATAGCATTGAAAGGCTAGGTAGCCAAATAATAATTGTAAAAGAAAGTGTGAATGAAACTGTAAATGTAAGTGATTTAGTAGATAAGGAAATAAGCACTGTAAATGAGAATGTAGATAGACAAGAAAATAGAAAATGTGGGCAGGAAAATTGACTTTGTAAATGGAAATGTAGACCGGAAAATAGAGGGCATTAGTGAGTTGGTGAATACGAGAGTTGACTCTGTGGACAAGAAGATTGACAGTGTAAATGAAAAAGTGGATAGTGTAACTGAAGTAGTGGACAATGTCTGTGAAAGGATAGATAGCATCGAGAATGAATTGATACAGAAGATCAGTGCATTAGAGAGGGAATCACACAAATCTCTTAACAACAGATTTTCACTATCATCACACCAGCAGCGGACAAAGGTGGGGAAGCAGTGCAAGCCTTAACCAACACACCATCCTCAGAAGATAGTCAGCAGTTCTGCAGCATTGGTGTTGTGCAGCCAGGATCGGGAAAGGGGGTCTCAATTAAGCCCGCCTCTTATGATGGCCAGACTTCTTGGTGGTAGTACCAACACCAGTTTGGCCACCGTGAATGGTTGGTCAGTAGATTAGCAAGCCTTTTTCCTTGCTGTTGTACTGAGAGGACGCACACTGAGCATACTACAGTCTTTGTCAGAGCAACATTGACTGGAGTACTCTACACTGGTGTCGGCCTTGGACCTACGTTTTGGTAACAGATACCTGCGACATGCCCACCATGCATATCTGCGAAGCCACAACCAGCGACCATCAATCGGATGAAATGGTTGAGAGGTTTAACCACACTCTTGAGCAATACCTGTCAATTTTTGTGGCAGACAACCAAAAGGATTGGGATTCAAAGGTGCCATTATCTCTCCTTGCTTACTACTCTGTAGTTCACGAATCCACAAGAGTAACTCTGTCAAGGATGCTGTTTGGAAGAGAGCTACACCTTCATAGTGACCTGTTGTTTGACCGACCAACTGAAGAGGAAGCTGCAATGCCTGATTATACCAGCGAATTACATGACAGACTAGTTGACATTCATTATTTTGCTTGACAGCTCCTCAGGATAAAGTGACAGGATGAAGACCCGGTTCGACATGAGAATGTCGAGCGAGGTATTTCGTGAAGGACAACTGGTTTGGCTGTACAACTCCCAGAGGCAAAAAGAGTACTGCCTGAAGCTACAGAAATGTTGGGAAGGCTACTACAGGGTTCTGGATAAGATTAATGATGTGGTATTTTGGATTTATCATCAAGTCCCTAGGGTGGAGGCAAAGTTGTTCACATAGACCGACTGGCACTCTATAAAGGTTCAGATGTTGCAGAGTCTGTTTTGGATGAACAGACTTGAGGAGGGGGCTGTGTTACGTGTTACTGGTCTGTGCCACTGACCTTGGCTCGCCCTGCACAAACAAAGAGAAGGGCAGAGTAATTATACAATATCGGGTAGCAAGAAGGAAGGAAGTTTGAATGACAGGCAAATTATAACACTTTCAGTTACAAAACGAGGCTGTGATTAAGTCAGTGTATCTCCTACACTCCTGACCTTAAGCGGATTGAATTTCTTCATTTATCTGAAGAATGTTTTTCTCAGCGTTACTTGGGGTGCATTGAACCTTCCAGATCATCAGGGTGACTGATGTAAAAAGGCAACGGACCTCACAGCAGAGAGTTGATGAGTGGATGAAGTGGAGTAAAGAGTTCATGAGAGTCGGGTGTTTGGACGATAGTGTGGCATTGAGTGAAGGACGACAAGCGAGAAGAGCAACTAGTGGTGCCGGGACTGACCAACGGGAAGAAATCTGCGTCTGAACATCAGAGCAGTGAAGAGTGCGACTGCAGGCTGGACTATTTGACTGAATACATGAGTGAAAGACATTGCACATGATGGCAACAGATAGACTGAACATGTGTTAATGAGGAGTATGAGCTAATTGACTATAACCAAACAGCTACATTAAAAAGGACATTAATTATAGTTGAAACAGACATTAGATATTGTGCTAATTGGAAATAAAAAAAGTAATTGTGGAAATGGATAGATTAATGCTGTAAATAATAGTTGTGTGACTAATAAAAATCAAATTTTGTTATTTTATTTTTATTGAGACCTCCATCCCTCATGAACTCTGATACACCCCTCAGGCATTTTGTAACAATATTTTGGCCAGAGGAACTCAAAACCTTAATAAGATTTTGAATATAACCAACTGATTTCAAATGTAAGGGTATTGTAGGTAAACTGGCCGTTTTAGTCGTTCATATTTAAAAAAAAAGTGGAAAAAAATGACCTACCCGTACTTGGATCACGGGATTTCTACTGGCATGAGCTGTACATGTATACAAACATAGTTATGAAGGAACATTTGTATTGCAATTTGTCACATGTTGACATCATTTTTATCTTATATTCACTTGACTAGAAGTATAATATTTATTAATGGAGCCCCTATCTATATAGTCTTTTAACATTATACATTTGTACATCTGGTGTCGTATTCAAGGAAGTACTGGTAAAATAAACTTTAATTAGTATGTTTTTTAATTTATTATTTAATCTGAACTGCAAACTTTTCACTATTTACAAAAGTAACATTACTAAAATACACTTTTTACTTTTAATTTTATTAATTTTAAAGTGTGACACGTAATGTACTAGATGTAGGTGGTTATGTTATTTGTATTCGTTTTGCAGCAAACAGGTGTTTCTTGGCAATCATACGTTGCCTTATCCCAAAGACAACAGTATCTAAAGAATCTGTAAAGTTGATGTTATCGTGGGTCACATCTAATTTCCGGTATTCCTCACACACTGTGATCACATCTGTACTGCAGTGGATTTGTTGTGAGTGCAAACTTGAATGTGCTGTCATAAATACTTAATTTTTAGTTTAAAAATTATTTTTTATTATAAAAATTAGTAGTATTAGGTTTTATATGACTAGTTTTAAATTTCTGGTATCATTTTCATTTAATAGAACACACTATCTTTGTATACTACCCAGGATGTCTCGTAAATCTGGAACCATATGTGAAATTACCTGCTCACATGTGTTTAGTGTGTCCACCATTGTTTCACATAACACGAGGCAGTGTTTTCAGTCTTCCATGATTCAGTAATGTGCCCTCAGATGAGCCAAACTTAAAATTTTTACTGCGTGTACCCTGGCCTTCAAATGGCCCCCACAAATAAAATTTGAGAGGTGACATATCTGGACTTATTGGGGGCCACTCTACAAGCCCCTGACAACTGATCCAACATCCTGGACCTGGTGGGGATCTGTCAGCTGTAATGTACTGGAGCACCATTGTGTCTCTTCACCGACATTGTTGGCTAAGAAGAATGGACTAACAATTTGATCATTCCACCTACCACAATAGAACATAAGGTGATTGGCACTTGGTTCCTTTAATGCTTGCAACCAGTAGGGGTTTGCTGACAACGAGTAATGAGGGTTTTGCTTATTTGCTTCCTCTTTTGGTGCAAAAATTGTCCTCTTCACTGGCAAGGACAGTAAACAGAAAAGTTGGATTTATTTTGTGTTGTCATAGAGTCCATTCGCGAAATTCCACTCACCAGTTAGTATCATTCCCTCTTAGTGTGTGTACCAATTGCATTTTTAATATGTGCCATTTATGGTCTTTCAAAATGCTTTTGATTATGATTTTCAAAATCCTGTTCTTCTCATGACACTCTGCTGGTGGACATACTAGGGCTTTTTGAAATTGATGTCAGCACATTGCAAGTTATTTGCTTGTCTGTTGACATCCTCAGTCGTTCATTGAGTGGTTTGTCTTCCACAAATCCAAAACGTGAAATTTTTTTAATGAGATTGCTTATGCAGCTATACCTAACTGGCACTTGTTCAAGGTGCAGGCAATTAAATTTGAGGGCAATTTCTTGGTGACTGCTGTTGCCACCAAGCAGGATGTATTGCATATGTTCCTCTTTGCATAGTACCATCACTCGGGTTTCAGAAGTACCAGTAAAAAAATAATAATTTCAGTGATTTGGCCTATGGTTCCAGATTTAATAAGAAATCCTGCAATATTGATTGTGGGATGTAAATAAGTTTTCTGTTTTAGGTCTTCTGGAGTTTGAGGTGACAGAAAAGCAAGCAGTGGATGATTTTTATGTTGTTTTCTTCTTCTTCTTGAATAATAGCAAGTTGGTAAGTAAATACAAAATTTTATTATTCCATGCTTTACGAGCAAATAAGCAAACGTTGAGTGCACATGGTTATATGTTTGATAAATTGTTTAGAAGACACAGAGCACTTAGATTCCTACACGTTGCTCCAGTCAGTTTGTCACTGTTAGAATGATCCTTGGAACATTTTGCTCATTTGCAACAATAATGAAATCTCTCATTTGATTACTATAGAAAAAGTGTTGTCGCAAATGAGCGATGTGTGCTGTAAAAAAAAGGGTATGCTGGATTTTACTAACCAGCTAATCTACACACAAAGTTGTTTTAACATTAAACCAGAAGGAAAATTATATGTAAACCAATGTTAAATGTAAAACTCATATATATAAAACTAGTAGATAATTCCTGCTATTATATTTTGAGAATGGTTACATTTTCTTTTGGCAATGAATTAGTTGTTAGGTGACTGAAAACTTTAATGGAACTTCCGAAATAAGGCTTTTGAAAATACTTTCTTTATGCAGATAGGCTGTGAACTTTGTGACTGCTGATTGTTAAACTGGAAATTGCATAAGCTCATACCCAAAATATGATGCACTGTTTCACTCCCATTTCACCATTAACACATTGACTGTCATGTGTGCCATTATTGACTCATATGATTCTTATGAAGCCATGTGAACCGCATGTGGCTCACAATCAATTCTTAAATAGGCTATGTGAGCTATCATGTGGCTCACAGAGTTTTTTTTTGGAACCCTTGTGAGCCATACGTGAACAACAAACTACGCCTATTTATGTACAACATGTATATTAAAGTATTTTACAAACTTAGAGAGGTGATTCCATATGGAAAAACACGTATAAAAGATATATGCAACATGTGGCTTACAATGATTATGGAGATATGCACCCTTGAAAATGTGAAAATAAAAAGTTTCTGTGTAAAAATTATTGAAACTATCTGAGATTAAACGACACATTCCTGGCTACAGTATTTTTGAACAACAATGTGTCATTGTGTTTATGACTAAAGAATGGTATCCACTGTTGAAGGTGGCATTACAATGAATGTTTATTAAAATTTGAAATAAAACAGGTCAGATAAATGGTCTGTTGACATTTCAATTATGTGAGCACGTGGAAATGAAACAATGTAATGTATTTGCGACAACACTTTTTCTATAGTAATCAAATGAGAGATTTCATTATTGTTGCAAATGAGCAAAATGTTCCAAGGATCATTCTAACAGTGATAAACTGACTGGAGCAACGTGTAGGAATCTAAGTGCTCTGTGTCTTCTAAAGCCACTAACCTTCCTTTCATAAGGAAACAGCCTTTACATATTTAAGGGATGACTGCTCAATGCTCAATGCTTTGGCAGTAGGCAATTACAGCAGACTCTCAATGTGCCGAAAACGCATGTACAGATAAACCGGATCCACAGTTAATATTCAGTGGTCCTGGCAAAATTCCTGTATAAATAATGATAACATTATCTCCTTTTATTGTTGATCATATATTGCATCAATCAAAATAGCTTTCGGTCCCATCACTTAAGAATTCCCATAACTATTGTTTGTAAGCTGGTTGTTTATGCAAATGTCTAATAACTGGGTGTGAAATACGTCACACACTGCAGTTTATCATCACTACGACTCATTGCTCTTCAAATGATGGTGACTGCAATACAGCGAGTCTGGTATCCACTCTCTTTACATAAGTAGATGTATAATGCAGATCCTGGCTCACTCCTTGTTTTTCATCAAAATATCAAGGTTTTTTCTAAATTTAGGCTCTAAAAAATTTTTTAAAGGAGCTTACAAAAACAAGCTAAATGAAGCCAAAGCAAGCAAAATTTTCAATTATTTCAAAATTGTCGTGCAGGATTTGTACCAACTAAAAAAAAACATTGAAATTTAAGCAAAAAATTCGCAAATTTCTAAGCGAAAGAAAATCTCATTTAGAATTATAAAATAATTTTCTGTTTGATCAAATAATTCATCTAAAAATTCGTAAAACTTTTAAATGTAACCACTCACTATAAGCCAAAAATATTTTATTAAACTATTGGAACTATTTGTTGATTCCTCCATTTAATGCTATTAAAAATTTATAAATCTTCAGTAATTCTTTCTTTCAAATAATCATAAGTAAGATTCACTCAACTAATTAAAACATTACAAATGGTACCTGCTGCTTCAAATTTTTTATTAAAATCTACACAAATATTTATATTTGTTTATTCTTTAACTACGGTTGTTTTTTTGTATGAACAATCGATAACATATAAAGGCCTTCGTCCCCAAAATGAATAGTAATTAGTATCACCATTAAAGTTTACAGTTGATTTATTATAAAGTTCATTATTTCTATAGCTGGTATTTAGTTTGGTTTTTAAATTTCTAAAATTATCATAAGCAAGAAATTGTTTATGATAATCACAGTTTTCATTATCTAGATTCCAGTTTTCTTTAGGAAAAATTTCATTTCTACCATTTTAACATAAATATTTCTCACATTACAATGATCAAACATAGTAGCGTGTTTATGCTGCTGAGCACAATTTTTTTCTATTAAGTTGAAAGCCTACATTGACAAAATTGGGCATGTCAAATTGTAAATTACTAAACTGATCTTTTATATCAAAGCTAAAAACATTTGTTCCTTTAGGAACTTCTTTTTCTAAAAATTTCCAATATTCAAAACTAATAGGTATTTTAGGTTCTTTATAAATTTTTCTTTAATTGCAATGGCCGTGTTCGATTCATATTCAACAATAGGCCACATAATTTCTAATTTGTCAATAACAATCTTACCAGGATTAGGATGATGTTTCATAACTTTATCATCTTTATCTAAAGTTCCATAAAGAAATAAACAGTTGTTATCAGATGAATTACGAAAAAAAGTAATTTTATAACCACCTTTCCAATGAGCTTCATAGTTATCACGAATAAAACCAAACAGATATCTAAGAGAATACATTATTTAATTTGTTTTGTTACTAGAAACAGTTTTAACCTCTTTTGTTATATTTCTAGAAACAGATTTATCTCAATATAGATTATCAGTATATTCTAAATAATTTTGTTCATTTGGTGATATTAATAAAGCACTCTACATTGCTGATGTTATACCTGGATTATCGACAGCTTCAATAATATTTCCATGTATTGAGATGTCTACTCTAGAAGATTAAAAAGGAAAAAAGTTAGAACAAACGTCAATATTGTCTTCTTCATCATATTTTGCATCAGCTCCAACCTTATTTTTCTTTAGTAAACTAAATTGTTCGTAAACATAAGCATCATTTGGGAAAGAAAAGCCATCTCCTATTGGAATATCAAATTTGATTCTATTATTGTAAACATTTAAATTCCCCCTAGTTTGATCAGTTGGAGGAAAAGTCTGCCTCACAAAACTCTCAATATTTTTATAACTCATTTATAAGTAAAACATTAATATATTAATGGCAGAATTGAAGGGAGTTTCTCAAGTTAAATTACTCATTGAAAGATATAAAAAATATAAAAAAGCATCATGAAAAAGAATATAAAAAAAAAGAAGAAAGAGCAACCATTAATTGACGAACTACGAAATATTGGTAAAAAAAAGTAGAAGTAAGTGAAGGAAATAAAAATTTAATAACAACACTAGTTCCTTTTGCAGTAAAAAATGTAGATTATCCGCAACACCAGAAGAAACATCGTTTGAAAGAGAATTATTTGCAGAACAAGAATCTCCTAATTTGGAAGAATAAATGGGTATTATTCCATTAAAAGATTTGCCACCTGTAGCAGGTGTTTCTACTATAAATCTCGGAATAGAAATTGCAAAAAGAATAAACGTGAATAATGAAAAATTTGGTTTACATGAAGTTGGGGAAAATTTTTACATTGGCGATACAAAAGTAACAATAAATAATGATACACTATTTGTTAAGGATAAAGAATATATATTGACACCAGGACTTTGTAATTTGCTAACAGAAAATTCACAAGAAGCCCTTGAGAATAAATTTGATGATGAGGATTATGAAAATTATGCAGAAATTGTTAAAACAACCAATGCTGCATTCTAAGAATATAGTTCTCATAAAAAAAGTAGTTTCGAGTGGAGGTTGCAAATACATAAATATAATTAATTACCAATTTATAATAATGATATAAGAGCATCAAGATCAGCACCACACACACCAGAAAAAATAGATTTTTCCGAGAACTCTTAGTTCTGGAGAAGGTATAAAAAAACATATTTTGCCAAAAGAACAAATTTGGATGGAAGATGTTAGAAAATGAATTAATAGATTGTTAGTTATTCATGGTGAAGAAAATGCTGGAAATAACAATTATTAAATGAAAAAGTAAGTATAATGAGTATGTTAAACAATAAATTTTCTGGTTTTGTTATTGATCATCCAAAAGGAATTCCTCATCTTATAAGAGTTTTAAATGTAATTCCACAATAATTTTGGAATTCTGAACATCACAGTGTAGCGGGCTCCAGAGGGCCCTCGTACAACGAGCTAAACTTAGATGGGATATAGATTCCTGAGGGAACCCCCTGTTTAATTAACAAGTCTGGCTGATCTCCTAAAGCCAGGCTATAAAAGATCTGAATAAGTACCCCCTCCCCCCCAGGCTGTCGGCAGAGTGTGAAGTGTCGGAGCGACACAGAAGAACATGAGGGTCCGGGGATCTCCGGCCCAACTGCAAGCTTTCAATGTCTTCATTGGTAAGTGTAAATCCTGTAGGGCGGCATTCCCGATATTATTGAGGTCCTGTCTTAAAAAAATAATAACTACGTGGCAAGGCTAGGGTCTTTGTATAATCATATTCTCGTATATTCTTATAATTAACTTACAGTTTGTTGTATAACTGTATTCTCTTATGTTGTTACAGCTATCTTGTCAGTTCAGAGTCAAGTAAAGTCAGTATTGTTGGAGAATTGTATTGTATTGTGTTAACGTATTGTTATATATATATATATATATATATATATATATATATATATATATATATATATATATATATATATATATATAAAATAGCAGTTAGTTTTAACTACCCTCAAAGTAAGAGAGCTGATGTAGGGATGTATCAAGAGAACATGGCGCGGCTTGACAGGTAATTATGTCCTGATCAGTTCTGGATTGTACAGGATGGAACCATAACTTTTGAAGTTGTTTTTAAGTATGGATCAGACCTTTTGGGGAAGTCAAGTAAAGTCAGTATTGTTGGAGAATTGTATTGTATTGTGTTAACGTATTGTTTATATATATATATATATATATATATATATATATATATATATATATATATATAATAGCAGTTAGTTTTAACTACCCCCAAAGTAAGTCCCTACCTAACTAGAAATATTGTGACTAGGAGAGAGCAGTAAGAGAGATCAGCTTAATTATATAAGTAGACACAGGTGTTGGGTAGGCAGATTTTTACACTGGAGAGGCGCTGTCTTTCCTTTCCTCTCGTTGCCAAGCAGTAAACCGCACCACGCGCGTTAATTCATTAGCAAAAATAGGCATCCGCAGCTGAAAACACATGTCATCACCTCATGATAACCATGACGTATGTAGGTATTGCGCATCCCCCTTTTGCAATATTCAAATTACAATTAGTCTGCCTAGCGCTCTATATCAGTTTTTAATCAATCCAGTTGCTTCTAATCATGTATAACGCAGTGTGTGACCAGCTGTTAGCTTCCCAGCGGCCAAGGCCAGCACGCGGCATGCGTTAATTGTGGTAGGTCAGTTCGAGCCACGTGTGCACATCAGCGTAATCGCGCAGCGACCTTGCCACAGCGCAGCAACGTTTTACCTTCCTGCCATACCCTTTTATTGCTTATGCTTTTCTGTGTGAATTTAATGCAGCTGTATTGCATGCCGTGACATCTGTTCCAGTTGTGAAAGCGGAAACACTCCACTTATTTTCGTGTGAATTAGTAGTCTTTTCACAATATTTCCTTCTCTTGTAGATTAAGTTAAATATAAGTCAGCACAAAGTGTGTGGCATCAGTCAAATACATACACTACATTCACGCCACAACACTCGTCCATAGTACATGGAAATACGTCACAAAAAAATTTCAGCCATTACAAACCTCCTTAAAATAGTTTTTCTCGACATCAGTGACATCGAGAGCAGGCTAGACAAACGCTACCAACAGAACAATCTAACACATAGCACCAACACCTCCATTATCACTGACACACACCGTCAAGATATTGCAATCTCGTGCCAAACCACCCCACCACTACCTTCACCGGACACACCCCCAACGACACAAGAAACCGAGTACTATCACTCTCCCTTACCATCTCCAACTTCTGGATTTTTAGGGTTTCCTAACTACGACCAAATCACTACCACCTACCTTCACCCCCGCACCCCCTCCCCCACACTCCCTCTCACTATTTCTACAACACCCTCACCGACACTCCTTTACCTATCACCTTCGTTATGGCCAACCTCCCACCCGTACAGCTCATAGTTTCCCAACCCAAAAAAACCACCGACATTCACAGCCACACCAACTGAAGACATTTCTGATTTCCTGGAGAAATTTGAGTCAGTAGCTGAGAATAACCACTGGAACGCACCAGAAAAATGTTGTCGAATTAAATATTGCCTCCACGGACCGGCTAAACACATGTTCATAAATATCACTCACAACCTATCACATGGGAGGAACTCAAGCAAGCCCTCACAGATACATTTACATCCCCAGTCGACAAAGAAAGTGTCAAACGTCTGTTGTATATTAAAAAACGGGTGACAGGGAAGGACACCTCATCACACGTCCAAACAATGCAATTCTACAGGATCAAATACCACCCCAACAAGTCAGATCATGAATTTCTTAATGTCCTATGGCATTCCCTCCTCCCCTCCATTGCCAGATAAACTTATTGGCCATCAAACAGACACCCTCCCAGACATGATTACGGCACTCAGCCTTATCAATGTTGGGATGTGTAAATATTCCAAAACACTTACACACGTACACGCCAACCCCGATTCCGCAAAACTCAAAGTAGAAATCACCAAATTAGAACAAGAAGTCGCACAAATCACACTCCAGCAACAACAGAACAACCCTGCACCCCACATACAGAATATACGTCAGAACCACAATCAGGCCCAATGCGGACACTACCCTCAACCACAACGACGACCATATCTCACCAATTACTCACGCCGATCACACCAACGTACATTTCAGCCTAGACCAACATACAACACACATCAAACCCCATGTTCTAGCAATACCTACAGTCAGAGAGGAAATTTCTCCCCCAGAGGAAACACACACAACAGACCTTTTTTACCCCCAACAACATTTCTACGACAACACAGATACACGTTGCAAGACACAGGGAAAGGCCTACAATTACACTGCAAAAAAAACTTCTGAATGAGGGGTGACCCATGCAACTCCTGTTGATGTCAAGCAAAAAATCGGTGGAGCATGCAACACAATTTTCCACAAAGTTGTGCCACACAGAACGTATGCACGAATTACTAAATTTAACTCATATAGTAACATTCCGATACAAAAACAAATACCACTGCATAACACTATCAAACCACAATAGATACACCTAATGCCAGGACAAAACATGGAAAACATAACACAAATACATCCTCCACGACACACATGACACTGCAAGGCCATGCATCGGCACACTTCCGTATTGCCACAGCCGGCGCCCACAGTGAGGTCACACACTCAACAAACAAAACAGACATTGTGTACCTCTACCGCAACGAACGTGCCGCACAAGCACAGCAAAAACCCCTCCCACGCGCAGGCTACTGACATTGCCATAACATCGCCGTGCCACGACTCACGATGCAGTGTTGCAATATTATATAACACAAGATACACTCAACATAAACAGGAAATTGCCGGGCCACGCAGCCTCGAGCAAGCCACCTGCACCTTATGCATGTACGTTGGACATAATGCCAACCACTGCCACCTCTTCCCCAACCAACACTTTCAATTTGCAACAGATATTGGGGATTGTTTTAAACTTAAATTTGGGTTCACACCACACACAGTCCGAATACACATCCCAACAAAAAACTGCTCTGTACCCAATAATGACTCCTTTCAAAACACACTGTGGCCAGCTTGCGATGATGAAAATGTGTTGCAGAATAACACGCTGAGCAAGTTTCTTCCCTGCACCACACCCAACACCAACACACACAGTACACACCCCTCACCTCACC
Source organism: Dryococelus australis (assembly GCA_029891345.1). Taxonomy (NCBI): domain Eukaryota; kingdom Metazoa; phylum Arthropoda; class Insecta; order Phasmatodea; family Phasmatidae; genus Dryococelus; species Dryococelus australis. The sequence continues at coordinate 81,093,137 of CM056999.1, read as the reverse complement.
AACAGGTGGCAAACACAGCTACAACACCCCACATTTTGGTTAAAATTGAAGGAATTAATTACTATGCACTACTGGGCACAGGCTGTTCGTGCAGCCAGCACACTTGTTTCGGATCAACACCTTTCCCCCCTCCAGGAAAAAATCACATTAGTCGGAGTGACAAGTGTTATAATATCCCCCAAATTCGAAACACAAGTAAAATTAAACATTGCAGGCCACACGTACCACCAAAGATTTCTAGTAGTAGACAATTTGCAGCCGAACTTAATACTTGGCATAGATTTCATCAAGCATTACGATGTAATTCCAGTTTTAAAATATGACTCAATGTTGACACACGGGCATAACCCCAACAAAACATTCAACACAGAATTCACATCAATTGAACATAGCATAACAACACTAGAAACATTTGACAACGAAAACATCAAAACACTCCAAATAAACAAAAACTTCAACGATCAGGCAGCAGTCATCCAAAATATTATAGACTCATACAAGGACAGATTTGCCAATTCGATTTTGGAGCTCACAGAAGCCAAGAACTTCGAAATAAAATTAGAACTACGAGCCCATATAGGATTAATCGTAAGGTAAGGGATGATCGCTTAAAACAAATAAAAGACATGGTAGACACTGAACAATACAAGAAGCTGACTCACCCTATTTGGCACCTTCTCTTGTAATAGCTACAAAGTCCGGGGCTTGGGATTTTGAACTGAGTTCAGGAAGTTAAACTAATATTTAACTAGGGTACAATACCAGTTACCTAGAACCGAAGATATTTTAAACACCCTCATAAATTCTGCATACATCACTAGTTTAGATTCATCTCCTGGATGTTACAATATCCCAGTCAGGGCTCAAAACCAACATAAATTAGCATTTTCGATTGATGGGGTAGGCCTTTTTCAGTATCAAAGAATGCCAATGGGGTTAAGCTCAAGCCCCCAATATTTCCAGATATTTATTAATAAACTTTTAGGACCCCTCAGATGGACTGTGGCATTTTGCATATATAGATGACATCTTTATCCTTGGAAACACGCTTTTAGAGAACATAATCAAAGTATTTGAAAGGCTCTGCCTATTTCGTAAAAAATGCACGTTTGCAGAGCAAACAGTTAAAAGTCCTTGGCCATGTCATCACTCCTAGCGGCATATCTACAAACCCTGAAAAGGTAGCGGCTATTGTCAAAATGTCACCCCCCACCCGTAATGTCAAACAGTTGAGAACTTTCCTAGGTATGGCATCTTACGCTGATACATTCTAAACTACGCTTCAATAGCTCAACAAGTTATCGAACGCATGAAAAACAACACCCCCTTTAAATGGACAGAGCAACAAGAGACTGCCTTTACACAATTAAAAACATTAATTTCACAAGTCCCCATTCTTCATAAATTCCACGAGGACCGCAAAATAATCCTAGCTTGTGACTCTAGCAATGAGGCAGCAGTTGGGGCCCTTATACAAGTAGATCCCCAATCTAAAGAACAACATATAATCGCCTTTGTGTCCAAAAAATTTTCACCCCAGGAGGGACGATGGAATACAACAGAACGAGAGCTTGGGGCAATTAGATATTTATGTACCCACTTCAGGCAATACTTATACGGCCGACGTTTCACTAATGAAACAGATCACACCAGCTTACGTTATCTCCGGTCCATGGCTGATCACAACGCGTGAATACAGAAAATCGCCATCGCACTTAGCGAATACGATTTTGACGCCCAAATAGTGAAGGTAAATAAACACCCTCCCAGACACCCTTATTCGCATGCCCACCGCACCCCCAGTTTCCATCCATCATATCATTGTCAACGAAGAAGCGTACCAAATCAAAGAAACTATGCTGACATGTACGTCTCTACTCAAAGCTTTCGCAAAAGCCATTTTACAAAACCTCTGCAGTGCAGACAAAATCCGGAGTACGGTAACCAAATATGTTAAAAGTCACTGGGACGAAATGAGATATAATATTATTAAAAATTACCCCAGAGAAGGACAGAATTGCCACAGAAATAGCGCAAGAAATGATTTTCCCTATGGCCACTATCTGCAAAATCATTACGACATTATATAATGTCAATATCCAAATTATTAAACAGGATTGTCAAAGCCCACTCGAAACAACATGCATCAACCCCATGTTAAAATGTACCATTATAATCCTTCTTCATTCTGACAAATTACATTCTGTACTAGTTTACACCCACGCCCAAGAATACATCAAAATTGACGACGAATTTATATTTTTGCTATTGCCTATCACGGTTAATACCTCCCCTTTCACCGGCGAGTACGATCACGATCCACATATCATAAAACGTAAACAAGCCTTACTAAATCCAGAACAAGCAGACACAAAATACCGTCTTTTAAGCCGGAGGTATGAACTCACAGCCAACGGGGAAATATTTTTGAAAGTTAAGACACCTCAAGGCCTGTCAAAATTAACACTTGTCCCACAAGTCTATGTAAATGAAATCATACAAGCCCACAATGATGCCATATTTGGGGTAGGTCACTTCAGCACTCTAAAAACCCTCGAGAAAATAAAACGGTCCTATTTCTGGGATAATATATCCACTGATGTAAAGAATTATGTAAAATAATGCCCCACATGTCAGAAAACCAAAGCGAGTAACACACAACCGCCAGAGCAATGTCTATCCTACCTCAACCCTCCTCAAAACTTGGGCGCTGTATGCGAAAGGTCCCCTCCCCACTACAGCACGGAAAAATAAGTATATCCTCGTAACGACCGAATATGCAACTCGCTATGTAGTGGCCAAACCTGTTCAGTCTATAGATGCGGCTACATGCGCAGAATTTATTGAACGAGTAATTCTTCAATTTGGCTGTTCCAAACAGATCCTTACCGATATGGGAATGAGATTCCAAAACGAATTGGTAAATCAATTGTTGAAATCACTTAACACAAAGAAATTAACCACCACAGCATACAACCCACATTGTAATGGGCTTGTAGAGTCAGCCAACAGAATTCTTGGGGAACAGCTTACCGCCTGCACTAACACAGTTCAAGTAAACTGGGACCTCTGTGTCAATTGTTTTAATTTCAACACAAGTATAAACACCACCACAAAATTTACACCTTTTTATTTAATACACGGAGTAGAGACCACCCCCCCAGCGCAAGTGGTAACCAAAGAACATTCACCACGAGCACACGATTGATGTGAAAAACTCTGACAAAACAGAGATACAGCCAGAGTAAATTTAATACAATCCCAAGAACACCAAACACACCAATTTAACAAATCTCACAAGAAAAGCACAACCAAAGTTAACGACCTTGCATGGTTACGAAATGGGCCACCAGAAGGCATTAACACACCGTTACCCCTATAAAGTGATACGAGTATTAAGAGAACCCACAATTTGCATCCAAACAAACAAAATGGGCACACCCAAAACTGACACTATTGGACCCAGCATGCAAAGCCGGCCTATGTCTGTTAGAATAATAATTATGTGTATTAGATATAAGTTTTACTTCTAGAAATTAACATTTTGTGAAAATGTGTTACAGTAAGTAATCAAATACTGCACATAGCTACAGATGACACTCATCCGCCTCATTGCCCAGCCAAGCAGCCTGGAATTCGCTGAGTCTGGTCGTATTCAGCTAAACGTGTGACAGTGGGCGGCAATGCGAGGCGCAGCCAGCCTTCCACGCTGCTCATACGGCACACCATGTCTGTAGTCGGGAAATGAGCCAAATCCTACAGCACTGTTGCCACCTGCACCACATGCCGGCAGGCCCAATTAACGCAACGTGGACCTGCTGGAGCATCCTGCTACAGTTGGCAATGTGTCACACTCCCCACGCACCACCTTGCGCAGGCGCACAACAGTTGCCATGGCAACCGCCACCAAGGACCCCCCCCCCCAGGGCAAGGAGAGGGGATGGCTCGCCAATCACCTGGCGGTCACAGCCGTGGCAGCCATGTATGCGATCCTCGCTCCAGTTCTGTTCGCCCAGCCGGCCACGTACTGCGTGCATGCCGGTATTTACTGGCGACCTATGCCGGTGAACTTCTACTGTGAAGACAGCCTGCCTATCATTTACTCAGTACCTCTCACGATGCCCCAAACACCTTAAACGATTGAACAATACTTGCATGCAGCGTGCGTGAGTAGCACCTCCAAGTCATGTGCCAATGCAAAATTGTTGTATGCTTATTTACAGGAGGTCAAGAGCGGCATCTTACACGAATTCCTCAACGACTTTTCCACCCACTCCTGCAGGAAGTGGGGGATTCAACTGCTAGGTGATGCAGCCTCTTGGTGCTGTAACATGCTCACAAGTAAGCACCTGAGAGCACTCCTTGACAACGATGCTGGACTCAATGCCCAAATCAGTGAACTAACTGATAATTTCAGGTTCACTAACCAGGCTCTAAATATAACCCTAAAAGTTATCACCCAGGTAGAACACCAAATCACTAACAAAGTAAACACACTGTCACAGACTATAAATGACATGTCCAACATTCTACGACAACAACTAACACAAATCAACACGTACACTGACTTTGAAAATCAATTTATATTTTTATCCACAGCCATATTTCAACTACTAAATAATATTGTCATTGACCAAGTAGTCCAAACATGTGTGCAGTCATGCCAACTCAACCAATTACCCCTTAGCACGGTCAACAAGACCCAATTAACAAATGACTTACACAACACAATTTGAAACTTCAATTAAACAAACTGGGTCTCACACTTGCCATCCCCACCAAAGACTTAATTAAATATTACACAAGTAAATAGGCTGAATGCAGTTTTTTCACCACTCAAATGATTATTTAACTACAAATACCTGTCGTACGTGCTAACGCGAATTAGAAAATTTTCAATATCATACCCGTACCATATCGCTTTCAGAACCACACTTGCAGATCCATGCGAAGGCACCATGTTAAGATGCCTCAACAGATCCTTGAATACTGACATTCACAATCATCAGCTGGGCACCATTGAAATACATATCCCAGGCTGCTGCTATGTCGCCACTCGCACTCAAGCTATTCAACACGCTTATGTGACGTACAGGCTCCCACAGTCCCTCTAACCAGCAAACTGTGGTCCCTGCACATTGGCTACACCAACATTCATTCCATCTTCAGTAACTACTTCTTACAACAGGTATCCATTTTGCAAACCTCACCACTGCAATTAACACGCATTGGAAAAATCAACCACACCACACTGCCAGTAATACAAGACATTCCTCCCCCCCCCCCCCCCCCCCCAATCCACACATGGAAAGTTTCAAAGCAAACACTTATTTAATGTTATAGACCCACTTCATTATGATAATGCCACCATGGCATTTATTGCCCTGTTGTTATTCTGCACTATTACTCTGTACCTTAAGCAAATTAAACTGACTATTATCCTTAATCGCATGAATACAGGTAGCTAAGGAATAAGCCTTCAACATAGTCTACAGGCAATGGGTAAGTAATTTTAATATATTGATAATTTGATACATGCAGAAATTATTTCAAAACCTTCTACACCAGTTCAAATGTTAATAAACAGGTCATTTCAATTAATTGATTAATATTTTCCGCAAGTATATTCTGCTGATCGATGTAACAGACCATTGGCTGCTTGTACAGCCATATCAGTTTTTTAGAATTCGAAAAGAAACTTAAAGAAGTTAGATTAATGCTTCTCAGAAATGATTAGAAAAAGTAAAGTTACTACAGCATTGGAAATGACTGTTACAATACTTACAGATACTGCAACTTTTCATAACCTAGCCTATATAGATATTACTGTTCAATTAATACATAAGCTATTAAATAGCTACCTATACAAAATAATATAGTATACAAGTATAATAAGTCAAAATAGAGCTTCAGAATAACATATAATTTTGTGTAAATGTGGGCAAAGAGATAACTTAAATGACAGTCACGCAGTAAGGCAGTACATGCCCCCATCTGCGAGGAGTGCCTATTTTATCAAATCCACGCCAAAAATAAATAAACAGTGACTTATACGCGATAGCACAAAAAGGATCTCCCAAAACTCAGTGCAACGTAAACTGAACTAACATTTTATGATGGCTTTACAAAGTGCCAAGACATTCCAATTTACAAACACCAACCACATGATACTAATAACCTTTACATTTTATTAAATCTAATCTGTGCAAGTGAAGTATAATATTTTAATACTGCCTCATAAAATGTATTATTCAACTATGTTTTCATGTAAAAATTTTAATTCCTTTTTATGTAAATTTTAAAAATGTTATCAATGCTAATGTACGTAGGTTAAGAGTTCCATATGGAACATACAAAACTTCAACATCACATTATCTGTGAAGTGTAATATCATGTATCAAATATCAGTAAGGTCACTATTTAATACTTAGCTGTGCAATTAACATGTAATCCAATAGATTGAGTAAGTATATTTAAAATCACAACAAGCCGACTTGCAGCAACAAGGCCATCCATTTCAATTGCTCTGCGCCTAACAATGTACATTTTCCACGTGCAGTATAGTTAACTACGGCATATAAAAATTTCCTTTCACACAAGAAAACATTAATATGTACAAATTTACTTTCTTTACATCAAACCATGTTTGTTAATCTTTGTTTAACTGTAATGTAACTTCCTAACTTAAACTAGCAGGCATCATTGATAAAATAATTAATTGTCTTAAAGTATGATTTAGAATTAACTTCCTAGCATGTTGTGGTTGAAAATACCACACGTGCACGAAAATTTCCCACTCCAGCTTTTCCCCTTTTACCGCCTAGTATTTCAAGGGGCTTTTTAAACATTAAATTTGATGATGGATGTACTTCTCTCCAATCTCTCCATCATGTGCATAGGTATTGGCCATTATTTATAACTGTGTAAAATCTTTTAAATGTAATATTAATTAATCTTCCTGCCTGGCCACAAAAATTTCAAAATTCTCATAATTCCATGTTCACTTTAAATCCCATGGAGCCTCAAATTGGGTACTCCACCCTAAATACTGCCTTAACGTATAACTCGCGAATGCCACCACTAGTCCTCAAGATATGTCGTACCCTACAACCCCATCAAGACTTTGTGTCTACTCCCAGACCCCAACATTGCGAACATAACCTCAAACTGTGAAAGTATTGGAACAGCTACCCTATAGCAGCCGGGACGGACTGCTTGTTCGACCTGGGGGGTAGCGTAGCAGGCTCCAGGGGACCCGCACCCGACAAGCTATACTTGGATAGGATATAGATTCCTGAGCAAGTCCCCTGTTTAATCAGCAAGCCTGGCTGACCTAAAGCCAGGCTATAAAAGATCCGAACGAGTACTCCCTCCCCCCAGGCTGTTGGCAGAGTGTGAAGTGTCAGCGTCGGTGTCGGAGCGACACAAAAGTACACGAGGGTCCGGGGAGCTCTGGCCCATCTGCAAACTTTCAACGTCTTCATTGGTGAGGATAAATCCGGCCAGGCGGTAGGGTGGCATTCCCGATATTCAGGTCCTGTCTTAAAGAAATAATAATCACGTGCAAGACTAGGGTCTTTGTATAATTGTATTCTCTTATATTCTTATAATGAACTTATAATTCCGTGTATAACAGTATTCTCTTATGTCCTTATAATTAACGTACTGTTTCTTGTATAACTGTATTCCCTTGTGTTCTTGTAGCTATCTTGTCAGTTCAGAGTAAAGTCAGTATGTATATTTAAAGTATTGTAATAAATGTGTGTAGTTTACTGCCCCTCTTTCATTGAATAGCAGTTAGTATTAACTACCCCCAAAGTAAGCCCCTACCTAACTAGAGATATTGTGACTAGGAGAGAGCAGTAAGAGAGCTCAGCTTAATTATATAAGTAGACACAGGTGTTAATTAGACAAGTTGTTACAATGGCAAAGGCGTGATAAACTGGGCATTAAACAATTTAAATTTACCCGAAATGCATTTGACTGGTTATAATTATTGTGGACCATTTACAAAATTAGAGGAAAGATTGGAAAGAGGTGATACAGGAATAAATAAATAAGATGAAGCATGCAAATATCACGATATTGCCTATAGAGATCATAAACATTTAGACTCTGGACAGGAAGCTGATAAAATTTTACAAAAAGAAGAAAAAGAAATCATGTTAGACAAAAATACACCAATTGGTGAAAAAATTGCTTCTGCTGCTGTTGCCTCAACTATGTTTACAAAAAGAAAATTAGGTCGGGGAATTAAAATGTTCTATTGAATAAATAAATTATATATATATATATATAATTATGATCAAATTCAGAACTTTAATTCAGTTATATGTGGACATCTATGTTTAATTGTTTTACACCTTTCTTCAAGAGGATTTAAGTTTAATGATATAATTTTTATGTTATTAAATGATGGATATATTTGGGAAACCATTAATGAAATCTTTAAATAAAATTATTGACACTAATGCTTGTGCTTTTAAAAACATATATAGCTTCGCAGTGTAATTTGAGTGTTTCTTCTTTACAAAGTAAACTAACCACTTGTTTTGATTTTACAAAATCTTATGTTTCGTTTTTAGCTCATAGAGTTGTTAAAATAGCTGGTCTGATTGATAGAAAAGATGCTGTCAATAAAAGATTGTTTTATAAACATATAGCAGATTATGCTTTAAAAAAGAACGTAGATTCGAAATACAGTACTATTGTTTCTGATTTAAAAACATATGTAAAATCTAAATATAATATCATTCTTTCCACTTTACGAGATCAACTTAGCAAAGATGCAGTCAATAAAAGATTTTTTGATAAAGAAATAGCTGTAAAATTGCAAAATTTAAACAAATCAGTTTTGAATTACTATGATACACTTTTTAACTCAAAAATTGAAAAATGCAAGGAAGTAAAGCCTCATATATTTTATTTGCCTGCAAAGTGGAATAAAAGTAATAATAATTTTCACTTAGATAATAATAAAATTTTCTTTACTTTTTTATGGATTGTAATGTATATCAAATAATTAGTGTTAATCCCAATTTACCTGACAATACTGTGACTGTTATTAAGGGATCTCAAAAAATAGATTACAGTAAGCCTTTTGATGTTAACGTAGGTGATATTTTAACTTTTAAAATAAAATAATAAACCGAAATATCTGAATATGATGGTTTGATGACTACAATAGGAGTATTCGTAAAATATAAAGTTTAATTTTTTTTTTATTCTTATTAAATGGAGAAAACTTGTTGCTTGAAGTGAAGTGTAAAAAGGTCACCAAAATAATAATATAAAAACTGAAAATACAAAAAATTGACGATTAGTTCAGAAAAGTTATGTTCAATAAGTAATTCTAATAAATCAACATTAAAAAATAAATTTGCCCACTGCAAGAGAGGGAATAGTCAATGAATTATAAAAGCCTGCAAGAAGAAATTTTCCAAGAATAAATGTAATTTCGTATGGTATTGATGATTTATGGCAAATTGATCTTCTAGAGATGAATACTGGCAATTTGAAAGGAATATCACATATAAACGATGGATACAAATATATTAAGAAAATTGTTGATGTTTTTTCAAAATTTGCATTTGCTGTACCTATTAAAGATAAAACGGCTACAAATGTAGCAATTGCTTTAGAATCTATATTAAGAGAAAACCACGTAATATTCAAAGCGATAATGGGTCCAAATTTTATAGTAAAATATTTAATGAACTTATGCAAAACTATAATATCAATCATTATTCTTCTTTCAGCTAATTGAAAACAAGTGTTGTTGAAAGAGTTAATTGCACAATGAAAAATAACATGTGGAAGAGATTTGCTTTGAATGTAAATTATAAGTGGGTAAATATATTAAATGAATTAGTGAAAGAATACAACAATACAAAACATAGCACTATCAGTATGAAGCCATTTGAAGTTAAGAAAAACAATGAAAAAAATTTAATATCGCCATATGTGTTTACTGAACCAAAACTGCAAGCTAAATACAAAGTTGGAGATGTTCATGTAAGCAAACTAAATAAAATTTTCAAGAAGGGTTATACTGCTAATTGGTCAACAGAATTTTTTACTATTTGTAAAGTTTTAAATTATGGTGCCTACTTACAAATTAAAAGATCCAAAAAGAGAAGAAATAATGGGTACTTTTTATGAACATGAAATTATGATAACAGACATTACCCCCATGAATATTTGATCGAAAAAGTCTTAAAAACTAATTGCGATAATATGTATGTAAACATAACTCGTGGATTAATAAAACAGTTGTTTTGTGATTTTTTAATTTCAAATGCAAAAATCATGTTTTTAACGTAAACATGTTTTTCAAAAATATTATAATTTAATAAAGTTTTTAATTTTATTTCTGTACTTCCCATCGTTAATAGGGGAAGGGGAACCGAATTGAGACCGAGCAAGTCTATTGATATGGATCGCCAGCAAAAGTCTTAAAAGGCGACACTAGCATGGCCAGCATCTCAAATTATCGGCCTAAAAACATGTTCACCTCAGTTAAAAATGAATCAACTCTATACATCACATCAGCCCAAACAAAGTTCAGAAGCCACAAACACAGAAGATCGTCAAACTCAGTAGAATCATAGGTGAAGGTAAACACAGTCAAGAAATATTTTATCTTGATCACTCCAAACAAATCGAAGAAAGATCACAAGGTAAGTACAGTTCCATCGTTTCACAAACACTTGAAGCGAAATCAACTCTTGAGGTAGACACTAATTTTCAGTTCTCGGGAACGACGAGCAGCCATGTGAACCAGTCATCAAGTGTCAAAATTGCATTCTCTTCTTGAGGGGAAAGATGCAGGAGAGCTCCTCTTCAAGGTGACGAACGAAGACGACCACGCTTTCACACGACCCTGTATTATCGGCTGAAGATGCAAGTTCCGCTCTATTCGGGGGGTGTCAGATTTGAAACAAAAAAAGGATGGGGAAATTAGGAGAGGGAGCAGGTAGGGATAGAGGAAGGGGAATCGAATCTACACAGAGCAAGTTTATTGATATGGAGCGCCGGCAAAAGTCTTTAAAGGCAACACTAGCACTGTCAGCATCTCAGTCTTATCTATTCATTTCTGTCTCAAAATGACTTGTTTTTTAAGTGAAACCACTTAGACGAACCAGGTATTGGAGCCCCTGATGTAGCTTTTGCACGAATAAATAATATAAGATTCTGAATACTCCCACCCTCCTTTGCTTCTTGGCCGGGTGGTTCCAGAATTTTGCATATGGGAATTTGTGCCGGATGATGCTGCATTCTGCAGGTTTCTGCGGGATTTCTGGTTTTTCCCACCTTTTCATTCCGGCGCTGCACCATACTCACCTTGTTTCAACCTCACCTGCTCTCAAGACTTAAATGCTAAGAGCCACATTTTTTTTTTTTTTACAGGATAGGGAGAGAGGGAATTAAAATTTAGAAGGAAAGTGAAATAAAAATGAGCTAACAAAAAATCTAAACTGCGAGGCTTACACCACGTGCTGTAACTTTAAAGTCAGCAGGGCCATCACGATACCATGTACCCTAAATACTTACTTGAAATCAAAATAAAAGGTTCATTAACCCAAAAAAAAAAAAAAAAAAAATGGCGAAGGGTGGTTTGCGGGGGGGGGGGGGGGGGGTAGGTTAACTTGCTTGGCAGCAAGAGCTACCAGCACCGTTTCATGGGTCTGACTCTGATTAAGAAGCAATGCATAGATGTGTTTCACTTGGTACAAAACTACAGTAAATTATCAATCACCTTGCACCAAGTACTGGTAGACCATGGTACCAATCTCACTAGTTGTGAGGGTTGAGAGATGTTACAGTAAATAAAAATAAACAAATTAAATACCCATATAATCAAACATAGGGAAAGTTATTTACCTCTAGAACAAATAGTAAAAGTAATATTTTTAAAAATGTAATGTTTTGTTCACTCCAACACACGCACGCGCGCACACACACACACACACACAAGTGGAAGTATACTTATGCCAGTGGTGACAAAACTCTTCGTAATTAAAACAGATCGTGACCTCAGTTCCTTCGAGCCTCGACGGTCAAATAAAAAGCCTTTTCTTTAAAAAAAAATCAGAAAAGTAACTGATTCCTATTCCAATTCCACCATAAAATAAAAACGAACCAAATAAAATCCTTGGCAAATTGATCATCTCTGCTTAAACTAAAAAAAAAAAACAATTTAAGATAAAAGAATGAATTCTTAAGGAGACACTATAATTTAATGTTTCAAAAACACGAGTATGAACTTGACGTTTCATTCAGAAACATGCTGTCTCATTGTATGTCGCCACACCACTATCAGTCGTAATGCACTGGGTATAATCGCCCCCGCCACCATATTGGGAACGCTTTCCACACCACGTCTGTCAACCTGCTGGATTTGTAAGTGTCGCGCAATGAGCTGTGTCGTGCCATCGCATCTAAAATATGTTGTTGCATCTAAATAACTATAATAGGTATTTAAACAATAAAATTTCATTTCAGTTGTAAATTACAATCTCAGACATCATTACTGTTACTGTAATTAGTATGAGATGTACTGAAATTGGAAATAACAAAATGTATACCTTTTCTACACAGATGGTACGATCTTCCCGAGAGAGAGGGGGGGGGGGGGGGAGACAGACACACACACGCGTGCGCGCGCGCTCTGCTTCGCTTGTTGAACCTTTATTCCGGGCGGGAAAAAAACACCAGCCTACACACAGGAATTTGCTGGATATTTTTAACTGCAGCAATGAAATGTGTTTCTGTCAGTGCTACCTAACAATACAAACATATTAATTGGCAACGTTTAACTTACAAATAGTATACATAAAACGAGGTTAAAAATATTGTAACTGTGAACTATTTATTACCGGCCATGCGTCGTATTGGCATTGTTTCGCCACGGGTGTCTGCAAATTGTCCTGAATAGAGCGGTGTCTACTATGGTGTGTTCAGCAAGTATGTTGGTTTAGACAGGTTCATACTAGTGCCCATCATAACATTGTGCGCTTATCTGATCAAGTGCGTGCAGACATTTAAAATTTGACTGGAATTTGGTGTCATATTTTAATTTTCAGAGTGTTTCAAAAGTTTTGAGTTAGTTTGCACTCTGTGTCGGATTACAATCAGTTATACAGGATGTTTCTCAATCAGACCGACAAACTTTGTGAGGTGATTCCTTATGTAAAAATAAGTTGAGAATATATAGGACATGTACTACCTAAACTGATTAGTAAGGGAGTTATAAGCCCTTGATAAGTGAGATTTTGAATTGTACTTTTGCAATATATCGGAAAGAAAGTGAAATGAAATTACAATTCTCTGATCATTGTTCTATGTTAATGGGATCTGTACAGGAAATAACAGGGATGGCCACCCAATTTTTCCTGGCAACTCTTTTCCAGTCAGGTATTTCGAACTTTTGATGAAGAAATATTGAGCAGCATGGCCTAAGTCGCAAAATTTGTCCTCTTGTCGCAACTGCCCAGGACCCACCGTTTACGTGTAAAACGCACACAAAGATTTGTCTACAGTAATTCATTGTCTAGCACATGGGCAATACTATCTACGTCCGCGTACAAAACATTGCGTGTCCACTGCACAGGCAGCTGCCTATTTGTTTCTGGAGACAGTTTGCATGTGTTCCTTGTATTGTATGTTTGAATGGTATTTTTGGAAATCGTAAAAGAAATGAAATGAAATTACATCTCTACGAATAATGTGTTATGTGACCGGGAACGTCAACCTAAGAGCACCTCGACCTATTCACTGTTGGCCAAAACGACTCGCTAGACTACTTCCTGTGGGGCCACATGAAGGGCTTGATTTACCAGACCTCTGTGGAATCAGAGGAAGAACTGCTGGCACGGGTCATGACTGTGGCGGATCTTGCATATCCAGGTATTTGTTATCGTGTGTACCAGAACATGGTACGTAGGTACCGTGTTTGTATAAGACGTCGCTGGTAGTCACATTGAGCCCTTCTTGTTAGTGGACCCAGAAAAAAAAACAACGTACAGTATGTTGCAGATGTGGGAGAGGAACATGTGATGTGGTGGTATTTTGTTTGTCGCGGGGAAAAAGGTACGTTTCCGCACATAAGTTCCTATGCAAAATGTAATAGTCTTGGTTCCCACTACAAGCCCTTACAATGTGTAATGGGAATTTAGACACATATTGTATAGTATCCTGTAGGTTATATTTATTATTTTGCCAATTCATACCAGAGAAACTGCATTATTCTGGTGTAAAAGTCTTCAAACTTTGCCTTGCCAGTGGTTTCACACCGAATTTGAAAATTTATGCAGGGAAAGAAGCGACAGGTGTAGGTGTCTCAAAAAAAGGGGTTATGGAGCTGGTTGAGCCATTGTTACTTTTAGGACAAAGACAGTATTGCAACAATTGAATTGGTATAAGAGTGTTTCTTTGTACACACAGTTAATGAATTTACAATCTCATCCTGTAGGCACACTTTGCAGTAATTGAAAAGGTAATCCAAAGAATGTAGTTAAGGCTAAAATTTTAAAGGGAGAGAGAGTGTCAGCACAGATTAATTCAAACGTTGGTGTCATCAAATGTGAAAATAACAAAAAGTACTAATGCTTATCATAAAACATAAAGATGAGTTCATTGCAGCCATCAAAAGGTGAACTCAAGTTTTGAAACCAAGAGTCATTGTAAAATATAATAAGGCAGTATAATTTATTGATTTATGAGACCAGACGAGTTCATACTCCACAATCTTCAGATACACAATCAAATGGTTCTGCAAAATTGTCATTGAGATATTATTTGTTTACGAAGTCCCGAGAATTTCTGGCTATGCATTTACTTCAAGTAATGTATCCTGAGCCACCTGCATCTGTTTTGTTAGATGATTAAAAGAAACCCAAGGTCCATTGTTTATTGTCAACTGGGCCAGCAAGAACTACTCAGCACCAATGTAGTGGCTATTTCAAGATACTGTTACAAGATGCCAGGGGTATTTCAGAGTTTGTGAGGGATGGAAGTCATAGTAAAAAAATAAAAGAACTAAATTAAATTTTTAATTCATAATGCTATAAATATACACACAGCTATTATTTACATTATTAAACTGCATGTCACTACTACTAACTCTTGTTATTCCTCTTGTCGGTCAAATTCAAAACTGACTTCCCAATTTATTCTGTTAGAGGACAAACTTATGAACATTTTAACTCAATCGTCCTTCTATCTCAAAATTTAACAAAGATATAAATTTTTGAATTTTGATAAGGCAAAAACTAAGTTTTGATTTTAATACATGTAAAGTTACTCAGTGTTACTTGTCGGACTCATGGATGTAAACTGTTGGCAGTTAACTCAGAACTTGTGGATTCCCTGTTTAGGGTCTCCTTTTCTGACTAGCCTAAAATTGATTGTATTGACCCAGAATTTGAATATTATCTGTCCTGTAAAATGTGCTCGGCTGACGAGCTCCCTTTCCTCATCACATGTATTGATTACAAATCACTGAGGTCACACTTATTGTTTATGCACTTTCAACCCAACTGTTTATTGGCATCATTCCAAATATCTGTCACTCATGCATCCAATATCATTCTCATTCTCCACTCTAACGTTGCTCGCAGTCTGCAGACTTCACTATCACTGGTCACTGTCATCGCTTTACTGGCATCTGGTGCTTAAGGCTGTGTAGTTATCCAAACTCTAGACAGACTACTCAGAGTCCCAGCGTGGCTTAAATGGACAAGCTGGATCAATCTGGAAGGTTCCTTGCACTCTCGGATATTGCTAAGAGAGGCCAGGGTGATGATCAGAAAATTATTGTGACGATAACCCCAGAAATGCAATCTGCTCAAGGACAGGAGTGCACAAGTCCCAACAGCTTTATCAGGTATGCATGGCAGTACACCTTTGTAAACCTCATGCACTCCTTGGGTTAGCAGAGATGCCCTTGAAACACAATCATTTGCACGTTCGAGCGGGAAAAGACAAGGGAAGTGACACACTGTGAGTAAACCCTGAAAAAACCTTAAAAAAGTGAAAACTGTAACACCAAAATGTTTAGTGTGTAATGTTTTCTGTCTGGTGACGTTTACTAATGAACATCCATTTATAAAGAAGTAATAAAAAATTTGGGAATATTTTTGTTTTGCTTCAAAAATGTCAAGTGTATTACTATAACATTAATTTTATTTATCACATATCAATACTATTTTGTATTGACTGTTTTCTAATGAACACATGTTCAGAAAAATGTATGTAAAACCAGTTACAATTGTTTTGTTTTGTTTTGCTATTGTAGCAAAATTTGGTGATGTGGCTCACACTATAAAACTGGTAAAAATCTGCTTATATCAAATTATGTATGAATGTATATAATTAAACCCATTGGCGACCTAATATAAATATTTATGAAGTGGCTCTCTGCAACTTAAAATATGGCACACAAGATAGTATTTCACATATGATGTGGCAGTCAATGTGAAGTGGAATATTTAAATGAATGGATTTTGCAGTAAATAGATGATAACATATCTGTGTGTGTGTGTGTGTGTGTGTGTGTATACACACACACACACACACACACACACTCTCTCACTCACTTACTTTATTTGGGTAAGTGCTAATATCCAGAAGAATTATTTCACCAAGATGTGGACATTTCCATGTAGTAGGCGCATTTTCTCGCATTGAAAGTTAAAACTGCAATTCAGTAAATTATGTTGCATTTTTGAAGTACCAAAGTTTTACAATTTGCAAAACTGTATAAATGAAAAAGTTTGCATTTGTGATTCTGTATCCAGATAACAGTTGTGTGAGAATTTTGGCTAGAGCATGAAAATATGTAGTGATGAAATAATAATTTAAGTTGTTATTTAAATACTAGCTGTCTTGTAAAATGCCAATTTTTGGCTAGTGAATCTGCTTTATTAAAAAGTTCTTCATTTTTGTAGAAATTTTTGAAATCTGTGTATGTTATACCATATTTATAATTTTTATCTAAACATTGGTTACTTAAATTTGGTAGTTGAATTTGTATGTGTGTGTTCTGGAAAATGTCTGTAACCAGATTTTTACTGAGGCACAGTACAGAACAATGGCAGTTACTTTCCATTTCTTTATGTTGTGTTTGGTTTTATTCCAGATTCCTTTTACATGTAGGATAATACACTTTCTGACAAAGCCAGATGACGTGACAAGATGGTCAGTTGGCCATTTGCTTGCTACTGCAAAGATAGCCAATGGATTGAAACAGCCAGCACTTGCAGTTTTGAAGTAAGTTGCATTATACAGTTTCCACTCATGTTCTAAGAGCTGAATGAACAGTGATAACTGCAAATGTTTTCAGCCATTTGATGTATAATAGTAATACATCACATGTGCTTTGCAGTCAGACAAGGAAAGTCTCTTAAGCATGTTTTGGTTTCCAAATTAAAATTATTAATAAAATGAAATTACAGAAAATATAACTTCTGAACTTTTTGATAAGACTACTTTGGATCAATACTGAATATTTGAAAATGAAAAGAGTATTTACACTATTGAGGTTTGATTACCTAGTGCCATCATTACCTTTATGATCCTATTATATTAGCACAACAGTCAGCACAAACCTATGTATGTAGGTGCACCTACACTGCAAGAGTGTTTATTTGGGGACTCTACAAGGAGGTTTAAATTTTTATGGTGGGTCCTCTTAGATATGTTTTTTTTCCTCCTTCTGGTCTTTCATTCCTGGGGTTAATCATTTTGTCCAACTCCCTACTTATGTACATTAGGCTAGGTTACATGGTGGTGTCTATTGGATCTAAGGTCTCTCTCTAGTTTTATGCTTTTGTGAAGGCAGATCCATCTCCACTTGGTTCCAGTGAATTTTACCTTCTTTGTCCTAGAGGAGAGCAATTCATTATACATCTCCAGATTTTTTAATGATCTGGAAGGTCTCGTCCCATTTGGAGGCAAAGTTAACTCGGAACTTTACTTGTTCTTTGGAAAGGGGTAGACTATAATGTATACTTCCCTCCTGTATATTACGTAGTCCGCAGTGTTTTCGTTGCCTAGTGGGTGTGTCCAGTTTCAGTACTTTTCCTTGGGCTATCCTTGCGACTAATTTAGTATTCTATGTATGGTCTCAGTGAGGAAGGAAGGAGGTTTAGCCGTCTTTCTCCCATTCCTGCTTCTGATTCACAGGTTCTGAGCAGTAGCTGGTTAACAATAAGCGGACTGGGAGGTGTTTCATGTTACCACCAGAGTTGTGAGAACATTATGTTTAGATGATGCTGGTACCAGGCTTGCTGCTTCTCTCCAATTCCCCAATTGTTAAAAATTGATTTTGAGAACATCCCGCAAGGAAGTGTCTCAGTTTTCAATGTGTTTTTCTTCAGCATTTGAAGTGTGTGCGCTTCTACCAATCTTGTACATTGGTCTATAGCTCCAGAATGTAATGATGTCTACTTTGGACTAGGGAGTTATCCACACCATACAACCATACTATGTAAACCCATTGGACAAGAAGTTCAGCCAAGAGAAATAGATTTGAGTGTTATTTAGTTAGACACCACATATAGGTTCATATCATACTTCTTGCCATAATAGACACCTCATGATTTCTGAACAGTGGGTAGGAGAAATGAGAAGTGAGGGTAAATGCTGGTTGGGTGTGTGTCAGTATATTACTGGTGAACCAGGGAGAAAAAGCTGAGGGTAGCAGTTGCTGGCTTTGAAAGTGATGTGGGGTTGTAAATATGTGGGCGGTGCCCTGCTGGTAGGAGGGTCTAGGACAATACTTTGTGCAGTGGTCCAGCACAACCGCTGTGCCATTGGGATACTTTCAGGAGTCTGGAAAATATATATATATTGGCTACTTTAAAAAATTAATTTTTGGGTAATATTTATGTCTGTGATGTATTTTGAAGCTTGGAGGGTGGGGACTCCTGAATTAGAACTGCTTTGACCCATGTTCTGGGAGCCGTATTGAAGTCCTGGGGGTGAGGTTCCGTGTTGTGAATTCTTTCCACTTCTTCAAAGCTGGAAAAATAGCGAGAGTTAAATACACTACTGGGAGTGTAGCGTGCTCACCCACCAGAAGCGTGTCTGAATCCTTAATCTCCAGTCCCTTTCGGGGTATCTGCTCTTTCCCTCCTTGGTTGCTAGACTGGCTCAGGTTAGCTCAGGATAAAATACAGTATAAAACCAGCTAGGTCAGGGGTTCCTCCTCGTTGGTGAGATGAATACGGTCTATAATTCCTTACTCTTGACCTAGTCCAAGGTAAAAGAGGGATAAATCCTAACGTGAAAATCACTCAGCATTACTCTAGACCTGAAGCCTGGGATTTGATCAGTCTCAGATACTTTGAAGTAGAATTTGGGGTCAGTTTCACAAGGGGCATAGGTGGTTTACACCTAAGGGGGCAGCGGTTACAGCAAGTTATTCCCTTTCCAGGAGATGACCTTTGTAAATTGTGGGACGTGTTGGTTTCCGACTTGGGACAAAGTTCTCAACTATCCTAGCAGTAACTGGGCACTGTACGTGTGACGTAAAAGGCTGTGGTGCACTCTCCTTAACGGCCTGGAGCGCTGGACGCTGGTACAGTGGCCGATCTCAGTTGCGGCGTAGTAGGGCAGTGGTACTGGTTGCGGGTGTGTGAAGAGTATTATGGTTGGACGTGAGTTGTCAATCCCAATAAGGCATTGCCTTCTCTTAAAATTAAAGCAATTGCAGGGTGATCTTCACCTGGTAATTTAGTAAGTGGCCCAAAGAGTGGGACTGATAATGTGGGCATATTATTCAATAGCAAATTAGAGCTATCAATAAATGAAGGACCAATGTTCTAAGGGTTCTCTTATTGTAAGGAATTAAGTGCTCATACTATTTCTCAGAGAGCTCATCTTCTTATTCTACTTTACCTGCCATGCTCTATGTAGTAAGGCATTGAGCTGAGAAAAATTAACTAACCAGAAGAATGAACAAGTAATTTAAGTGTTCCTAGCATGTCAAACCAAGCAACAGTACCGTCAATGTCAGTACCCATTATCCGGCCTTATTCAGACTGGGACTGTCTGATATGGGCGTAGATCTGTCTGAGACTTGGGTGAAGCACACACCCGAGATTAATTCAGTTACAGTACGTTAAGTTCCCCTTCTGAACTTTTCAGATCGGGAAGAAGAAGTGGACCATCTGGTCTGAATAACCATGGTATGGATTTGTTTCCCTGCCGTGGGTGCTCCCGATGATTTACCTTAAAGGCAGGCCTCGGTTTGCCAATCTACTGGTATGTGTACGTTGCCGTTGGGGCATGCGTTACTTGTTGATCCTGTGGTTTTACTTACTGGAGGTAGTTTCTTGATAGACACTCCGTTATGAACTGAAGGTTCTTAATATTAAAAAAATTATTCTCAAGCAAATTGTCAAAGGAAAAATATATACTCGTGAAATAATTTACTCTCCAAATTAGTGGTTCAAAAGTAATTTAAGTTTTATTAAAGTATTTAGGAAAACATTGTTAGTCCATACTCGTTTAATAAACCTAAATTAATTATATGAATAAAGGAAACCAAATCCTAAAGCATCCTGTGCAAGCTAATTAACGTGAAGTAATCTTGATGCAATTAAATTATCCAAATTTAATTAAGGATGCTCTGAAGGTGCCTGAGATTTTCACTATTTCCTCGCGAACCTGTTCCCAAGCGGGAGTTAACGTTTGGAGGAAAAATGGGTAAAGGTAAGGTGAGGTGAAGGACGTCTTCTAATGAAGCGGTGGAGGCGTCTTCGGGATTCACCAATGGTGGGCATCTTCTCTCGTTACTTTGCGCACTTCAGTGTGGACCTAGTGGTCAGCATGTTACCGTAGTCTTTGTCCTTGGCCTTGTTCAGACTGTGAGGTCGGTAGGCTGCCATTTACCGAATTGATCTAGAGGCCATCTCACCTTTAAAACATTTCTTCAGCCATATTGCAGACTGGAATAGGGTGGAGGGTCTCTTATCCGTATTGCTTCCTCTGCCTTATTCCGACTGTGAGGAAGCGACGACTGCTTTCATGTCTGGCATAGCACCTCCAATTTATACTCAAAATATTGGCTTGTTGGCTTCCAGAGGGGTGAGGGTTGGCTAGCCTCACATCACAGGGGTTGTTTATTAGAGTTTTGCAGCGCTACCATTTTTTTATCTCCTAGCTTGGATGCGTTGACATATATTATCACCTGTGCTCGAGGTTATGGGGCTGCGACGATCTTGTAGAATGGGTGCTGCGCTCCTACAGCGGACCCTTGACCTTGCTTATCCCTGTCCAGGATATCGGTGGCTCTTCGAGATTTGAATTTTCTGCGATGGGGTTAGGAAACCATATGACTCCTTTAATAGTTATTATATTTTTATTAATCACATGTGGGTAATTTCAGTATATGTGATACTTGTAGTTCTAGTAGGCACGTTACTTAATATAATAATGCACTGTGGACTTGCCCAAATGAGCGTAAGATGATTGATGATAGGGCAGGGGTGCATATCTGGGGGGAGGGGGCTGAGAGGGGTGCACCCCCCCCACCACGAAATGGCACACTTTTTTTTAAACCCTATTATCAAAATGCCAATCATTATATTTATATATTTGTTATTACCCACATGACTCACATTTTTTTTACTCCCTATATTAAAATGGCAATCATTATATTATATTAATTTATTTGTTATTAACCACACATATGATTACATGTTATACATCAAACCTTTGTTTTCTGAATAAACGGGGGGGGGGGGGGGATAGTCAAGTACATAGTTCCTAAAAGTGTGAGCAAGTTTGCATAAATAGTTTCTACCCTCCATTCCTTTTCTATCCTTCCACTGTGACTTGTGAATGATGTACTACTAGTGACAATACTAATACTCATCAGTTCCCCCCCCCCCCCCCAAAAAAAATTCTGGGTATGCCCCTATGATAGGGCAAAGTCGCAAGTAGAGAGCGCATGCCAACTGCGTAGAAATGTGTCACCCGACAATGTTTCCATGATAACTTTTGAACCCCTGGACCAAATTAACCAAACTCAATACACCTATAATACTCGGTATGGGCACCCAAATTATTTAGTTTTCTATCATGTTGTGTACTTATTTTCAAAATGGTGGTCACTTTTAATACACTATTGACCAAAAAGTAATTGGGCACCTAGCCACAATGTTTGCTCGGTGGTTGTCACTCCGTTATAATCTCGTATGGCCACCTCTTGCGGCTATAACAGCAGCCACCCTGTCTGACATGCTCTGTACGAGTGTTTGCAGGACATCCATGGGAATTCATCGCCATTCCTCGTGCAACCATTCCATGAGTTGAGCAATGGATTTTGGTCGCACCTGACGAGCCCTAACCTGGCGATCCGATTCATCCCAAAGATGTTCCACAGGGTTGAGGTCGGGGCTCTGGGCGGGCCCGTCCAATCAGCGAACATTGTTGTCTGCGTACCACTGCATAGTAGCCCTTGAAACATGGCACCTGGCATTGTTATTGTGGAAGTAACACGAGTCCATTCTGTAAAAACGCCACAATGTTGGGAGCATTTCACTATTCAGAATGTTACAATAGGCCTCTGTGTTCATGCTACCACGGACAAACACCAGTGGTCCTACGCCGAAGGCCGTGACACACCCCCACACCATCACTCCACCACCACAGAGTTTCCTAGTTAGCACTATACACTCCGGCAGAAGCTGTTCCCCGGGTAGACGCCACACCCGTACACGTCCATCGGACAGGAATAATGTAAACCTCGACTCATCACTCCACAGAACTGATTTCCACTGCTCCAGTCTCCAGTTGCGACGGTCCAAACACCACCTGAGTCACCGAGCTTTATTGCTTGTCATGATATGGGACTTATGTGCATCTGCTCTTCCGAAGTATTCAAGTTGGTTGGCCTCTGTACGCAATGTTTCCAATGGAAACAGATACTCCTATTGCTGCATGAAACTCTTGTCGGATGGTAGCCATGGGTTATGCCCTATTTTTGACAATTTTACATTTCAGGGTCCTGCGATTTCTGTTGATCAAGATTGGAGGTCGCCCAGAATGTGAGGCATTGGCAAAATGCCCATTGACCTTCCACTTATGAAGGACGAATGCGACCGTTGATTTGGGCCATTTTACCTTCCGTGCAATCGCCCAGCAAGACAGACCACTGAGATGGCAGCCCACAATCACGCCCTTATCGAAGTCCGATAGCTCTGTACCTCGTGCCATCTCCTTATCTACTGGTTCTACACCGGCTTGCAGCGTATGGCGGCCACACAAGTCAACTGACGTACTGAATTGCCTATCTTCATGGGTGCCCAATTACTTTTTGGTCGATACTGTATTTAGAGCACACACACTAATATCTCTGGAACCATTGAATCAATTTAGATCAAATTTCATTTTTCTCACAGTTCAGCATGTAAATACGTAATTTAGGGAAGTTCACTGTTATGGTCCACAATTTCGGATGGTAGCAATTCATGAACAAATTAAGCTTTTATATCATCTCTCAAAAACTACCCAATAAAATCCTGCCAAATTATGCAGGTAACTAATACTGTGAAAGGTGATGTTACCATATACAAATTAAAATGATAAGGTGCTATTTTCAGCATGGCAGCCCATGTAAATATTTTAGGTTAATTTATGTATATTATAAAGTTTAACCAACGTTACCCAAACTTGGTCTCTTGAAAGTATCGACTATACACATTAAATATGCTAATGCATAGCCTCCTTTGTCCACCATTTTGTAAGATAGTGCCACATAACACAATTAAGTTTTTGTACCATAATTCATATACAATCAACATATTCCTGCCAGATTTAAGAAACAAGAAATATTATGGATATGCCATGTGAACTAATATTTTTTAAGTCTGTCAGACACTTATTTTTAAGATGGCAGGCATATAAATTTTTTTTTACTAGGCAATATGTACAAGACAATGTAACAGTTTTTAACCAAACTTTATATGCTTAAAAGTAATTAATTCTATGGTAGGCAATGCTAACATTTGCGATTTAAATAGGTTATAACATTTTAAATATGGTGGCTTTTAGAGTAATTTAGCATACTTACCATACTTTTTAACTAATTTTGACCCAACTTGTATTGCTGAAAGTATCATCTAAGACATCAAATATGTTAATACATAGCCTCTTTACCCACCATTTTGTAAGATAGCACCACATGAAAAATAAATTTTTATAATATATCTTGGAAAACAATCAACCTGTTCCTACAAAATTTGGCAAACAAGAAATACTGCAACGCTAAAGTCGTTCACAGTAAAGTGAGCACTTTCAAAAGCCTTTCTAAGTTTCTATTTTCAGCCCGTTGGTTGTGTATCTTTTCGCGTACGTATGAAAATAAACACTGCCATGTGATTTTCAGGTAATATTTACATCAACTGCCTCGTATGTCAACTGCATATTTGTTAAATAAACAACAAAATGTAAGAAATATTGTAATCAGCACTTCAAACATGTATGCATTAATTTCAGTTAATAATATTGGTTTGTGAATATTGATTGGTTTTCATGATTCTTTTTGTTTTAACATAAATTAATACTAACTATGGTCAACATTTAGTCATAATAAACTATGTTTGGTTTAGGTTGTCAACAGAATAACAGAGTTAAACATTATTCTTTTTCCAGTTATAAAACAATGCTAGGGCGTTTAAAAAGTTATTAGTGTCTGAAATGCTTGCCCGTTATACATGTCATACTCATAAAAAAAGTATGCTTTTAAATAATACTGTGTATTTACTCCTCCATACAGAAGACATTGTGCCATAATTGTTAAATGGCTTATGAATTATGTTTAACAACATTTATGAGTAAAATTATATTGCATAAATACCTCACAAATTAATATTATAATACATGTAAAACTACACCTAAGCAAATGGCAAGCCTTCCTATTGCATTAAGTGTAACGAAAACAATTTTTATGGAACTCAATGCCTAAACAGATTTTATCCAAATTTTTACAGTATATTTTCACAGTAAAATTTGTCACTTGCTCAAAGTTTTGTGAAAATTCTTTGAGCCACACAGTTTCTAAAGAACACTAGCATTTTCTAAGGCCTACTGATTTGCGTACGAAAAAAACCCCTTTTCTCTTATAAAAATTAAATGACTGTATTGGCATAAACTTAACTTCAGGAGAATACTAAAAACACAATACCTAACTGATAACTTATTTTATGAAACTGCATCCATACATTCAATGTAGAATCTGATTTTCCCTCAAATTACCTATCTTGAATGTTAGTCATGGAAGGTAGTACTTATTGTTATATATATATACAACATTAAACATTTTTGTGACATTATTTTTCAATGGTAGGTACATACATATTGAGGTATTAACTCATAAATTGGGATATGTGTAAATTCTAAATAACACTAACACATTTATAAAAGCTTTCAGAATTGCAACACACACAGCATATATAACATAACACACCTAAACTCTACAAGAAGCCGTTATGTCATCGCCCCTCCCCAAAGAAGCAGCCCACTTCATTTTGCCGCCTCGCTAAAAGAACAGCGCACAATTTAAACTTTGTGCCACTGTAAGGTAGCGAGCCTCCCGGCAGAAAGTCACAGCCTACATGAGTGCGTAAGGGCAGGATGTGTTAATGCCTCATGCTGCTCCAGATAAGGATCCAGGGACCTATGTGTGATGACATAAGCTCCACCTCCGAGAGGCAGGGTTAATTCTCCTGCATCTCTCTGAGCACCTATAAGTTGGAAAAATCAGTATAAAAGGCCCCCTCAGCCTAGGTCTCAGGAGTGACTTCCGCTGCACTTTCCTGGCTGTGAAAGCCATTGGTGTTAGCACTGGGCAGAGTCCCTCACCCGTGTGCCGGTAACCGCTGTAGTTCTAGTGGTAGACGATGACGCCAACCAGCTCCTTAGGACCAGCATCAACCAGAGGGCCTTCAACCTCTTTGGTCACCTCCAGTAACCTCGGAGGACCACCGTCATCATCCAGAAGCCCTCTACCTCTTTGGCCTCCGCCAACAGCTACCAGTGTCTCAACGACTACTAGAGGGTCCAACAAAACGTCACCCTTACCAGTTCCTCCACTTCTTCCTTCCTCTCAACCACCAGGTATTGAATGTGACGGCAATGACTTCCCCTCTGGACGACCCTTAAGGCCATAGCCCAGCCACGTCTTCACCACTTGGGTGAAACTCCACGTTTGACTTACCACTCTTTAGGTCCCTTCCGGACAAGCCCAATTAATTGATTAGGAAATAATTATTGGGCTAATTACTTCATGTATTATTTCTATCAAGTCAATTATTCTTACGTCATACCAGTTATTGTATCCAGGTTGCCTCCACGTAGTCGTTAACGTAATTAACTTCCACTTATTAAATATTAAAATAATTAATTCTTGTTTGAGGAGAGTGTGACTCCGTGTATATGTACACATTATTTTATTTCAAATACTTTTCAAGTAAAATTGTATTCTCCCAGTGTATATTAATCTTTTCATTTGGTATTATTGAACATTCCTTATATGCCTATAAGTAATTTGAATAGTGATTTTAATTATTGGTGGGTTGCTGTTAATTCTTTGCTAATTATTTCAAGTTCATTATTTTGGTGCACGTAAGGTAAAGCCGGCTCACGCGCATTAGCCCAAACTGCAGTATACACACAACTTAAGAGGCGACCCGAGGTCGGTTAACAAATCAATTTTGGTACAGCCCAAGGCACTAGCAACACATAACACCTGGGAATCACAACTGTTTACATGGGAATCCTGGCTCTATAGTTCTGTCTTGGCTGGTGAACGACTCAACCGGAGCTATACTGTTGATCACATTGGACAAGCAGTGCTCCGAGAAGTACACTGTAGGACCGCTACCATACCCGGCTTCATCTTATGTTGTGCTATTGCACCTTTTTCCAGTTTATTGATTCAGCCTTATGCCGCGATCACACAGAAGTGGTCAAAAGATCAAACTAAAGAGAGCCCTTTAGGAACTCGAGGCACAGAGTCAGCAATCATCAAATACTGATAATACTGAGGAAAATTCCGTATTCAAACCACCTATTAGATTACCAGGCAGAGTACCTTTAGAACACCTGTTAATCGTACTTTTCAAACAAGACATAGTGGGACTTTATCCCAAGCTACTACCCAAAACCTACACAGCCATTCCTCCATGCCCATCTCAGACATCCACCAACCACAACAGCACTGCTCCGCCACAGCAGCCAGCGAAGAGAAGGGTGCCTGTGCTGAGCGGACAGCATGTAAAGAGTTGGCGGATCATAGTGCCTGTGTCATTAGATTTTGTTCTTACTCGCAAGCCGACAAGGCCCATAATGTACACCAGATTATTGCCCAAGCAAGAGTAGTGTCTTGAGCATGCCCTCCTGCGATACTGGCATCACATTTGTATTTGAAGGCCACCACCTCCACGAAAGTCCAGACTGTGTACCGCATATCTCTGTAAGTGAAGTTCACACTAGGGGTTGTAATCCCAAAGCTTCTGACATGCCAGAATGCTCGCAAGGTTCCTAATAAATAAACCATACCAGCATGGGGATACCCACCTCTCCGACGAGCTAACCCAGGACTTGTGTGCGAATCCTGTCAAAGTATAAGGGTCCCGTTTCCACTTCCTCTTTACGTTCATACCTCCTGTATAGACAGATACAGAGGTTTTAATCCTCACTCACCTCCCATATAGGGATGGGTTGGTGTCAAACCCTTTCTAGGTACACCTGACTTTGCATCAGTGTGCCAGGTGGCTGAAAAAGCTTCAACTTTCATGACACATCTATGTAAAAAAATTAACAGAATCAACTAAATTTTGGCAAACAAGTATTACTACAGTAGGCCATATAAAGTGATATGTTTTAAGTGGGCCTGACATTAATTTTTACAGTGATTGCTATGTAAATGCAGCCAAATCTTGATTAATTGGCATAATTGTGGGCAGGCTTGTAAATCGAAATAATGGTCAACCCAAAAACAGGTCTAATAGGCATCATTCAAAATATAAAAATTGCTTCAAAACTCATTTAGCTAACTGTGTGCACTATCATGTTTGTGTATCTCTGCTGGAAAAATTAGATGTTTTATTGATGAAATATACATTTTTCTTATAAGTGATGTATTCTGAGCAAAATGACACCCTTGTTGTGCATAAACAACCACCGAGCATGTTAAAATTAATGAAAAACCGAAAAACTGGACAGTGGCGCTGGGCATTGGCCAAACATAGTGTGTGATTGTGTCCTATTTTGATCTTTTTCGCAGGGAAATGAGACTTTTACACTAATGAAATGCTAATATTTTAACAGGTAGAGATCTTCTCATCCAAATTATATACCATGTCTCCAGCAGTATGGTCATGGATAATGCCAAAACTTTAGAAAATCCGCAGTGCTGCATAATTATGAATAAAATGCAAAGAGCGGAAACCATTTTTAAATATAAGAGTGCAAGCAGGAGTAAATTAACAAGAGTTTGTGGTTTTAAATAATCTTAATTTACCTGCAATTTTCAGGGCATTAAAAAATTTTACAAAAAAACTTTTTAGAAATGTGGTCTAACATTACAGCCCATAAACAAATCATCCATACGAACTAAGTATTAAAATTGCTAATAACATACAATAATTATCGAAAAAATTGGTTGCACTTGTATAAGTGTTGCGTATGTATTTTCAGGCCTGAATATCTTAATTTTTTCATCAGTATGTTTGTCTTTGCATGGCTGTCACGCTGTATACGTAAATGTTTGTCAGTATTTATTTCCAACTTTGTGATCAAATAATAGGCCTACAAAATTAGTAAATGGCTTCCTTAATGTACTCTATCTCAGCATGTTAGCAATACATACTATTTACACAGTGCTGCAAGTTCCTTGCAACTTGTTTATTACTTCATCTCTCTTTCCCATCCAATAAAACATTACTACGGACACATCTTTTCGACTGCTCATCGGTCGAGAGTTAACTTCTCTTTTGGTTAAACTTAGTCACTAGTTAAAATAAAAGAGCTAAATAAAAGCTAAGTTGCCAGGCTGGGTCGGGGATTTCCCACTTTGGAAAATGTTATATTTTTTATTTCTTTTGTTTAGTGACTAATAAGGGTGGAGGGGAGTAAACCCCAGTGTAAACTTAATTTGGAAGGTCTCTCGGTAGGAGTCTGTAGTTTGCTTATCATTACGGCCACCAAATATTGTGAAGCCAGCTTCACTGGGAGCATAGGGGTAGGAACTAGACAGGGTCCTTAAGTTCCTGTGTTGCCCGGCCTTTGTAGATGGTCGGCGTGGTCTGCTGATGTGTGGGGACGAAGTTAGGGGTTATTTAGATTACCCTTCTCCATTTTGTTACCTGGTGCTGGAGGCGGATGTGAATGATCTTTCCAGCTACAGTGCTCACTCTGCACGTGGTCTGGGGCACAGCTGCTGGCTGGACAGGGCGGGGAGAGATGGGTTGCACTTCTGCTGGTGGGTCAATCTATGTCAAATTAACTAGAAAATAATTAATTTTCAACCTCAATGTCACAGATTGCCTTGATTTTTGGTTTATAGGTTGCTCCTATGAGGTAAATTAAAAATATAAATTTTTAAATTTTTCGTACGTGTACTTTCTCAGAAATTAATTTTTTAAAATGGCCAAAAATGCTAATTTTTAAGGTTTTTGTGTTTACAAAAATATTTGTTGCTTAAACTGTATTTGTCGCAGAAAGATGATGTAGGTATCATTAGAAAGCTTACAAACAAGGTTTTGATACCATATATCACAACATATTTTTTTAATGAAAAAATATTTGAGTTATTTTGAAAAAATAGTAAGAAATCTCAAAAAGACCATTTTAAATTTTTCTGAAAAAATTATATTTAAAACTGTGGTTTATTCTTAGTTGTTTCCTAAAGTTTCAATATGGGACACAAATAGGTTCATATTAATATACAATTTTAAAAGTGGTCATGTAATTGTAGATACCTATTACCTATTACATGTGTAACATTTGACCTTATATATTTCCCTAAACAGACGGTTTAGACAGTTCTGCTTGTTTATTGTTAATTAGTCCTGTAATATAAACAAAAATAACACTGATGAGTTTTGTCAGTACTCACCCAGTAATAATTGTTGAGAGGGATTTGAAATGCATGCTAGATCTTCGGCACAGGTACTGGAAGGGTCTATTCTTGCTGTGAACTGTTTGACTTTTTACGTTTTTAATAAACACTTTCTTATAGGTTCATTTTTCTTCAAAGTGATATTATTTTATATGTAAAGAATAAGAAATAAGCATAATAAGTGGTCTACATAAGTTTTGATTCTTTGCTTAAGCATATTTGTTGATTTTATGTTGTCATCTTCATTGAGCACATAAACATGTCCTGTAGGAGTTGGAGGTTCCACCTTCATCAGTACTGTATTGGCTGGGATGTCCTTAATGTCTGGGTGAGAAAAACAGGAGGAGGGTGATGGCCCCTTGGGGTGCAGAAAATTAACTTTCAGTTTGTCACTGTTGTCATGTTTGGCTAGTATATAAGCTAAACACCAATCTCGATTGTATTAAACTGTGACATATCCAGAACTCACTGATGGTGTAACTAGGTCGACAGCAGATGTTTCAGAAATGTGGACTTTGCCTCCATCACTTAAAGAATAAAGTCTTGTTGTTACTGTTGTTTCTGACAGAGGTATGAGACAATGGATTTTTTGAGTACTCGGAACAGTTTTTGTATCCTGAAATCGTGGTGACAATTTTTTCTCACTGCTGTTGTAGTCATTGGTAGTGGAGTACACAAGATGTATATTATGAATTGCAGACACAGCAAACTCATACAGGTGTTTAAAAGACATTATTTGTTGTTCATATGGTCGCTGAAGGCTTGACAGTTCTTGCCAGACCATCGCAGGCATTTTTTCCATGTGCTGTAGCAAAATAATGGCATTCATCTTGCATGTTGAAGTTAAACATATGTTTAAAAAGTTCTTCCTATTCTTATACTGAGCAGCACTCCCATCCAAAAAGTAGTATTGTTTTTTTAATGAGCACAACTTATTTACCAGTAAAGGAACTAGTTTTTCTTGAAAAGTGTATACTGCCACCATGTCATGAAAGAGACATTCAGAAATAAATACAATATTCATGAACTTCAGTTCTCCATTTTGTCTGTAGTATGTAACACAGGGGTGTAGTGTTGCTTGTGTGCTCATCCAGTGATGGGACTGGATTTCATCTTGCAGACGGAAAGAGTAATTTTCTGCAAAATTACATACAAGTATTTCTTCCTCTTCCTTAAGGGTGTCTTTTAATTGATTAAAAAACAACTTCTGTTGCTCAGCCAGAAAGGAATGAGTTTAGTTTCAGTAGATTCACACAGAAACTATCAGCAAATTCTTCAGCTTCTTTAACTATCGATTCTAATGTGCAGCGGTCTACAGATAACCATTTTTGATGGTTATTTTTTCAATAAATTCTCCTTCAAAATATGTAATCAATGATTCTTGAAGCATGGAAACTCCTGGGCATTCATCACATTCATTCATGAAGCATTCTGGGCAAGCTGGATTGCACATTATTTTTGCAAGACATGTATGATATGATTTTAAAGGGGTCTCAATTTTGTCTATGATGTTTTTTTTCCCCCCCAAAATGTGCTTCATGTATCATTAATATAACATTTTAGTGAAGAGTGCAAACATATACTGTATGGGTGCCACTTTTCCCTGCCAATATACAGTTTTTTGGCCATTACTCACATCATTTGGACAGTCCAACTTTGCGTTCAGGATATTAACTTTTAAATACTCGCTTTGGATTTTTGAAGTTGACCAACTTTTAGGAAAGGCTGTCAAAATTTGAATTTTTTCATTTCTGCTTGTAGTTTGTGCAAATTTTTCTTTTAGCTGTGCTAGCATTTCATTTTCATCACCTTTGACATCACAGCTTAGATCATCTGATACATTTTTAGGTAATCGTAATAATTTTGTTTGGAGACTCACTTTTACTTTGTCTGCCTTGGAGTTTATGTAAGAGGGCCTACTAGTTTTTTCTTTACAACAGGTGATTCTCCTATTAGTTCAAGAGACTGATTTAACAATTGCAAGGAAGTGTCAGCATCAAAAAATTGGGTGTCACTGCTGCTGGGACCAGGTTCCTCAGTATCTACTATAGTTGTACTTGCTTTTGATTTATTGTTCTGTTCAAGACGTTTCCTGCATTTGTTACATATTTCCATGCCTTCTTGGATATCAAAACCATTTAATAAACACATCCAAGCAGTAACTTTCCTTAAACTTTTTGTATTGGATTTTTGATTCTCTTTGGATAAAGGGTTACAGCATTTAACTTTGTATTTGGTCCAGTTCTTTAGTTCTTCAGACATTTTAAAAAGCTAAATGCCACTGACAACAGAGAAAACCAAACAGGTAGGCCTACCTGTTTTAAAAATATCACATTCACTAAATGTGTCAAAATAGTTGAAACACAACACTATTCATGGAGAGAACACTTTGTTTAGGTTCACTCATCAGACAGACCTGAGTTCCATTTGTGATGATGTGAGACATCCATAAACCTCTAAGATAAAACTTCCTGGTTCCAAGAACTAGGAAGCACTGAAGCACAAACTTCTGCAAGTTCAGTTACATAATAAGCACGCTGTCTCAGTGGAAATTTATCTCACATGTACAGGCCATATAACTTTACCTCAGTAGCAACTAACAGGAGGACATTAAGACTCAGCAGATATGTAGAGCACTGACTCAGCAGAGACCTCACAGATTGTCACACATTCATTACTTGATATTCACATAACAGCTTTGAAAAAAATGTTTAATAATTGTGTGACTTCCCAACATGAAGACATTACTGGTAGTCTAGTTGATTCAACTTTTCAATTTATCCTCTAAACTAAATGAGATATAATTTTTATTTAATATTTCCCAAACCTTACCATTTTATTGCTTGTTTGAGTACTAGCAATCTGCCCCTATTGCATACATCCTTTAAAAAATAAGTATAGCAAATAAGTTGTGTAAATACATCAACCACGTGCAAAGCTATATATTTGAAATTATAAAATAATATGAACCCATTTGTGTCCCAAAGTGAAACTTTAGGAAACTACTAAGAATAAACCACAGTTTTAAATATAATTTTTCCAAAAAAATTGAAAATGGCCTTTTTGAGATTTTTAACAATTTTTATTCAAAATAACATAAAAACTTTTTCATAAAAAAATATGTTGTGATATATGGTATGAAAGCCCTGTATGTGAGTTTTCTGATGATACCTGCATCATATTTTTGTGACAATTACAGCTTGAGCAACAAATATTTTTTAAACAAGAAAACATTTCAAAAAAAGCATTTTTGGCCATTTAAAAAAAATTTACTTTTAAAAAAGTACATTTGTGAAAAATTCAAAAATTTATATTTTTAATTTACATCATAGGAGCAACCTATAAACCAAAAATCAAGGCAATCTGAGACATCAAGGTTCTGGACCCTTGTTGATTTGATATGGACTGGCCCACGATTGATATGGGTGTTCAGGTAACTCAAACCTATGCCACGGCCAGTCTATCCCTAGCAGAGTTTCTCCTCCCTGACATATATCCTCGATTCCAGTATTTCCCCAGGGACGACTCGTATTTGTGAGCAGAATAATGGAACTGGATCTGGGTTAGCTTGCGGAGTATCACTAGTAGTAGTGGGGGTTTCCACTGATTTTAGACTTAATAGTTCTCTGACAGCGGCCCACAGGGCCTTTCTAGATTGTTTGCTCAAACTTCCTTTCTCTGCGTAAGGCATTAAAACTCAGTTGAGGACTGTTAAAGTGATAAAATAAAGCTGCCGTAGAAGTTACTTCCGGAACACAGTGAATTACCCGGGGTTTCCAAGTCCGGCCTTCGCAAGCTGGGAGAAGAGTCGAGCACCCAACCTGATCGGTTCTCGTAGCAAGTACGGGAAAAGAAATACTGGTATTTCTATGCGATGGTACCCAGTGTACTTCCAGAGTGCAGTGGTTACAGCCTTTGTTCCCAGCATTCAGCCTTTGCTAAGTCCAAATGATGCAGATTACGGTACCCTGGGTGAACAACCCACAAGAGGGCAATCAGCCCTAAGTACTGCAAGTTCAACTCCGGCCTTTGCAAACTGTGAGTTGAACTGAGTACCAGGGCTGGTCAAACCTCTTGGAAGGTTAGAGTTGCTTGTGCTTTGGGCACAGCCAAATGTCTACTGACTGGCAGAGCTCGGTTTGCCGCTTCTTAATATGTGTGTTTACTACCATGGAGGTTTTTCAGGTGGATACCAGGTTTTCTGTGAAGCAGTTAATTACTAATGTTAAATGAGAGCTTACACAATCACAAAATAAGGAAAGGGACTCACAAAAGGTTACACAAATTATACTTAAATGGCACCCACAAGTTTCTGGTAAATAAATATGTATTTTACTGATACGTAAGGAAAGCAAGGTGATGCTTCACTAACTCCTACTAAATTAATTATGTGGAAGTTAGAGTTACTGCAGGAGACGGCGACCTGCCCAAAAGCTAGGTATGATCAAATATAAAATGATTCTAATATATAGATGGGAGCCCACAAGAAGGCAAGGCTAAGGAATGCGGTTGTTTGTCACCAAAGGCGGCCTCCCTTCCAGCCTGTCGCCGCGTGCGTGTATGTACCAGCGGTTCTAAAAACATTCACTGTATCACTACACAACTTGACTGGTCGCACGTCTAAAACATTTGTTACGTTGGGCTTATAATTAATTATTGCTGATGTCTAGAAGGTGGCTACACACTGACGGTTGTGCATTACATATCTGAATAACCAAATTATTAGTATATAAGACATAAAAGCAATAAAATTATGAAAATACTTTATCCCTGCAAACACATGTCAAACAGTAAACAAAAATGCAAATATGTGTATATGCAAATACAAAAGCACTCTAAGACACAAGTTTCATGGTAACGAAAAACAAAAAGAAGGAATTATACATTTACATACATTTATATTTTGATCCAATCCGAACATCAACATCTAAGCAAATAATGAATATGCAAAAAAACACACACACATTCTGTTCAAATATGCATAGGATAGTCCTTGTCTAACAAGGAATTGGCAAGCTCTGATTCAGAAGAGGAAATATTTTCATCACTTGAATCACTGGAGTCACTGCCGCTGTCAACACACAAATAAAGCTGTCAATAGCTTCTTCCTTACAGCCATCTGTCTCCCAGTAGTGTTCCTCAATTTTTTGAACATGTGAACAATAACCTTCCCAGTCCTGCTTGGTGACACAGGAAATCGTTCTTCTTGTTGCAACTTCAAGCTTTGCTAGACTGAAGTCACTTTTCACATTGTTTTCACGTACACGTCTCTTGATTTTTGCCCACATGAGTTCAATTGCGTTTAGCTCGCACATGTAAGGCGGTAACCTAATAATGCCATGGCCATGCAATTTCAAAATCTCATCTATTCAGTATATTTTTTTGCCTCCTTTATGCCTTCCAATTAGGCTGAAAAGTTCACACTTCCTCATGTTTTCGCGGAATTCTACATTGTTATATTCCGACCAATTTATAATTTCCTTCATAACAGAATACTTTGTTGGTGGTTGGTTTTTTGCACTCAGTGATACAAAGCATTATCTAACTTCTTTATAGGAGATTAGGTAATAACATTTCACTAGTCCACGCTTCTGAAAATTGTCTGCATTCATCTGACCATGTTAGTCTCCAGATGACTTTCCAGTCTTACATATTAGGAAAGTGCTGTTCAGAAATCCATCTCGAGTTTCCGTGTCCACAATAATTAAGCGGTTTGATGAACCCATTGTTAGTCTGAACACCAACCTGATCTTTACTTTGCCAACATTTATTAAAGGTTAAATTGCTGTCTACCCAAGATTCATCAATGTAAACAATTACCCGCTTCTCTTCCCTGTAACGCCACATTGCTTTTAAATATTCCTAACGCCAGTGGACAATGTTTGGCCGCCCAATTAAATTATTTATTTTGTTGCCACACCTTTTCCACTTAAATCCCATTTCCTTCAAAATGCACCTCAAAGTGTGCACTCCTCATGGAAAGTTTATTTTATCTCGGCTCAGCAGTTTGAGACATGTAGGTACTCTCTTATGTACTACATAAAAGTGTTCAATTAAATACCATATTACCCTCGTATCAAAATCATCACAAGTAACATTTCTATCTTCGGGATGCGAGCGATGTTTACCTGGTGTTGAGAGCAATCTATCTACTGCTATAGTACTTTCTTTGTGGATCCTACTAACTGTACGAACAGAAATACCTGCGTAATTGGATGCATGCAGGTTGGTTTGG
This sequence comes from Dryococelus australis, assembly GCA_029891345.1. Lineage (NCBI taxonomy): Eukaryota > Metazoa > Arthropoda > Insecta > Phasmatodea > Phasmatidae > Dryococelus > Dryococelus australis. The sequence goes on along the minus strand of CM056999.1, from coordinate 81,056,769 downwards.
TTTAATTAATGTTTTACTCGTCCATCACATGCTTCTTCATCGCATTTTTTAATTATATGGCTGATAATGTTACGTGCCTCACTGTGAATAGTTTTACCTTTCTTCCGCACAGGTTCCATGTGTTGCACTCGTTAACGACTTGTCATACACTCCTGTAACTAGGCAGCTTGTACTACTGACAGCGCAACAACACTACACAACCCAGTTCACGAAGCCGACTAATGGCCTACTGCTTTTGTAGTATCTAGTAGCGTGGCAGTGCCGTTACAGTGGACAATTGCATCAGTGAGGCTCAGGCCCTACGGCCCCAACCACCACCCCTCTCTGCAGACTTGCCTTCTCGTGAGCTCCCATCTATAATTAATAGAGCGTAGCCTATTCAAGATGTGTTCTAAAGTAACCTAGTTAGAATTACTGCTCAGGTAATTAGATTAACTCTTGCAGTCCAGAAGGGACGTCGGTGTGACCTGCTACCACGGGTAGGACTGGAAAGATTACCAGGTGGGAGTCAGGGGGATGTCTTCAGGAGCATCTGGGTGAAAGTGGCCAGCAGTGGCTGAGTCCTCGGGGTGGCTGCTGGCGGTTGTAGAGTAGAGTTTCAGGAACCGTCTTCCGGACCGTGGTTGCTGAGAGGTTTAGTGATCAGTACCCTTTTAGATATGTCTCCGGCCTTCACAAGCTGGGTGAGAAGGGAGGCGGAGCACTTACCCTGGAGATATTGCAGACTTCTTGCAGTGCATGCGCAAGTGGTCTAGTGGTTAGTGTCCTTTAGAAAGGATCTCCGGCCTTCGCAGACTGGGAGAGAAGGGTTGGCTACTACTTACCCCTGCTGTTGCCTTCAACCTTTGCAAGTTGGAAGGCACAGCGACTGCCCTGATCCAAAGAATAGCTCCTCCTTATTTACTAATCCTCCAAGCTTGTAGGCTCTGAGGGGTGCAAGAGTGGCTAGCCTCTCTCCACAGTGGCTGTTTATTCTGACTCTGAAGGGATGCCTTACATTTTTTTTATCGCCTCTGCTGGAGACGTTGACATTCTTATTGCCTCACTGAGAAGCTGGAGGCTGCTAGAGTAGAATAGGTGCTGCCCTCCAGCAGCAAGCAGAGGCACTAACTGGGCTGTCCTGAAGGGTAGCTATATTTTAGCTAATAGTAAAATCCCCTGTCAGGGGTAGGGCGACAGCGTGACGTCTTCTTAGAGTTTCTGCGAACTGTACAATTTTTGCAGCCACGTTTCTGTAGTCCAGCATGACATACATCAGCGTACCCTAGGCACGTGTCCATTGTATTATTTAGGAGTGTTGATTGGCCCCGATGTGAGCTGCTTGCTCAAAGATGGGGTGAAGTCAAAGAGTAGAGATAGAGAGCGCATGCCCAATGTGCGAAACACATCATGCGTCACTGCAAATAGATGCTGGTGGAAATGCTTAAAAAGCTTAATGTCGCACATTACAGCGTACTTTTTGTGCTACAAAGGCTGCAAAGTTTCCACGACTATTTTCTCTTTTGCAATAAATGTGCTAATTTTAGAGCAATGACAGCACTGAAAAAGTTTCTTCCGGCTTATAGCGGAATCCATAAATTGAAAATCGTGTGTATATAATCGTTTATATCACCCATAAACACGTTAATTAAACTCGTTATAACACTGAAGTTCTGTTCTTTATTTTTCTCTTTCTAGGATTTATCTCTACCCTCCCACACATTATGATACTCCCTACTCTCTCTTCCTTTCACTCAACTATCATGTTTTGCTGCTAATCTGTTCGAGGTTAAGTTCAGTTCATAAGAATAGGTGGTGAGGAGAAAAAATATTGATTGATGTGAGACCAAAAAGGGCAGGAAGAGCGAAAGGGAAATGGAGACAAGCGACCCAAGCTAATGCCAGGGATAGAGGTAGCTGGGGGGCAGATAGTCACAGTTACCAACCACTGGCCAGCATGCTCAAGTTGCACTTGGTAATGCTGTATAAGTGTTAAAAATGCATATATTTTTGAATGTCAAATGAAAATGTATTACACTTTCAAACTGAACAGGCATGCATTAAATTAATTTACTGACAATTGTCCCTGAAACTTTTTACTTCAGCATAACATTCAACAGCTCCCCATCCTCTTTCCCCTCGTCAAATGTCACATAATGGGACTGCCGAATGTGAGCAAGGTTCACAAGAGCACATTTATAATACCGTCGTTGACAAAAAAAAAACAGATGTTGCTAAGGTTATTGGGTTTAGTTCTAAAAGTATAAACTGTTTATTGAAATGAATTACGGACTGGTTAAGCCGCAAACCGATTGATCCCCCCTCCCTTTTCCCAATCCTGGAAAGTCAAGAGTTGACAGTAATTTATTTTAACAGGTGTAGTAGGGCTAATTAGTGATATTGGTAACTTCTCATTTTTCTTATCTAGCCTCTCTTAAGGCTCCTGCCATGCCGGGTGCTTGAACTGTGTTGTGGTGTGTTTGAAACACCCGTTATTCCACAAAACTATTAAACATGCATCAAATACGCTCATCTACAAAAAGTACGAACACTTCAGATAAGGTCTGTTGAGTGCTTTTAAGATGCTGTTGCACACATTATGAACACCATTTTTGAGTACTTCTACAAAACTACCTACGGACTTTCCACCAATAAAATATAGGATTACCGCTGGAAGTCCTATAGGTACACGCAGAGCAACGAAAACACTGCACACCAATTCAGAGCCTTGTGCTTAGCGGCGATGGGGCACTTGATGCGCGTGGCAGTAGTCTCCCATATAGCTTTTGCACTTCTGTACCTCAAATGCGGAAAACATCTCCTGGTAGGTGGCAGCTTTAACACACAACTATCATTTATACAAAATGAATTAAAATTTTGGTAAAAATGTTGGAATACGGTTTACTACAAAATATCACAAAAATATGTGTGCTAAATGTACAAACTTTATATAAGCTGTATGTATTATGGCAGAAATAAATAATTTCATTTTACAAGGTCTCTTTGATTAGATTATTGCAAATTTATACAAAGATAATGCACAATTATTGTTAATTTCTATGCTGTAGTTGTGTGCCGGTCTCAAGTTTCTTCACCCTGGTCTGACATTTCCTTCCCTTCCCCATACACCTCTGTGGTTCCAACAGAAACACACTTAAATCGAAAAAAAAAATTTTTAAAAGCATATCCAGTTATGATTAAATCTTCTGTAAACGTTGTGTGCTGCACCTTTGCTACTTTTATAATTTAGTCTTTATTGTCATAACTTTTGATTTTTTTAGTTTATTTATTTTATTTTTCCCTCTGATTCATGTGTACTTGAATTTTTTTACAGCCTCTTCAAGTCATTCAAACCAGAATGTGTCCCAGAAGATATACCACCAGTCAGTGTCAGTCTGGTGTTTCGGCCACTTCCAGATATTGCACAGTTGTATTTTGGACGTGCCCAACAACGTGTTGAGGCACAACAAACACCTAGAGGAAAAGAGCTGAATTGGAGGACACTTTCTTTCACAAAGAAAGTGAGCATCATCAACTTCATCACTTTTTTATTAAAACAGTAGACTGTAGCATATTTATTAAGACTTTATGACATTAGTTCAGCAATAAAATGAATGTGAAAAGTTTTTAGTAAGAGCTGATAGCTATGTACAGAACCTTTTATCTACTTCTACTGCATTATGTAAGCAAGCATTCTATGCATTTCTGCAATTATTTTATTATATTAATGTTAGTGTGTTCGTATTTGTATTGTGTTTATTATTTTAATCTGGCTGGCAGAAATGGTTGTTTCGACCATCCAACCTGCTTAGTTACATCTTCCAAAGTATGGATGAGCAGGAAATGCCGAGATGAATTAAAATTTTGGGTAGCAGGGTGAAACAAGATTATTTTGTGGAAAAACCTATTGCACCAAAACATTTGTGTGTTTCACAGCATTTACATTGTTTACATAAAGTATTATTGTATTGGTAAATGATAAAAAATTTACTTGATAAAACCAGAGGTTTTATCGTACATGGCATTTTGTCATGCAGTCTTGAGTTGTAAGCATGAAACTGATGGCTTCTCACAAATTGTTGTTTTCTGTTACTAGAAGAAAAGAAAATATGGACAAGAGCTGATTCCCCTGATTGATTACATCAACATTGGCCCCAGCATGTACCAGGATAAATCAGCTCGTTCTGTGCTGAAATTTTCAAGGTGGGTATCTAATGAGAAAACAGTAGTTTTGTGATTCAATTTGGTTGTTAATGGTTGTACCACATGTCAGAATGTTCACTAAATTTCAATGGTGAAGCTTGAATTGCAGAGACAGCTAAGACATTTTGGTTTTTAAGTACAACCTTGCTGTTAAATAAGTGCTTGGTTTTCAGCCATGTTATGCATCTAAAGTTGTAAAAAATGGGGATGTACAATTAATTTTGAATTTTAAAAAGCTTGGAAAGTTATGAAAAATGTGTTTTGAGATTTTTCATTTTATTTTTATTTTTTAAGGGTCAGTTTCATCAATGAAGTTTAAGTATTTAATCTCTGTTAGTCACTGCACAATTTTGATCAAACTGACTGTGCATTCCATCATGGACCTAAACAAGACTTTTTTTAATGTTAATGATTGACTGTTTGAAAGCATGTAATATATTTCTGAAAACTTACTTTGGTGATTCACTTTTCTATCACTGCTTGTATTCCGTCTTTCCATTATTATTTCTTTCTTTCCTAACAGAATTTGGCAAGCTCGGGATTTATAAATATATAAATGTATGTCAGTTTAAAATATTTGTTCTGTGAAAAAATAAAATAATAGAAACTAGGTGTGACAGATCAATCAAAACCAAATTATTGCTGTATTTAAAATACACGAGCAAATGTGTATTTTGAGGGTTTGTTTGTCATTGCAGTTAAAATAAAAATAATGTAAAACAAAATAAATTCTTGTATTTCTAATATTTAGTTAAATAAAATTACTTATTTTAATAAGCTCCAAAATTGTTGCTGAGGTGTTGTTATGAATCAGATTATAATTTAACTTTGCTTTGAAAAGACTACTAGCCACCTTGATGTGTTTAGGGAAGATGGGGGGAGAGAGAAAGTAGGAATTATTCTTCCCTGACTGGAATTAATCCAGAACGCTGATTCCACTCCCAGTGTTTGAAGTTACTGAGTCTCACCTGAGATGTCGAAAGGGTATGTAATGGGTTTACCTGGCTGGGTTGGGGATCTTCCCATGCTGGAAGGTTTGGGATTACACTCTTCCGACCGAGACACTTTGGTAGGAGGAGAAGAATCAAACCCAGGGGTAAGTTTGATCAAATAGGTCTCCCTTTTAGGTAGTTTGATTATGCTTATCGTGAAGGTTGTAAAAAAGTGCAACGTCAGCTGTCACGAGTTAAAGCAAATTACGGTGGAGGGGTACAACTCTGAATCTAGACTGAATCTCAGGAGTCTGAATTCTGTCTCCTACTATAAGGTTCTGGTCTAGTCGGCTTACGAGTTGGGATGAAATCGGAGGATACTGACACTGCCCTATAGGATTTGCTACCTTGGGTGGTAGGCGAATATTGATGACTTTCCCAGCGGCCGTCCAAACCTGGCACGTGGTGTGGGGGTCTCGTACTGGTAGGGCAGTGCTATATGAAGTTGTTGTTTCAGGCGCAGGTAAAGATGGAACCAGGGTGTCAATATAGTCAACCGTGTGCCAGTCCAACCTAGGCCAAGTAAAGAATCTCCACCATTTTTTACAGCCTCAAACTTTGGAGGGTTCCTATTAGTTTTATCCCTGGACCAAATAACTGTTCGAAGATAACACAAATGGGTAGGATGTCGTTATTGGCCGGTGGAGTTACAGTACAAATTAAAGCGTCTAGTTCTCTTTTTAATGTCTGCCGGGTTAATCTACGTATTTGGCTAGCTTGTCCTTTAGTGGCGAAATGATTCTCAATAAAATATAACAGTAGACAGAAAAGGAGCACACTCCCAGTACACCAGATGGTATCCAAGGTCTCCTGGGTCCGGCTTTATACAAGCTGGGACTAAGATAATGGATAATTAAATAGCCTGGGGTCCTGGGTTTGAATCCCACTGAAGGTCAAATGACCCACACTGTACCTTGTATATTCCAGTCTTATTCAGACTGTGAAATATAACTTATCCCAACCTTCACAAGCTGGGGATAATCCAAGGACACCCGGTCCGCCCGTACCTGACAGTTCGAATGCTCTAAATTTAATCTGTACTTAGAATTTGGCTCTGTATTGAAAGAGCACACTTCCAGAACACAAGGCAGTATCTGGTGTCTCCTGGGTCTGGCCTTAATGCAGGCTGGAAATGAGATGGTGGATAATAGGAAGCTGCCTGTTATCCTGGGAGCAAGTCCCGCTGGAGGTCAAAACTACCCGGACTGTATACCCTGGATATTCCGATCTTATTCATACTGGAATGTAACTTATCCTGGACTTTGCAAGCTACCTGTCAGTAGGAGTTTGCTAAATTTAATAGAGCCATAGAGATCTTCACCAAAGTTTATCATTATGCATGATTCCAGGTTAATAAAGTAGGTCAACAGGTACTAGTTCAAATTCACGTATTTTTATTTATGCGTCTTGCGAAGCCAACTTTATCAGACACGTATTGTGATTGTCCTTCGGCGGGACTACCTTAGGCGAGGTAATGCTTTCTGCCTGCGGTGGAGTCTCTGGTCGGATAGGACATGGTGGTTCGGTTTTTGGCTAACAACCACCTAATAATGCATCTGGGGGTGATCTGTGGTATAGAGGAATGAACGGTGAGATAGGTCTAGGTACCAGCTCAGGTTCCACAGGGCGAGGAGGGGCGACCTCACTCATAACTGCAACGTCGACCAGGAGGTTTAACGATCTTTGTAAAGCTCGGCATTCTCTGCGCCAAGCACTGCACTTAAGTCCACCCTTTTTGCTGTGCATTGAACCGGCCTTCTCACCTTTCCACAGACGTGCAGTCTTTAGAGGTGTGTCTTATTCAGTCACACCCAAGGCCCTGACTTATAGATTTGCAGTCCGGTATTGGGATGCCACTGAGGGTAGGCAAGGGAGCACCGGAAACCCAGGAGCTGCAGCTTTTCTTATGCAGACTCTAAGCTTTCTGCAGGCTCCATCGCCTGTGGAGTTCGGCACGCCTCACGACTATTTCTCAGCGAGGTTTTTCTATTGCACTTGACACAAGATTTACTGACATAAAATAACTAACAAAATGGTAAATGAACCAGGAACTAATATTAAAATTATGGTAAGTAATAATTAAAATTCACGTAATATTTATTATGGTACTGTGAAAGTGGTATAATCCCAGTTACATTATAAACTAGCTAAAAGATTAATAAAATGTGTTAGGTAAGGAACAGGCGAAGGTGAGCCTGGTAATAATAATAATAATAATAATAATAATAATAAATTTACATAACGTACGCTCTTTACAGCATCTCCTCGATTAAGGGGTTTGTCCAGAAGGGTAATTAATGTCGCGTCGACATACTACCACGGAATCAAGGAATTGGACTGGGGTAAAAGGGTTACAGGGTATTGGACTTAGGTTACCTCTGGAGTCAAGCCGTCCTTGGGGTCGGCTGGTGCAGTTGTGAGAGCCTTCTTCAAGCTGCAGGGATGGTGCAGTCTTCTCAGTCTGCAGAAGTGGTTGAAGCTGTGTTGCAGGCTGAGGAGAGAGGTCTTCCACAGACCAGGGAGTGCTCACTGACCTCCGTGGCCTGTGATCCCGGCGTCTCTGCCTGGGGGTGCTCTTAGACTTCATTATATTGTGGATAACCTCATGGTCAGTGATCTTCTGGGGGTGTGGGGTAGAGTAGCCTTCCAGCGCAAGGGTAGGTTTATCAGGGTTGCGGCAGCGCCGTTCATTTCTTATCTCCCTGCATGGAGATGATGACAAATTTAAACACTTCATCCTGAGGCTGGCGGGATGTGACGTCACAGGGGAGCAGGGCTGCTGCGATCTCGTGTTGTCACTGGAACTTCTTCCACTGCTAAATTTAGGGTAGTGGTCCGTCAAAGATGTTTCATTTATTCGAAAGGGTGGTGATTACATGCCGGGTTCTGGGCGGGCTGTCCATTTCATAATTAATCACGTTAATCATCTTTACGTCCGGGACTGTCTAACGCGTGGAGTCCCTTTCGTCGGTATGTGAAAGTACTTCTACCACTGTTTATGACTTGCCCCAAGCTCTTGTCGGCTTGAGATGGGGCGATGTCGTCCGTAGAGAGTGCAAGCATGCTATACAGCATGTTGGTATGCGTCAATTATTACACAAGCTTTATTTAAAAGAGAAGGTAACTAACAGTCTGGCCTTAGAATCAAAATTTGTGTTTACAAAAGTCCCACTTGCGAGAGGACTTGGGGGGAGGAGGAGGGTTGTTTACTTTGTCCCCTTCCGGGAGTGAAGTTAACTGACATTTTCTTTTGCTAGTGCTGTCGCACAGTTAATCGTATTTTACGTTGATGCGTGACAGGTGTGCTGGTATTGTTTTTACTGCGCCAATGACTAGGTCCCCTGCAGTTTTTGGCCCGAAGCTGGACCAAGCACTCCTGTAATGTCTGGGGTATAGTTCTTATAGGGTGCTGGAACCTTCCTGTTATAGAGGACTGACCTGGTTGTCTGTCGGCAGGGCACAAAATCGATGACTTTTACTGCAATTGGATATTTGGGATCTGCGCCTGGGCGACGTAATACCAAATGTGAACGTGTTACAATAGGTAGCGCAGGTGAGGTCTGGCGTGTCGCAGGCTTTGGTGTGGGAGCAGGACATAGCACATCGGGTATCCTATAGGCAATGACAGGAGGCTGCTGAGGTGTAGGTATGCGAAGCAGTTCAGCGATCCACGGCGGAATCTCAGCAGGTCCCATGCGGCTAGGTTCACTGAAGAGGTGAGTAGGAATCGACGGTGCCACTGGGTCTTGCAGGTGTCTCACAGCTTGGGCTTGCTCTCTAGAACTAAGTTTGGCAATAGACGCTACTAAGGCTGGTGAAAACTTGTATAGGCGTCCAAAAGCAAGCAAGGTCAGCCTCACTTTTTCCTTAAGGACCCACCTTTTAGAATAGGGTATTTGGAAACTCTTTACATCCTCTTCGTTGAGGAATGGAGGGCAGGCTCCTTGTTTTTTGAATTACGTGTAACATGACATGGAGGCCGTAGAGTCGTGGGCACCCTATTCCAGTACCTGGCGGGTACCGCAGTTCGCACTGGAAGTCGGACCACACTCGTCTAAGGACCTGACAAGTGGTATGTCTTCCTCCAAGTCTCCGCAGCTCAGGGAACGCTCGTCTATCTTGGCGGAGACTGCAGTGGAGAGACTGATGGACCCTAAACTGACAAACTGGCTGAAGGCACTGTACCTGCATGACACCTCAATCCACCTGAGAAGTAGATAGGAAAGGCGGGGCGTGCTAGTGGGTGTGGGTACAAAAAAAAGGGTGTTGATGTGCTTAAGTAACTTCCCCGGGATTACCTGCCCTCCCTTCCCCCTGGACAGTCAGCCAGGAGCTAAGTACAAAGTCTACACGAAAGTTTTAGTCTCAAGGATCAAGTTCAAGCTCTTGTTTATTTCCTTGAATGGAAATAACTCTGATGACGTACTCACTCAGGACGTCGGCACGAGCAGGATGGCCGGGAAGCTGCCTGTATATGTCTTATTTGCCAATAGTGGCAACCGGTGTTGAGCAGGGTATGAAGTGTGTGCAAAGCGTGGCTGGCTAAGTAAACTTCTGGTCCTATTGTTGCCATAGTTCCCATGGGTAGCGAACGTACACCGACCTGGGTGTGACACTGGGAGACTAAGCATGAATAAGTAGAAGTAGCCCTAAGAAAGACTAGGAGAGGAGTTACCTATCTCAAACATGTCCATGCTGAGAAGGAGGTGGGAGTTAGCAGGGATCTGTAGAGAGAGAATCATCTGACTAACATCACCGAGTGGTCAGAATCACTGATGTAACTAGGCTTGTTGTATGCCGAACAATGAGTGCTGGCATGAAACTAGAGAACGAGGTGTGTCTGAGTAGCTAGTGCTATACTGGTGGGTAACTTCCTCTGAGCAGCAAGTGCTAGAGACAAAAATCAAATGCAAATGATCCCGGAGGTGCAAACGAGACCTCCTTTAATACTAAAAATTGGGCGGTGTCTACCGCTGATTGGCTGTAGTCATAAGAATGAGCGGTGAGCGGGGAGGTAGCGAAGAAGGCATGGCTTACAACTGTGATGTCACCGGCCGGCAGGTGCTTGGAAAGCAAAGACAAACGATAAACCAACTAGTGCTATCTAGCGGGGGTTAAATGAACTCATCCTATATTCATACTTGCAGGGTGGGCTGGTGAATAAAACAAGCTACAGTGGTAGACAGCAGAATCTCAGCTCACATGGGGAGTAACAGTAAAATAAATCCTATCTCTGCAAGCTAAACATAAGGATGGAGCCGAGGTCATCTGAAAACCAACAATAGGAAAACATGTCGTCCGTCAATTCACCCCCACTCCGCTGCGACTGAAGCTCATCCTTAAAGTTGAGTAACATGTTCTCCTGGGGACAATATGCCTCTCTCTCTCAACTTGCACTGGAGATAGTAGTAGTTGATTCCCCCGGAGGCGACCTAGGCATCTCTGGTGGTAGTTGACACATCATAATGACGTAGGCGAGAGACGCCCACTGAGAGGGAGACAGCATTTCCCAAAGTGAGTGACGGTGCTCACACTGACCCTCCGATTATTACCGTTTACCTCTAAACTTGAAGTCACCCACATTGCAACAATACCCTTCTCTACTCTTACACGTGGATCGATCATTGCCTGGGGCTCTAGTGCTCACAACTCTCTCGTTATCTCTTTTCTCCCACAGGTTAATCGACTACCGCTGAACTTCCTTGCGAAGAGCAAGAAGGATACGAAGTGCTCCCGGACAGGAATGTCAACTCTACTTCTTCTTGGCTCTTCGGCGTAAGAGATGGCTTGGGTTGGAAAGAAATCCCTTTGAGTGAATGCAGCACTGTCCTGTCAACAGAGATTGCTGTCCTGGTTGCGCCTCTGCTAAGCACGCTATTCTGTTGCACGGCACCTCATGCCGCTGCCCTCATGACTAACCTTGAACAAGTTGTGAGAACAGCTAATGGGGTGAAGGTCATGCCTTCCTACTGGGCATGTAAATGCTCTTTTATTACTCTTAATAACAGCACATTGCTCTTGGTAGCAGACAAAACTTTATCTCACTCTAGCTCGTGGGCTATCCTATGTCATTCTCTCCGTCTGGAAAAAGGAAAGATAAAAAGAGGCGTTTGCCGAGAATCCCAGTGTGGTGCCAGGTGGTGTTCTGTCGACTCTTATTTTCAACTTTTATCTACTCCGATTACAGCGAGTGTTAGTATAGTGCAGCGAAGACTCTTTTCTTTCGGGGAGCATTCACAGCTTATGTTAAAAAGAAATAAACAAGTGTAAAAGCAAAAATGCACACACGTGATGTGCTTGCTGAAAAAACTGTGTAGAAATTACCCTTCCATAGATCATCCTGGTGTGAGGTCTGTCACAAATTTTACACTTCACTCTTTATTTGCTAACCTAATGCTCTGCTGTGGCCTTCTACATGGATGTGTTACTGTGCCTGGTATCGCACAGTGAGCATCGTTTTATGTGTCTTGCTAAAGCAAACTACTGTGTCAGTGAAATAAGCTCTTCCAGACTTATTTCATAATCACGGGACTGATGTAGAGTGAAGCACGGGGTTATTTACAAAAGAGAGTGCATCGTCACTACATCAAATTAAGAGAGAAAAAGCATTAAAGGTAGGGATGGTCCGATACCACATTTTGCCAATACCAACAATACCAATTCTCAGCTGCCGATGCTGCAGATTACAGTGATGCCAATACCAGTTTTGATGAACACAGTCATAATTTCCGATGTTTGGAAATACTACTTTTTTGTTATTTGAATGTAAATCTTCGGTTTTGTGAACACTTGAAGCTCTTTGTATTAGGCGTGTACAGCATAGAAATATAATACAACATTAATTTTAATAATGAATTATAAGATGGACAATTTAACTGGGTAAAAAAGTGACTTAACAGTCAAGGAAAATCTGTTACCAGACAATACAGCATTTATTACAAACTGAGTTCATTAAAGACTTGGAGTTTAGATCTGAGAAATATAATACATAACCTCAAAATGCATCTTTATTTAAACCAACAGCCTAAAAAGATGTCATTAAAAAGAATTTACTGAAATAAATTTAATATTAGATATTCACTTGAAATTGACCTAAACTTAAGTGGTGCAAAAAATGGGTGTAAAATTTAGGTGCATAAACATGAAAGTAAACCCAAAATTAGCAAAAAAAAGTTTTAATTTTTGCTTCAAACTTGTTGATTTTCAATATCAAACTTAAAATTAAGTAGCTTGGCCGACACTAAAAACAAATGTCAATCTTACACAATTCTCATTTATTATTTGATATAATTTAATTCTCTTTTACTACCCCTCCCACAATGGTTTATTTTTCTCTGTCCCTTAAGAAATAATTATATCTGTGCTGTATTATGTAAATGCATCTTGCAAATAATTACAACTCAGCCCTAATCATGTTACACAAGTAGTGGAAAACAGACATGTTGTGTAATGTAGATCTAAAAACCAAATAACAAAGGAAAAAATAAAAGCTCCTATGTTCGATTCTGCTATCCGAGGTTAGGTTCAATGCAGCTTGTATATTTACAAGGGCTACTACACTGAAAAGCAAAATATTTACTGCCGCAGAAAATGTGCATGGAATTTTATGCTAAACTCAGCTTGAACATATTTTTCTAGCCATTTCTCGTGCTGGGATTGTCGGCTTTTTCCAGGGGGAAAACTAGTTACGTTTTGAAGCGATTCACCAATAAAACTTGTTTCGTAGATGATGTGGATTGGCGATCTTTGTTTTGTTTGTGTTTTTCATTGGACACATATTTTGTGCACATGTTTTTATGCATCCAGTTCACGCGCACTTTGCAAAACCTACACATCATTATTTAGTGTTTTCTATCACAAATGTAAAATTCATCACTTTTATACTCCCTTTGACGATTTTTAATTGACAAAATCTTTGGCATTTTGTGGGCTTTAGGTAATGCACAATTTAATTTAAATTTAAAAAAAACGTTACCGAGATTCAAGAATCTGAAGACAGCCCAAATCAGAACAATAACATGTGTAAATTCCAGTTGGGAATGCAATGCCCGAAAATTACTCAAGATGTATTTTGTTTCTTTCTAGAAAACGTGTACGCATTGCTTGTGCTGCTGTCTTTCGGTTCACGCTCTATCCAAATAACTATCTATATATGTGGCACAAACACTTATTTGTCGAATTTACTGCCCTCTTTTGGATCTTTGAGAAAATAACATGCACTGTTTAAGGTTACTATCGATTCTAACAGCATTCGATAGTGAGGCGACGTCTTGCATGTAAACAAAAGGGAAAGAGAAGGGGGGGGGGGGGGGTTCTCGTAAAACTTCATGTTTCGAAAACAAATAGTTAAAGCTGATTGGTTCTTACATTTTTATTTAGGTTCTGTTCAGTTTTTGGTTAAAAATGTTGGTTCTCTGTTTGGGTCTGTCATAGCTACAAATTTTTGTGAGTGCATTAAAGATTACAAAATTTACAACAGTTTTTGAATTTCGACTTGTAAAAATCCGATTTAATGAATATTTCTGTGCTAAATGTTTAAAATTCTGCCAAATTTAGCGGAAATTCAGCTGAAAGAACTTAAAAAAATGTATGCTGCTAGTAATGCAAGCGGTAGACCTTGCTAAAAAAAAAAATGCCCTCCATAAGCAAAAACAAAAGAAATGTTCTTTATTATTCTTTTAACTACACTCTTGCAGGCAATGAAACACAGCCTCACACAATAGCGAGGCCATGGCTGGTTTATAATCAGGCTGTTATAAAACGTGGTTAACCTAAATTTATTGGTGTTGTCGAAGAACATGACAAAGCGGTCAGCAAGCAGAGAAACATAACAAGAAAAAACTATCCTTTACAGTATTGTGTCCGTGCAATGAACAAAACTTACCCTTTCACTAGAAAGGAAAAACTGCATGAGCAAATGGCAGCACTGGCTCCATAGCATCATATGTATTTGCTAAATATCTTCGAGGGAACTGTTTACATGCTTCGTTAATATGCAATTATAATTCAAGTAATTTACGTTACTAATGTCTGTGTACACAATTTGAATATATAATCACGTTTAACAGAATGAAATAAAATCAGATACAATGAAAGATAAAACAGTATTCCTGTATTGGCAATGCATAGTTTATTGGGAAACCATAACCTCTTTATTCCGGGGAACTGTTTAGGATGATTTTAAAGCTACAACATGCCACAGATATGCTAAATACCGTAATATAAGTGGAAGTGTCATTATTTGGTAAATTGTTAAGTAAACCCTAGGTTCAACGGACTAATTGGGGGGAGGCATAGTCCGATAAACAAGAATGTACGGTAAATGGCAAAGTACCAAAATCATGTAAATCTACTTGGTAGAGTGTAATGTATACAACGTATATTTGTGTGGAACACAGTTAATGACGTGAGCCGTGTCCAAAACCGCTATGAGATTATTATTTTGGTTACTAAATCGACCACGTGACCAATTTTAGGTCCTAAATATTTGGGGATTTAGGGTTGAAATTTACTGATGTGAAGTAGCACACTAAATCCCCAAATAGGTCCGTAAAATCATCTGCTGTTGTTTGTTTAGGTTTTATTTCCCGTGTTGTGGTGGAAATGTTGGTATTTGCTGTTTTTGAAACACTACAAAATACATGCATGTGAATAATGGAAAATTAATCAATATAAAGTTACTTTAAAATGAAGTTTGTATGTTGTACTTAAAAAAAAAAAGTGATCTGTTGTTATTTGAAATTGAATATTAATTGCAGGGAGCGAAAAAATAATGAGAAGAATGATATAGGCTAGAAAGAAATAAGATCAGCTATTCGCAAGACAACGGGGCTATGTGAAAATGCTTGGGAGAAAGTTATTTTAGTTTATTTATTGATGGGGTGACAAACAAAATAACGTTGAAATTCCACAAGCCTGTAGTTTCCACCTTTGTCACATGTAGCACTGTTACAAGCCGTGTGAAACTATTCATTCTAAATTCCTTAACCCTAATTCCCAAATTTGCCATCTCGAACACAGCTTTAGAGACAAAAAATATGCATGGAATAGTCTTTTTCCTGTTTCCTACTCGTAACCTGTAAAAGCCATTTCGGTGGTGCTAGGCCGTCCCGCCCCATCTACTCCCAACCTCTGCCCGTTCCTACGTTATTTTTGTTGCCTTCCTCAAGCTAGATGATTATCTGGGAATGGTCCCCATCCCCTTGACCAGAGTGTGACAGGTGACATGACAGTTGAATGTTTGGAACAACATGTCTGGCTAGCCGGTGGTCGGGCCGTTGTTTCACTGCAATGACTACAGATGCATGCAGTGATAAACTTAACAAAACGTAAAGCTGTGGTGTTGAGAATCACAGTCAAGGGGTTGGAGTGATTTTCTTACCAAGCTAGTTTTTGTATAAGTTGGGGTGACGCCAGCTCTACACATAAAACGGCCACAAGTAGGACTCTTTTAATAATGTTAATATTTTCTGTTATCTATCACTCTCATTTTTTTTTCCTTTTGGTTCGACATCATTTTTCAATACATAATTCTTAATTTTATCTTTTGCTTTACGAATATCCGACATTAGTTTCTGTTTAACTGTCAAATTCACACGCTTTCTTTTTTGTTCTGTGGCAGAAGCTAGTTCCGCAAAAAAAAACATGCCGGCGTCACTATACACCTCACCCGATGCATCAGTCTAAAAATAGCTCTCGCTCCCTTTGCCTTTTACAGCTGTCAACTCGCGTGTTTGTTATTTTCACCAAAGAACAATAACCATGTAGGTCCCAGGCGGGACGTTTCCTTCTGTCAACTTACGTGCACATACACACCAAAAAACAATAATCATGTAGTTCTTGGGCCCGACACATCGTTCTGTCAACTTACGTCCATACACGCCAAAGAACAATAACCATGTAGGTCCCCACACTGCATTTTAGTAATTAGACACAGTGGTGAAAATAATTTTACTTCAGATTTTGTCCGTTAAAATGGAAGTCCGCTGAATGGAGGTCCGGTAAAACAAGGGTTTACGTAATTTGTTAGTTTCTAAATTTGGTGCAAGAAAAACCCAACTGGTCATTTATTATTATTATTATTATTAGGGTTCATTTCGGTTTTTGTAAAAATGACCGAACCGAAAATTCGGTTAACCGATCAGCCGTACAAATAGTGAAAATTCACGTAAAACTGTTAAAAATCGCAAATTTTATCATTTTTCGTGCTTCACTATTTTTCGGGGACCCTAATCCGCATTGTTTTGCATTCACATAGTGTCCAAAAACCAATGATGCACACAATCTTTAGAAAATGTACCAACATGAAATACGGTAAAATGTAAACAAAGGGAACAAATCATTGGAAAACAATTGTTCCTAATATGTTTTGGGTTTTAGACAGGATATCTGATTAATGGATGCGATAAATTAATGCTTTACGAGATGTAGCATGCATGTGTATTTAACATTGTGTTAAATAAATTAGTGCTACTAATTGGGGAATAATAATCAGCAAATAGTGTTCAGATGCCACTGGTGCTGATGGATGTGGTATCTGTCAGTTAATTGGTATCGGTATCGGTCCATCCCTTATAAAAACCCTTGAAAAATGATTTTTACATCAACCGAACTTGTCTGGTCTTCTTGCAGCCTTACTCCTTTAAAGTTCATAGCTGCTTGCTTAAAATCCCTGCTTTTACACAGAATTAGTTGAGCCAGGCGCTTCTATATGTACAAAGGGGTTCAGTTTTGCTTGGGTACTGGTGCCATCCTGTTGTATAAAACTGGCTGTATGGCTATGCAGTAGGGCCCGAAACCAGGTGTGGGCAACACAATTTGGCGTCTAGGTGCCACCACTGCCTTTGATATACCCTGGCGACGTTTGGGTTAAGTAGCACTTGAGGAAGGTGTAACTACTTCTGGTACAGACTTCTGACTAACAATGACATGTGGCTTCGGCAGAGGTGTGGAGACGAAGAATAGCAGGCACTAGGTAGGCTATTACTAGTGTTGGAGGTTTATCAGGCTGGTGCAGATACTCGGTTATCCACCCCGGGTACTCAGCGGGGCCGGTTTTCTCAGGTAGTGAGAAGAGGTCGCTGGGCACTGGAACTTCCACAGGGTCTTGCAGATGGTATAACTCTTGGACCTGTTCTTGAAGTGACAAACTAGCTAGTTATTTTACCAGGGAAGGCTGATATTTGTGTGCTCTACCTAATGCTAAGTGTGTTTGCCCAACTCTCTTCTTCAACCCTTTCCTCTGGGTGTAAGGAATTGGGATTTCGAACTTACCCTCCTACTACTGTACAACGTCTGCAGGTTCCTTGTACAGTGATACGTGTGGCACCATGTGTGGTAGTGGACAGGCGGATACCCTATTCCCAAGTTTGGCAGAGACTGCGGTACACGAGAAAAGTCAGGCCTCACCTTGTCTAGATACACACACACAAGTTTGTGGCCCTGTCCCAGTCTTCCCAACCTAGGGACACAAGTCTCTCCCAGTAGAGACAGCTCGAGAGTGGCCAGTTAGCACCAAGCCGACAAGCTGTTCCAAGGACAGTGTACCTGTGTGGCTTCTCGTTTCCGTAAATCCCGGAGGGTTGAGGAAGGGCGGCCAAAGTTATTACATGTTGAGTAGAAAAATAGTGTCAGACTCATTTGAGTAAAATTCCCTGGCATCACCTGCAAACCTGTTACAGGAGGGAAACTATGGAAGGGTGGTAAGTCTACAAGGAAGGTACTCAAACCACATTTTATTTCGTTTGATGGAAATAAACACGTGGTAAATGCACTCTAGCTCATGGTCAGCAGTGCAAATTTCAACCAGAAACCTACAAGTGCAAATTATAATGGCTGCAGCAGGGACCGACATGAAAAAAGGGGAAATGTGGTGTGAGCTGCTGTAGACTAGGCAACAAATGTTTGCATTGTTGTATGTACATGTTTTAGGTAACAATGTAACTTAATCACTGACACATAGCAGGATGATAAAGCAAGGAACGTGACAGAATTTACCTTTGAAAAAGACTTTAAGGAGAGGTCTTCTACAGATAAGTCCTTAACTGTAGGTGGTCACAGGATTTGCAGGGTATGTAGCGGAGAGCTCCTAACTAACGAGACCTAACCCTATCGCAAGCATAGCTTAAGCGATGAACTGGATGTCCTGAGCAACGGGTGCTAGAACAAATGTAGAACGGGTGATTCCTGAGCAACGAGTGCAAGGAAGTGTTGAAATCAATCTGGGCAAGTTTGAGCGACGATCGCTAGAAACGAAGATTGCTGTGGAGACGCCGGCCATCTTCGCTTTTATGCTCATTTTGGGCTGCTACCCGCTGCTGATTGGGTCCTGCCACTAGGACGAGGGATGGTTGCAGAGCGGGGGCTGCATGGCTTGCCTCTATGATGTCACTGGCCGACTGAAAGGGGATGCAAAACAAAAAACAAGCGATAATTACTACTAGAGCTATCTAGCGGGGAGTAAAAGAACTCACATTCTTTAAGCATCATTACGTGGGCTAGTGAATAAAAAAATCTGCAAGGCAGACAATACAATCTCACATATTAACAGGATAAAGTTAACTTTCAACTCCACAATAACTGACGTAGGGATGGAGCGGAAGTTGTTAAAATCATCATTGTTTTAAACACGTCATCTGTTACTGATTTAGTTCTGTTGCACAATTAATTACTCACTGTAAATTTAGATTTTCTTTAAGCTTTTTATAACAAGGACGTGGATGCAGTGTGAAGGAAGTTCATTTTTCCGTGGCTCTTGCCTCTTCCTCATGGCTGTGTCCTTAGGATAAGGCCATGTAAACCTGGAAGTGGGCGCCAGGGAGACTCACTGTAGTGACCAGGTTGCAAAGATCTGTAGCAAGCACATGCAGGCATCTCTTGCTTCTGGCTGCTGTGTCCGGCATTTGTGTCCTCAGTGGAGGCCTGCTCAGGGCCGTCTGGCATCTGGGGACTTACTCTAGCCCTTTCCTCCTGGAGGGATGAGCTTGAGGTGGCCATCAGAGGTTGGGGCTCTTCAGAATCCCTTATCTTGATGGCCGGGTGATGCACTTCCTGCACTTCTTCCCGCGAAGGAGGGGAAGCATTGGCGACTTCGGCGCTGTCCAGCGTTGGATTCTGGAGGTTGGCCAGGTCCTCCTGGACTGGTGTGGCAAACGTGGTGATGTCCGAAATTAGAGGTTCTTCGGGGACCTCTACCTTGCCGGCATGTCCGCTGGGCTCATCCTCTCGAACAAGAGGCTGGGTCAAGGGTTTGGCTTCGACATCTCCTGGTGTCAAGACCGGAGCGGCTGTCAGGGGGAGTGGTTCTGCTGGTGCTCCCCCCTCGGCGTGGAGAGTGATTAAGCCTCCTGGGATGACATGACAACCGGAGACATAGGCTGTTCGGGGACCTCCACCTCAACAGTCGTGTGGCTGGGCTCATACTCCCAGGCATGAGAGTGTGTCCTTGATGTTGAGTTCTCAACATCCCCAGCATCAGGACCTTGGAGGCCGTCAGAGGGAGTGGTTATACTGGTGCTCCTCCCTCGTTGGCTGTGTCCTTGACACCTCCTGTTGTCAAGACCGAAGTGGCCGTCAAGTGGAATGGTTCTGCTGGTCCTCCTCCCCCTTCGGCGTGGTGAGTATCTACGTCCTCCTGGGATACGTGGATGGTGTCGAGTCTAGAGGCAAAGGTACTTCAAAGACCTTTACCTCTAAGGTGTGGTGATGCACATCCTTCCGTGTGGAAGGGGAAGCATCTGTGACGTCGCCACCATCATGCATCGGGATCCTGAGATCAACCAGGTCCTCCTGGACAGACGTGGCCAATGTGGCGTTGGCTGAGGTAGAGGTTCTTCAGGGACCTCTACCTCGATGGCGTGGTATTGCTCGTCTCCCTCGGGGATGGGACTGCTGGGACGTAGAGGTCTCCAGCTGGATCCCCTGTCCAGAGGACTTCGCCAGGACACCTCCAGTCCAGTGGAGGTCATCCGGCCGCGTCAGGCTGAAGTTTGCATGATGTACATGCTGGACATTGAGGGAAATGTGCAGATGGATGCATCTCCTCTACATGCCATTGGTGGTGGTGTTCTAGTGACGTTGGAGTGGTGATATCCTCCGGCAGCTGGTTGAAGCGTAGGCTCCCCTGGCACAAGGGTCTCGACTTCATAGGGTGTCTGCAGGGGAGGGCCGTCCTTCCTTTGAAGTCATGTCTGACTGCATCAGGCTCGTTGGTCTGGTTCCTGGTCTTCTTTTGTGGACTTTGGAGCTGATGGTGCTTTTCCACCTGTAGCTGTTAAGGGATAACGGGGGTACGGGTAGGGGTAGTCTTAAATTGGTTACCCTCCCTGTTGATTACTACACTCCTATCTTTTCTGAGGTGGGTGTGGCATTGTCGGCAGTTTGTGATGCATTTCTGCGGCGTCAGCCAAGGTTGCCCCACAATCATTTCCTCCCCTATGTTTGGGGCAACTAGGAAGTTGACGTGAGTGGTTTCATGGTTGACTCTTATTGTTAGTTTTAATTTTCTGTCTATTTTGAGATGGAAGTTGTTTGCACCAACTGAACAGTCTCCCTTGTGGGGGCCAGACTAGCTCGTTGACGAGGTGAGAGGAGGTCGCTCCTGACAAAATTGGCCATGGTGGCTGTGTCTAGCGTGGTCACAGCAATTTGCCAGTTGACATGAACCTTTAAATGGGGCACTTCATGGAAATAGCACTTGTTTATTAAGGTTTGGAGCATGACTGTAGGTGCTCCCCCTTTTTCTAGCACATGGTTTTCTCTCTCTTTGTGGAGGTGTCGGCCCAGGCAATACCGACACTTTGGAAGCAGCTTGGAGGGAGGAGGAGTCGCAGTAGGGGGCGCGGTAGGGTAAGGAAAGGGCGCGTGGTCTGTCAGTTTCCCTTCCTCGATCTCCCTGCCTCCCTGTCTGCGGTTGAGTGCGGCCTGCTCTTTATAATTCCTCTCCGCTTCATGGGCTTGTTCCACAAGCTCTTCTACCATGAGCTGTTTTGGACACTGTAATAGATTCCGCTGTTTAGGAAGGAGCATGCGTGCTATGTATCTCACCCAGCTCTCTTTGCTTTCATTGGGGAATATAGGCTTGTACATTTGTACGTTTCTACGTATAAAGATTTCGGCTTCCTCTTCAATGGCTTGGGTTTGGCTGTGGAATTTGGAGGTATGAACTGTGACTTCCTCGCCCGTGAACTGGGAGTCGAGGCTAGAACACAGCTGTCCGCACTCTGTGACAAACTCCCCATATCTAGCCCACCATACAAGGGCTTTGCCTTTGAGTTGTTTCTGGGCTCTTGTGACCCATTGTTTCTGAGGTACTTCATGTTCGTAGAATTCCCATTTACAGTCAGTAGTGAAGGCCGTTGGATCTTCATAAGGTCTTCCTCCAAATTCAGGGAGTTGGAGTTCGGTATTTACTTGGGCTGTGACAGGGCTCTGGCGATGGCCAGCGTTCAGCGACAGGTAGTCTTTGGCATGCCTACAAACTTTGCAGTGATCCACCAGGCCTAGCCTTGTGATGCGTTCGTAGCGCCATCCAATGCATGCATGATGGAAGTCTTGAGCGCAAACTGTACACCGTACCATGTGGATTCTGTATGTAGTACAGGTAAGCCAACTGCAGCGTGCAGTTTGGCGCATTTGGCTCTCGTCACACCGGTATTCCAAACCATGTGTGCAGCAAGGCTCATTCGCCCACCCCAAGCATTGGTAGTGGTAACATCTTCTAGTGGGGCTTGACATCAATAGTTGGCTTCATCTGGCCTTGAAGAGAGCGATTGGATTAGCAAGGGGAACTAAGATGACCAATGTCTTTCTCCGTTCCCTTCCAGAGGGGTGGAAAAGATAAGACTATTAGAGTGATTCGTGGTGGTGGCTTCCTTCGGCCCAAGACTGAGCAGTGGAGGATACAGAGACTGAAGTTTACGGGCCGCGCAGGGCCTTATATACTAGTTGACCACTGGACCGGAGGATGCGAGGTGTAAACAGGGTGATAGGCGCTAAGATGTCTACTGGAGTCTGGCTGGGGCTTTCTGCCGATGCAGCAGGCTCTACCCCTTATCACTGCTGGCACTCTCTTGGTGTGCTGTAGAAATATGTGACCTTGGGTGGCGGGCTCGCTGTCTCGACCGATGATACAATCTCCCTTCGTGAAGTTGGCATGACGTCTAGTTATAGTAGAGGATAAACAGTACAAGCTGGACTGACGTGTGTGTAATATCATCCCACATTTTGAGTATATACCCTGTATGCACGTGTCCAGCCTCTTCAAGTACTGCATATGACTTGCCCAAGGTGAAATGAAAGAGAGTTCAGATAGTGGGAAGTTGAGTGTGCATTATAGCTGCGCAGAGCACCACACATCAAGTGATATGGTATTTTTTGTTCCAATTAAGGCCGTTATTAGGAGGAAAACAGCAAAGTCCAGTTTAACTAATCTCAGTTAACTTAAGCTCAAGAGTACAGTGGGGTAACATGACAATACAAGTTTAACACTTAATTGAATTTTGTTAGTTTCACTTAGAAATAACTAAAGCTTTGTCAGTGAAACCGGCTCAAAGAATTAGTTGTAAAATTTACTGCATTAATATAACAAAAACAATTTAGAACCTATATTAAGTTATCAGATAATATCAATTGTAACAGTACCACAGTTGTATAAACTGTGTGAAATAAAATGGTATGGGAAACAACACTGATTTTGTAGATGTTCCAATATTTATGTCCTTGATTAAAAACTCATAAGTATTTTTCTTCTTTATTGAAGTACAGTTGATTTTACTGTTTACTTTTTTGCAACAAGTATTATGGCAAACCCTATTTTGAAGGAAACAAAGGTTTCAAGTAATTTTAATAGATTTCATATTTGTTGTGAAACAATGGTGCCTGTGGAGATTGTGCTGTAGTTTTATTTTAAAGCAGCTGTACTTCCTGAGTGGCTCAAAAATCAACTTTTTTTTTTATAAACTGTAAATGTTTTACTGTTACCTGCTCTTATGTTCTAGTATGTTGGCATTTTCTTTAAGTGCTAGGTGCCATTTGTGTTTCTATTAAATGATTATTATTTGTAAGGGTGTTGAGAAGCAGCAAAATACCTGTGTAGTTGTCTCGACAAATGTAGGATTTGTATCCCTACCCATTTTGGGGCTGCTGTGGTGTTGAGGTTAAATTTTGCCTCTCACTAAGGCAAACCAGGTTCGATTCTCGGTTGGTTCGTACCCAGATTTTCAATTGTGCCAAGCGATGGAGCTAGTCGGTTTGTTTTCTTTGGGATCTCCGCTTTCCCCCCGCCCTTGCATTCTGATGCTGCTCCATACTAATCTCGCTTCACCCTCATTGGCTCTGAAGACGTCAGTGTTAATAGCCGCCCAAATTTCTTCACTCACTGCCCACGTGAGAAGCCATGTCCAGAAAAGATCTGCTTTGATAGGGCTTTAAACCTGGGACCTTAGTTATGAAGGCTAGGCATCTAACCACAGTCAGCTGTAGGTTTTATCTGGTGTTTCACCCTTTCACCCATGATGTTCGCTTTTAATATTTAAAAAAATCTAATGGACATAAAGCAGTACAATTTGACACAGACATGCCCTGTATGTGAAGCATGGTTATAGAAGAAAACATTTGGTGGTGGTGATGTGCTGTCTGTGTGTGGCACCTTCATGAAAGGTAAGAATTTATGCATATTGTTGTGTATACCAGTTGGTGTGATGTACTGTTTTTACTCTCATAATCCACACCATTGAATAATGCCAGCATCCTTGTTTTCAAGTTGTATATGTGTAGGTTTTTTTTAAAAATCAGCATAATAACAGCACTGGACTTTCCAACAAGTGATGTAGTCTTGGCCACTCTTGTAAGAAATAACTGAGAAAGTTGTCACTGACAACAACAGAGTGATTGAACTTTAACAGTCATTACTTGTTTTCTAGGCTGTGGTGTTGAATAGTGGGAGGGTAGGGTTACTTCATACAAAGAATTTGTAAACTCATAGTTCGCACTGTATTGTTAGGGAGTTTCAAGGCGTGTGTTGAAGTAGTAAGTTAAGTAAATACAATGAGGAATTTCAATTAATGCCTTCACTGCACAATTCATGTTAAAAGTTATATAATTCTCAGAACAGCATGGGATGGGAACATGACTGCCAAACATAAAATTTCAGTGAATGGGAGATGTGTGCAGGAGTGGGGAATGAAGATACAGTTGTAAACCACTAATGAAATCAGGCATGTGTTTTGTGGTCTGAGGGCTGGGAAATTCCCTGAACTCAACACGCAAATCATCAATTTCGTATGCTAATAACATTACAGTGCTTATGCTGTCTCACATGAAATGGTGCAAATAAAGGCACACGCATTCACCCGTTCTTTGAACATTCCACACACTGAATTAAAAGCTAATCATGCATGGGTTACACAACTTATGAGATGGGAAAACTTTTATCAACATGGCAGAACATCTATTAGTCAAAAGGTGCCCAAGAATACGATGAGAAGGTACTGTAGTTTCAGCATTGAATTATTTGGCAGAAAAAATACAGTGATCATCTTTTATCACAAATCTGTAACGAGAACTAAACCCCAGGTTTTTTACATGCCACAAACTAAAATACTACACATGTTGACATTAGGCCTAAAGGAGATTATCGGGCACTGTAATCTGAGTGTGTTTGCACACACATCTCTAAGCATTTACAAAATGTGGGATCATGTTCTGTTCTTTGTGTGACCTTGTAGTGTTGTTTTGTTAAAATTACCACAGCTCCTCTTCCTTTTGCACAACTCTATTTGAGCTATCGGTGAAACACACTGACACGTGCCCAGATAGGCTACTAGGCACGATGGTTGAGGATTTTGTCCACTAGACCTAAAGCGAGGTGGTCTATATTAAATAGACTGCAAGAAATGAGGGGTGTTCGTTAGTACGTATTTACTATTACTTCTTGGGTGCAGTGGTTGTAGTGGGTTTTACCCAGACGTAGCGAGCTTGGCCTACGACAAACTGGCGATTCCACAGGTGAGCTTCGTTTGTCCAGAAGTGGATGTTATCCCAGCCTAATCCTGTAGCAGTGCCTGTTAACAATCCTTTTACCACGGAATGACACGAGGGATGAATTCATATACACAGAGATACAAATAAGATAGTTACCGGAGCAGTCGATACTGACTCGTACCTAAGTTGGGCGGCGCAGTCCTGTTCTGCCTGTTGCTCCGGTGTGGGTTGCGGGAGTGCACTCAACTGTCTAGTAGCAAGGTACGCTGCGTTTCGTTCCCTACATTTACGGCTGTGCCTATGGTCGCAAGGCATTGAGACTCTGCTTATAGTATGCTAAGTACACCTTAACGTGAACAAACTAAACACAGTTTATAGTGTCTGTCTGGTTTTGGCTTGCTGACCAGTCTCTTTTAAGTTTCCACTAATACCCCACGCATGCGGGCTGATCAGAGAGAGGGAGCTGTTTGGGTCATCAATGCCGCCACTGGATGTGCGTTCACACAGAGATGGATGGCAGTTCTCAAGCTACAGATATCCCAGCACTAACAATGCTGTGGGATAAGGTAATAACTCGAGATTGTCGTTTCTCCTTGGGTGAAGGTGTTGCTAGTGATTGTGGCTTCTCTGTTCCTCTTCGCCGGCACTGGTACAGTGCTGTGGCAATTGGAAAACAACAGAGCGTGTAGAAAATATGACAGACCCCTGAGGGATGGCCGCTATGGAGTTAATTCAGTTAAATCAATTACCCGGTACGGTAGGCAACAAAATCATGTTTATTGATGGTTCACTAAACATGCGACGTGTGCTACCTCCTACCAGGCAATTAAGTGCTGAAGGTTACTACACTGGCCAGGTGTAGGCGACCTGGTTCTAATGGAAAAGCAGGAAAGAAATATCTAAACGAGAAAAGATATAATACTTGTAAATTGGTCTAAGAAAGCTGTCTTAAGGAGACAAGGTGAATTTAACGCATTAGTGAGTTTGTTCGCTGGTTGATGGTCGTCGATGGTAAAGTATCCGCAAGGGGCGCACTCAATGCTTCGAAGTTCTCTGGAGGTCCCAGCACTGAGCAGTGCTGTGGGATGTTGCAAGAGAAGAACAAGAATGACTCTCGAGCTCAGCAGCATCATGACTTATATAGTGGAAGCTTGTAGGCTGCCGGCGCAGGTGCGTGGGAGGCGTGACTTGCTCCTGTCCTGGTTGGCGTGGGAAAAAACTGGTCAGCGTTTCTGCTTCATGCCTCGTCGGTGGCACTCGGCCTTGCCCAAAGTCTGGGCAGCTTATAGGCTTTCAGCTTGGGAGGGGGGGAGGCGTGCCTGCCGGGTTGCGTATCCTCGTGGTAAGAAGGATTTGCTCATAAGTTCCTGCTGCCTGTAGGGTAGGCAATGTGTCACGTCTGTAGTGGTGGAAGAGGTACTCTTGGCGATGAGTCGTGATCGTATTAGATTAGATATATAAGCTGCACGCATCAATTTCCCCCCCCCCCCCCTCCATTGCGATGAAGACTCATTGTGTAAAAGGTGGCGAAGAAAGGCGTAGACCCACTCGATGAAAGTTTTAGAAGGTTTAGGTAGGCATTGGTAGACGTAATGAAGTAAATAGCATGGAAAAAAAAATTTGCAGACAGGTAGGCAGGACCCTTAAGTTGAGGGTGCTAGACCGCTGTATCGACGCATGTTTTGTGCGCTCTGGTCGCTTGGCCGGCGAAGTGAAACATGTGGTGTGGCGGCGGCAGGCTGGTGACCTTGATTCTCTCTTTTCTCTTTTTCGGGCAGCATCCTTCTCTGCCCCTCGCTTGGTGACTGAGCTTTGCTGATGCTCCGAAAGTGTGTATTCCCCCCGTGTTGCAAAGATTACTGATTAAGAAGCCGCGTGTTTCGGGTGTCCCACCAGCCTGCATTTCATATGCGTGCCATTGACCAAAACCAGCATAGCACTGGTTGGATATTACAATGGAATTGTACGTAACAACGCGAAAGAAAAATTATATAAAACAATGGCACATTAAAACGAGGGTTTTAAAGTAAGAATAATTAGAATATGCACAAGTCTTACTTGCAGAAGGCGGGGAAACGCCACTACTATCATGGAGCTTGCTGCAGTGAGTTAAGAAAGAAAAAGGAAAATCTTTACAGGGAACCTTTGTGTCTGTCAGCAAGCTAAATAGCTACGTGTGGCAAATTGCGAGGTGGACAACCACAGGTCCTTCAATACCAGGGTTGACCGGCTAAACGAATACAAAACGAGTACACTACATGCATGACTATCGCGGCAAATTGTGCGCACATTGGTCACTTAATACAAAGGATATAAACAATCACAATTGGAAGTTAAAATTATTTTGCACCAGATTTGGGGAGCTTTAACACTCAGTCTTTGATTGTTATACTGCATAGGTGCACAAGATATTGCAAACAAAAGCACATACAAATATAAGCATATATATAAAAATACCCTCCTAAAAAATGTCATTCTTTCTTGTGGGTGATCTTCACGTATACACGTTCAAAATGTATTAATATATTTAATTGTGTGCCTACATATCAAATCAGATTTAATGCTGAGAAGCATAAAAAAATTAACCCAATTATCCCTGGCGGGAGTCCATCTTATATCGTTGGTCTAACAGCTAGTATGTACACTGTGTATCTTCGTTGTAATGTTCAAGGTAAGTTCCTAAGGAATGTTCACTTTTGTAGGTGGTTACACGATGGCATTCTTCATGTAAGCGATCTTCACATAAACACTTTCAAAATATATGGTGACATTTAAAAGGTTTACCTACACATCAAGTCAAATTTAATTGATGAATATCAATTAAATATAAAAAGCTATAGTGTCATTATAACGTCGAAGTCTCTGTTTTCAACTTAATCACTGGCACTGAGGTGAGCGTCTTTATATAATTCACTTATGGTAGCCATTACTGTCACTATAGTGAACGTTCATTCATAATGCTACCTACTTAAGTGGGCTGTCTGCCACTGAAACACTTGAACCGTAAGGTGTAAAATGTCTACAAAAAGTTACTGACCGACAGCTTTTTACGGCTGTATTAAAATAGTTATTTAGTACATAGTATAGTGACTAATTACTGGTGCATTTACTTTGTTGGTTCTTTCTACTGGAAACTGTACTGGATACTTTTGAATTTTAATTTAGTCTAAATGTGATTGTTCTACTTACGTCACTGTCTTTGATTTGCGGCTAAATTAAATGTGGATGGCTACTGCACTGACTTAAAATTCGTGCACTTACTGGCGGTCTTTGGTTTCACTTTCAATGGGCCTCCCCCTTGGACGAAGGGCAGCGTGCAGTGTGTATAGTCACATATACCTGGTTGTGGGTCTCCATGGTGATTCCCAGTACCGACCAGGAGTGTGGGTGGCCTTGGCAGTACTTGGGAGCATCAGGCATCGTGGAGCACCTGGGGGGCGTCGTGGCATTTGCTTCTGCCACAACAAAGGGGGAGGGCACTCGTTCAAGGGACGTTGAGACAGTGCGGGGGAGTGTCAAGCTTTCCATCCCGACTGCACGTGTGTTCCTACGCGTAGGGCGGGATGTTTCTCTGATGGGGCAGTGCAGGGGAGAAAGATTTCCACCCCAACTGCGGGCATCATAGCTTGTCTTGTTATTAAGTCGTGGACAGCATCGATGGTCTCAGTGGTCAGGTCCTGGGGCAAGGCAGTGGAAGGGAGATTCACGTCGACCTCCACTACGGGTAATGTAACTGTTAAGAGGTAATGGGTGGCATCGATGTTCTCGATGAAAGCGGCCTCTCGCGCAGCAAGATGGCGGGGCGGAGCACTTCCAATGTGGCTGCTCAACGTCCAGGTCTGCGGATATTCGTGCGTCGTAGGACCTGAGGACAGAGCACGTCTGTTGCATCTAGATGCCCCGGGTATCAGATTTTCTTGCGTTACAGGAGGTTAGGATGGAGCACACTTGTCTGAGCTCGACGTCCAGGCTGGCGGGTTTTCCTGTGTGGCAGGATCTTGAGGCGGAGCACTTCCGGTGTGCATCTCAACGTCCCAATGAGCGGGTCTTCCTGCGTGGCAGGTGGTTGGGCCAGAGCACTCTCGTCTGAGCTCGACGCCCCGGCAGATGGTTCTTCCTGCGTGGCAGGGGGTTGGGGCGGAACACTCTCGTCGGAGCTCGTCCCAGGTTCTGGTGGTCTAGTGGCATCTTGGACGTCTTCATTGGAGGACAACTTCGCTGAAGTTGGGATGGCCTCGACTTCCGGCTCCATAGTTGTACCAGGTGGAGAGGTAGGTGCCTGGGTGATTCCTAACCTTCTCACCAAAGGATTTCTGATTGCTCGCTAATGCAGCTTGATCGGCTGGGTGTTTGATGGGGTTCTCTGTCACGTGGACTCTGGCAGGATAATTTGGAGCAGCTATATTTTGTTTTCGTTGCCATCTTCTTGGTGTAGCTGCTTGGCGTTGAAGGCATTGATCTGACGGAGAATGCACCTTGGCATTGTTCTACATTGGGCTTCCAAAGTGTGACGTAACTAGACGCCTTGACAATCATGATGGGTGTTGGTTCGGGTCTGGTCGAAGGTCCTGGCTCTGTATCGGGTACTAACCTTCTGGGCGGGGGTTTTTTTTCACCCCCTGATTGGCCAGGTGTGTCTCCGTCAGTGTTGTCATCCCAAGTATTGGCATGTCCCCTGGGTATGGTCGTATCTCACCTCGGGTGGCCTTACGAATCCCTCCGCGTATATCCTCAGCCCAATAGACGTTGTCTCACTTGCCTACAATGCGGTACGGTCCATCCCATTGTCAGCAAGGCCAGCACTGAATTGGTTGCTGGTTTTGCTGAGTGGGTAACTTCGCAGGAGGATGGCTTCCCCTAAATTGAATTCTCTCACCCCTGTCTTCGGTTGGGGATATTTATTTAAAATATAGGCATTCGGAGCTTTCTGGGTGTGCGTGGTATGGGCCAGGGCTGCTAGCCGGATGTCCTCGGGTTGAGGCATATCAGTGGACTTGCTCGGACTGGTGTCGACAGCGTCGTTTGTACAGCGTCGAAAGGCAAACAGTATGGTCGTGATGTGTTATATCCCAATGCTTCTGTTCATTACCCACACTGATACGGAGGCACTTCTTGATCTCCTGGTTCCTCCGTTCAGTGAGGGTTGGCTTGGGGATGGTAAGGAGGGGTAGTCCAGGTTTCTACCCCTTACTCTTAACAGGCAGTTTGGCAATGACGACTCGTAAACTGGGTGCCATTGTCTGTCAGTATGGCTTTCGGATAACCCCATCATGTGAAAATCTCCGCCTCCATTTTCCGCACGATTGGGGTGGTTTCTTGGCTGGGTAGAGGAAATGCCTCTGCCCATCTTGAAAATTGATCCGTTACTACGAGTAGGTAGCCTAGCGGATTCATTTTGTGCTATGTGGATATGGTCCCATTAGATAGGCGGCGATGTGGGTCCAGGCTGTCTTGGGTCTCCGTGGTTTTGTGGTGGGAGAAGGAACCGGGTATGCTTTGCTGCAACAGCACGTGATGCAGTTGCTGTCATACTGCCGGACATCATGGCTTATACTGTCCCAATTGTAAGTGGTTTTAATATCCAGTCTGTATGGACGGTTCTAGACTGGTATGTTAGTCGTAGGTCATATTTCATGTTGTATGGAACGTGTTTGTCCTAGCGGTCCTCCTTGTCCAAATGTGCATGCGTGCTCATCTAGTACAGCTTTTAATTGGTAGAACTCTGGTTCTTCGAGTTCGTGGTTAATGCTCGTCGAGTCGATCGGCTGGCAAAATGTCGTTTGGGTTTTGATGCCAGTTTACAGTAATACAGTTGGTTTCTCCCAGATAGGTTCTACGTTGTCCGTGATCTAGAATGCATTGATGGCGGATGAGCCACGGGCACCCAAATATTACTGATTCGGACATGGTTGGTGATACAATAAATTCTGCTAGTATAACAGTACTTTGAATTTTTATATTCTAGGTAATTCTGCCGGTTACGTCCAGGGTAGCATCAGGTTGTGCCATTCTTAGTATTTTGTTTTGTGGTCTTGGCTCGGCGAGCTGGTTTGGAGTTAACAAATTTCTTCCGATAAAATTTCCAGTAGCCGAGTCAAGCAAGGCTAGTACTCTATCGTTATTTACCTCCATTTCGATGTGTGGGTCTATGGGAATTGGTGCTTTCTCACTTAATCCCTGGAGGATGGGTCCTTGCAAACCGGGGTGGTGGCCCGCTTCGTACCCCTGTGTCAGCATTTCCCAGTTTGATTCCAAAAGTTGGTTTTCCAGCTGGTTGTGTTGGGATATTTGATGGTGTTTTGTCAACTCTGTTTGGTGGAACGGCAGCTCCTTCTGGTTTCCGAGGGCAGTCCTTGTTCCAGTGGTTCTTCGGACAGAACCAGCATTTGGGTACGAATTCCATGCGAGGGGGTGTGGTTGGTACGTCTTTAGGAGATGCCAAAGGGGGTGCTCGTACCTCAGGGGCCTTGGTGGTTACTGGTTTTTCAAGACTCTGCTGTGCTGCAAAGTTTTGCACAGCTTAATCCATGGTCGTGGTCTTTCTGTCAAGAGTACGTTCTGGAGATTTGGCAGTAACATTCGACCGATGGAACGAACGGCGGTAGCTTCTTCGACTCCGGGGAACACACTTCGAAACATTTGTTCTTTTCTTTGTGTGAAAATTTCTGCTTCTTCATCGAGTACCTGGGTGTGGCTATAAAACTGTGTCGTTAACCTAGCCAACACCTCTTTGTCTGTGAATTCCGCCGCTATCCGGTTACTGAACTGCTTCCAGTCCGTTAAAAATTCTCCATATCTTTCCCACCATGTGAGGGCAAGGCCCTTCAAATGCTTTTGGGCCTGGTCAACCCATTGTTTCGGTGGTAGGTCCGTTTATTTGAATTCCTTTTCGCATTCCTGCATGAATGCTACGGGGTCTTCGTAGGGGTAACCCACAAACTCGGTTATTTGAATATTGTCGTCTCTACCGGTAGCTGGATGGCCAGGTGCCATTCCAGGTTGGATATATATCCGGAAGGCCTGTATCTGCAGGAGTGGGAGATGTTTCTTCGGCATCTCTCGCACTGGTAGACCATTCCGGGCATAGAGACGTGTTCATTGAGCCACCCTATGCATAGGTGGTGATAGGGTTCACTTCACATCGTGCACCTGATGCGGTTTATGCCTCACCCGGGCCACATAATATCATTACAGAAACTCGTTGGCTGTTGACGGCAAGCTGTACAGTGGTACTCTAACCCATCTGTAATTCGGTTCTCTTCAGCCCAGCCTATGCAGGCATAATGGAAGAGTTTGGTGCAGTAGGTGCATTCTACCTTTAGTGTGCCATGGCCTGGGCAGTCAGCATGGCTACACTGTACGTTTGATACGTCGGGTTCGCTGTTGGAGTTCTCGCCGATGATGGCATTGACCTTTGCGTCTGACATGGTAGTGGTTAAGGGCAATACGGGGTGTTTTGAAGAGGATTCCCCGAAGTTCGCTTGACTGTTTGTTTTGACCCTTAGTTCTTGGGGGTATGGTTGGTCTAGTTCGTGCCGTTTACTGCGCACAGCTATTCGTCTGATGCCCCACGTTGGGCACCAGAAAATCTCTTGACGCGTGCCTGGATAGGTTGCTAGGCACGATGGTCGAGGATTTTGTCTGCTAGACCAAAAGCGAGGTGGTCTAGATTAAATAGGCGACGAGAAACGAGGGGTGATAGTTAGTACGTATTTACTATTACTTCTTGGGTGCAGAGGTTGTAGTGGGTTTTACCCAGACTTATTGAGCTTGGCCTACACCAAACTGGAAATTCCACAGGTGAGTTTCATTTGTCCATAAGTGGACATTATCCCAGCCAAATCTTGTAGAGTGCCAGTTAACAATCCTTTTACCATGGGATGGCACGAAGGATGAATTCGTAAACACGGATATACAAATAAGATAGTTACCGGAGCAGTCGATGCTGACTCTTGCCAGAGTTGGGCGCCTCGGTCCTGTTCCGCCTATCACTCCGGTGTGGGTTGAGGAAGTGCACTCAACTGTCTGGCGACAAGGAACGTTGCATTTCGTTCCCTACATTTACGGCTGTGCCTATGGTCATAAGGCATTGAGACTGTGCTTACAGTATGCTAGGTGCACCTTGACGTGAACAAACAAAACAGTTTACAGTGTCAGTCCGGTTTTGGCTTGCTGACCAGGCTCTGTTACGTCTCCACTGATCCCCCACGCTATGCGGGCTGATCAGATACGGGGAGCTGTTTGAGTTACCAATGCCACCACTGGATGTGTGTTCACACAGAGATGGACGGCAGGTCTCAAGCTAGAGATATCCCAGCACTAATAATGCTGTGGGATAAGGTAATAGCTCGAGATTGTTGCTTCTCTCTGGGTGAAGGTGTTGCTAGTGGTTGTGGCTCCTCTGTTCCTCTCCGCCGGCACTGGTACAGTGCTGTGGCGGTTGGAGAACAACAGATGGCCGTCTAATGGGTGTGTAGAAAATATGATGGACCCCTGAGGGTTGCCCACTGTGGAAGTTAATTCAATAAGATCAATTACCCGGTTTTTGTCAATGGTGTACATAGCAACCTGTGTACAGCAGGTAAACACACAGATACTGTCAGAAATAAAAGCGGTAGGGTAGGAAACAAAAGTATGTGTATTGATGGTTCAATAAACATGCAACTCATGTTATCTCCTACTAGGAAATTGAGTGCTGAAGTTTACTACGCTGGCCAGGTGTAGGCGACCTGATTCTAATGGAAAAGTGGGAAAGAAATATCTAAACGAGAAAAGATATAATACTTCTAAACTGGTCTAAGAAAGGTTTCTTGAGGAGACAAGGTGAGTTTAAACGTGTTAGTGAGCGTGTTTCCTAGTTGACAGTCGTCGATGGTGAAGTAGCCACAGGGGGCGCACTCAATGCATCAAAGTTCTCTGGAGGTCCCAGCACTGAGCAGTGCTGTGGGATGTCGCGAGAGAAGAACAAGAATGACTTTCGAGTTCCGAAGCATCCTGACTTATATAGTGGAAGCTTGTAGGCTGCCGGTGCGGGGGAGGCGTGACCTGCTCCTGCCCTGGTTGGCGTGGGAAAACTCTGGTCAGCATTTCTGCTTCTTGCCTCGTCAGTGGCGCTCGGCGTTTCCCGAGTTCAAGTTCAATTTAGATTTTAAATATTTTAACATTTCTGTGTTGTTATTTTAATTTTTGTAAAAAAACTCAATTTGGTTAAAAATGCATATTAAAAAATATATTTTCAAAATGTTAGAGGTGCGCCAAAGGGTAGAGATGTGCATTATGGGGAATAACCAATCTTTCATCCCCATCCCTCTCATCCACTCCTTCCTAATCCTGCATCACCTCCTCATGGTGTACCCTGGGACCTGAGCAACTTGATGGAGGTTGGTCGAGGCCTAAACCAACAAGCGGGGAAAATGGCCTGATCAGTTAAGGACTAGCATGGTTGACTGGAACCCTAGGACTGGTGATGGATGATCCAAATGGTCAACTGTAGGGTACACAGCTTCAGTCAGTGGAGGTTACTGCCAGTAAAAGTGGCATACCTGTGGATCTAAATGTGGTAGCCCCACCACACAGGTATAGGTTATGATAGGCTTAGTAAGCTGGTAACTGAAAGCTTACATACACAAGTGAGAATTTTGGTGTACATACTGGACTGATAAAAACTGTATAAAGACTGAAGTTGTATCTAGGGATTATGAATATTGGAATATTACCTGGAAGGACAGAGGAGATTGTGTACATGATGGATAAGAGAAACACATATGTGTTAGGGATGAGTAAAACATAGTGGAAAGGTAGTGGACAGATGGAGATGAGATAGGGATACAGGTTGTATTGTATGGGCAACTGCAGAGGAAGGAGAAATGGAAGGGGTTTGTAGTGAAAGAGGTATGAGAAGTGGAAGTTGAGGGAATAAGTGATTGTTTAATACATTTATCACTGAATTGTAAGGGACAAGTAGTGGAATTGCAAGTGTACGCACCACAGTTGAGATGCTCTACAGAGGAGGAGGAGTTTGAGAAACAGCTAGAAAGCAGGATGGGAAAAAAAGAGGCAGATGCTATTGGGGAATTTGAATGCCCAGGTAGGAAGAGATAGAAATGGTTTTGAGGAGGTGCTTGGAAACCAGGGTTGAGGAGAGTGGAATAATGATGGCAAGAAATTGAGAGAGCTATGTGCAGGAAATTGAATGAAGTGGGGAATTGCTGAGTCAAGATGTTAAGAAACATGTTAATGATGGTTGGGGTGGGAAGCAAAAGTCAGTGATAGACTTGTTCTTACTGGACAGTGAAATATAGAAGAATATGATGAATGTTAAAGGTGATCCCTAGTGAGACACTGGATGGGGACTATAGGTTGTTAATAGCATATATAAGAGGAATAGAGGAAAATAGTGACATTTAAACAAGAGAAAATAATGGAGTATGGAGGCTAAAAAGAGAAGAGGAAAAATTATAATATGTAAACAAGATTAGGAACTGATACTAACAGATGGAGCACAAGTGGCAAGAGGAAATGGAAGGAGACACTGGTGGAATGATAGTAAAGGAAGTGGTACAAGAGAAGAACAAAGCATTTAAAAATTGGTTCAGAAAACATTACAGTGAGAAAGATCAGTACAAGGAAAAGAAGAGGGAAGCAAAACAAGCAGTAAAGGAAGAAAGGAAAGCATGGATGCAAGAGTGGACAAGAAT
Source organism: Dryococelus australis (assembly GCA_029891345.1). Taxonomy (NCBI): domain Eukaryota; kingdom Metazoa; phylum Arthropoda; class Insecta; order Phasmatodea; family Phasmatidae; genus Dryococelus; species Dryococelus australis. Next base: position 81,020,918 of record CM056999.1, on the reverse strand, counting down.
GTTGGAGAAGGATGTATGTGGGAGTAAAAATATTATGTTCAGTCAAGTATGAGGAGGGGGGAGAAGAGACAGAAAGTGAGAATGATAAATAAAGAGGGAAGAGTGGCAGAGATGGCGAAAGAGTAACAGGAGTTATAGAGGAAAATATTTCGAGAACTGGCTGAATCCAACAGAGGAACGGAGAATACAGGGGAAGAGGAGACAATAGGTGAAGAAAATGGCCAGAGTATTGCAGGAAAAGGGTACAGGATGTACTCAAGAAAATAAGTGGGAAAGCAGCAGATGTGAACGAACTGACAGTGGAAATTATAAGATCAGCAGGGGTGATTGGACTACAGTGACTGTACAGAGTGATGATAGTTGTGTGGATGGAAAATAAAATCCCAGAGGATTGGAGGAAAAGAGCCATAGTACCATGGGTCCAGCGATCAGAAAATTTGGAAAAAGCGGGAAGTGTACAGGAATTTTTATGAATATTGGGAATTTTTTCTGGTTTGTGAAATCTGCATTAGAACTTCCAAAACTGTGCCAATTGAACTTAACTGTAAAGAATCTGCACCACCTTTACAAGTCGGAATACCAAAGCGTGTAACTAATAATGGCATTGAGTTCATGCAAACAGAAAGTAGGAAATAAAAGCATGCCTGCATAGCTCCCTGCTGAGAAGGATGAGGGTGGCAGGGGTCAGTTTATTGTGGCAGGTACTAGGGAGGAGGTGGGCTTAATCGCCTCTGTTGGCATACAGACATTTTTGTAAAGAATGTTATTTGTACATAATAGCGTAATTCTGCTGTGTATGTGAGTTTACTCTACTTCTTCAGCAGATGACTGACATGCTGAAGAATCAAAGCAGAGGATTCCATTTTACTTATACAATACAATTAATTGTATTAATTTGGTAGCTACATACTTTAAATGGGATTTTAAATGTTAGTCCAACATTGGTTGTTAAATACATACCTCATTCTCTAACTCAACAGGGCTGTGGGACTGTACAGAAGACATTAAAACATTCATATTCCTTGTGGCGGGAGCAAATCGTAAAGTGAATTGGCGAGTATTATTCGTTGTCAGTTAACAGCGTATTTTGTCTCGTTGCATGAGTAATGTAAGGACAGGCCATATCTTGTCTGAGAACCTAAAATGTAGCTTTCAATGTGGTCTAATTTGTAGCTTTGTGTAAATGAAAAATTGTATGCCATCAAGTTGCTAGCTTATGCTTTTCCTTTCCCTTTTTCTACCCTTCATTTTCTCTCTCTCTCTCACTCTATTTCTATCTATCTTTCCTCTCCCGTGTACAGCGTTCCATTGCTACACCATACCCTCGTTCACAGACGATTGGCTCTCTACCATTAAGTAGCCAATCACTAATCACTTATGACTGACTCTGACATGTGGCTGGCATAGATGCGCTTCACAAAATTGGTTCAACATATACAGATTATTTGCTCAAAATATACTAATTATTTCCAGACAGTTTAGTTATGAAATAAATTGAAGAGATTACATTTTGGACATGTATAAACTTATGTTCTAAATTGCAGCAAATTGCACTCAAAGTTGCACCATTGTTGTCTTAATATAAAATGATTGGAAAACATTTTTTTTAACTAAATATAAACCTTGAATTTTTGCTCTTCTGTCACAGTAGATAGGCCTAACATATTATACAAATTAAGTCTTCAATGGTGTAATGTAAACATAGAGTTTGAAGTGTGAAATTCAAATTGTAATGGAGGTAGAGAAAATCAATAATTTAAAACAAATTTTAATCAGAGTTTTCAAAAATATTTAACTAATTGCAATTGTTTCTTGCTGTTATTACTAAAGTTGAAGGTTAACCAAAATGCCTGCAGCTCTTTAAAATTTTAAATAAACAAATTATCAGAAAAATTTACTTTCTTCCTATTTTATATGTGTGATGCAATGCTATGTGGCATGATCTGCTGTAGCTAGAGTGTTTGAAGAGTCGTAAATAACATGGGTGAAAAAAGTTGAAAATTTGAGGGAAATCAGCAGAAAAGTTAATTTGTTGCTCTTCTTTTGTTTGCTACACATTGTGTTTCACTTGATGTGTGCTGTACTGGACATGGTGCATATCTAGAAAATAGATACCACATCCATAAGCAGCCAGGAAAGGGATAAAATTAGATGGAGATGAGCTGAAGCAGGTAACTAACTCCAGATACTTTGGTAGTATTCTGGAAAGAAAAGGAGGAAACAAGAAAGAGATTATACGTAAAGATGAGAAAATTTTGTTGTTTTGAAATAGCAGCAAGTGGTATTTTGAAACCTGAAAAGTAGTGTTTTCATTTCAGTATTTTTATTTAACTAACATTTTCATATTTATATCTTCAGAACAGATTTATAAGCATTCATACAAATTAATCAGTTAAGTACTGCCATAACAGAATGGCTTTAACAGATAAAAAAGTAATTATTGATGCAAGCTCTTATTGATGTAGATATGGTATATTTGTGAAAAGTTTACAAACAGTAGACATAATACTAAAAATAATAAGCAAAACATGATACCATAATGTACCTTCCCGAGTAATATATAAGAATAGTCAAGTGTTTCTTGGCTGTCTTTACTTTTTAATGTAGTGTTTTGCTTCTGAAAACATGCAAACTTCTTAAAAATATTCCCTACTTTTCCAGTACACCTACTGTAGTCAAGGATATTGTAGCCTTCAGTATATTACGGCGGCGGTGGCGTCGTCGTCATTGTTTACTGTACTGTACAGGACATATTTTGTACAGATTATAACATATTGTGCAGAAACGTGGCTAGTGGACAAGAGAATGAAAAAAAAAGTAAATGCAATGAGCATGAAATTTGCAAAGAGGGAAAATGAGGGATAGAATTTTAATGAAGTGGTTCGAGAGAAAGTACCATTACAGAGGCTGGCAGAGTTCCTAGAGGAGGCAAGAAATAGGTGGTGTGGGCATGTCGAGCGGATGTTGGAACTAAAGTATAAAACAGAGCTGGAAGGAGCAAGTGGTTGAGGGAGTGAGGAGAAGACGTGAAGACTGGGAAGCAGTGAGAGAGGGAGCATGAAGGAGTGAGAGGGGATGATGGAGGCATTTTACCAAGCTGATATGCCACAGCTATGGATGGTAATGATTTACATACTGCAAATTTGAAATTTACAGCATATGAAGAACTATACCATCCTAAGTGAGCATTTAATTTAAAATAGAACAACAAAGACATAAGTACATTTTATGTATTCAACTATTTTCTGATATAAATGTTGACATTTATAGACAATGTGTTGGCGCATGTCGCTTCTCGACTAGTCAGTGTTACTTTTGATGAGTGCCAGGCCATGCACGCTCAGGTACACAATTACTGAGTCTGCTTCCTACTAGAGACTAGCACTTGTCGGGTAAGCTGGCGGCTTGGTACGAAGTCTACTGGGGGCAGTATTGCAATATTTCTCACTATCACTTTAGCCCACTGAGGCAGGTTTGACTTTCCAGGGTACTCACTCACTAATCTCCAGGGTTCTGGTGTCGACATAGGTCGACTGGAACCAGCAGTCGCCTGGGTGCTGGCTGACGAGGTGCTGTATGGTGAGGTGAGGTATCTCTGACTCCAGTTGGATGCTACACTGCTGCCATAAAATGAGTTGGCAATACCCAACCTAGTGTCACGTCCAGTGACGAGTGCACGTACTGCAGGATGTGGCTTGATGCCAAGCCTGGTGTGCAAGGGGAAATAAACTGTGGTGCTGTCTGAAGAGGACTGCCTCTCTAGGTGACATGCGGTCTGAGCCCGTTCCCGTGGGGTACCTCTGCCAAGTGTGGATGGGTTGTTGGTGCACACTTGCTTAGCAGCAAAGAACTCCTTATTCTCCTCTCTTCAAGCACCGTTCCTCTCCCCAAAGCACATAGAGGCAGGGCTGATGCTTAACTTACTTTCAGTTGGTGCAAACAATTGACGGTACCCTTGCTAAGTGTAGAGCCCAACAGCAGTTGACGGCATGAACCTTGTGCTCTTACAGTTCTGCACCTTGGCTCACAAACATAAAGTGGTAGGTCCTCCTACTGTCAGGGTGTGGTCCAGCAACAGTTGGGCCTCCAGTCCCAGGCAAAATACCCCTGCCAGTACCCTTGGCACTCCGGTCAGCAATACAACCTTAGGGGGCTGTCCTGCTCCTGTTGAATGAATACCTAGTGGTTGGGGCTTTATCTTTCTGTACACCTGGGTACACACAATGGGTGGCTGTTGAAAGTAATGTGTGTTTGTTGATATAAAGATTCTTGAAGGGGATCTGTAGTCCTACACTATGGTTCGTAATATTGTTCCTAGTATCGGACAGTATTTACCTCTAAACAAATGTACTCTCAGGATAGGATAAAATTGCATTTATTATAAATAATAAATACTGGCGACTTGTGCCTACTACTAGGCAGAGTGCGAATAGAAGTAAACTACGCTTTAACAGGTGGAGGTGACCTGCTCCTAGACTACTCAAATATAGAATGACTTTGATGGCTATGAAAACAACTCTGACCTGACATTGTTACTTTACCCTGGGGTTGTCTAGACAAGACCTTACAAACGGGGCCGCTACCAAAAGGGCAGTGGGTGTAGTTACCACTTACCAGCTGGCTGTTGAACCAGGAGGATCAATGGCGGAAGTGTGGAGTGAAGTCAAGCAGGCTTCTGGAAATATTGAGCTTCTGGAAGCTGGTGGTGGTAGAAGCCTCTGAAGCTTCTGGTTGTTGGTGGCAGCTGCTGAAGATCTCTAGGATTCGTGGAGAGGACCGTGAGGGCCTAAGGTACAGTAGAGAGCCCCAGCACAGAAGTATGGAGGCGAACTATTGGAGAAGTTAACTGGCATCTTCTGCTGCGCACCGCCTTATCTTGTGCACTCGGCTGGCCCACGCCTGGGCTGGAGTGGGAGGTATGACATTGCTCTGTGATGTCTGCCTGGAGCAAATGGGGTGGGAGTTTCCATATATTAATTACCTTTAACTAATAAAAGAGAAAAGTTTTTTTTTAATCAAACATGAATTTCATGTCTACGCTTTCATCTGTAAGAAAACATTTACTTGTAATCATCAATATAACCAATTAACACAAATATATAACATTCAGATTGTATCTAGTGTATAGGCGTAATGTTTTTAGTTTATTACTTGTTGAGTTTTCACTTTATGAGGTTGTTCATATTTATATATTTCAGATATCTGGCTTCTGGGGAGTCATTTAATTCACTGGCACTGCAATTTAAAATGGGCAAGACAACTGTTGCTGAGATTGTTCTGACACATGTCTAGTTTTATGGGATATTTTGAAAGATGAATACCTACCAACACCAAAGGAGGACACTTCGCTTTCTGTGGCAGACAAATTTGAAAACAGGTGGAATTTCCCTAACGGTTTTGGTTGCTTAGATGGTAATTATATATGAATAAAGTGTCCTGCAAACAGTGGGTCGAAGATCCACTGTTATAAACAATTCTTTTCAGTTTTACTACAGACTATAGCAGTTGCTGATGGAAGACTCCTTACTGTCGACATTGGCACTCTGGGGAGACAAAGTGATGAAGGAAATTTCAGAACATCAAATTGAACTTGTTTACTTGAAACTGGAAAACCTCATGTGTCGGAATGTAACGTCTTCCATCTACAAATTTGACAGTACCATTTGTCTTGCTAGGAGATGAAGGATACTCTTTACTGCCATACCTGATGCGACCTTATCCTAACAGAGATTTAGATGATCAGGAGGGTTTGTTGTTGTTGTTGTTGTTGTTGTTGTTGTTGTTGTTGTTGTTGTTGTTGTTGTTGTTGTTGTTGTTGTTGTTGTTGTTGTTGTTGTTGTTGTTGTTTTTTTTTTTTTTTTTTTTTTTTTTAGCTCCCAAATCCTGCTACGCCAACATGATGAGCACCTTCACAGTTCTTTGCGTACTCTGGCATGCTTATTAGTAGCTAAGACTGTTGGAGAATGGGAAGTGTCTCAAGGCAAGCCCTTTACGCCTTAGGTCGGGTTTAATTTATAAAATGGACACTAGCATTGTCGCTATAGCAGGGTTGTCTTGTGCCATGGCTGCAATTGGAGCCATGGACAGACCCCGAAAGAAGAAGGAGCTAGTAAAGGGCATAGTAGAGGGCATGGAGAAAACTATGCAACAGTCACGGAGGAAAAAATAATTCCTTTTATTGGATTAGGGCTGGAGAAAGTAGGGTGTTTGTTAGTTCATGAAGATAGACTTTGTGAGTTTGATGCAGAGTGAAATGAAATGATTCCCTGCAGTTTTGATAACCTGGGTCGCGCTACGCGACCCTGGTAGTGGGAGCCCAGAACTGAGCCACCCATCCGATAGAAGTCTGCTATTGCCCTGTAACACAGAAAAAAGTGTCAAAATGTTACAGGTATAGAGTTGGAAAAGCGAGATTTTAAGTAGGGATAATGTGCTCACCTTGCTCGTGACCTTGCTTGCAGCTGTGTGTAGTGTGTAGTGAAGTATGTTTGTGAGTATTGGTGGGTGATGAGTGCATGTTAGTGTAGGTGTGCCACTCCACAACCCTCACCAGCTGCTGCTGAGAGCCCACTACGCCACAGTCCCCCAGTTGTTGCTGGAACTGTCCAGAGATCACCTTGGAATCTGCAGTGGCAGTACATACAAACAGCTGTCAGATGAGAGAAGCTTTGTAGCACGTTTGTGTGTGGTGTGGATGCAATGTAAATCACAGGGCCGACACCAGCCAAGGGCTATACGGCATATGTTTTGCCTTGTTCTGTGATCACATAGTTCTTCGCTAATTATTTGTTAATTATTTTGTCAATCTGTGTAATTTTTAATTAAATGTATTTACGTAATATGGGTTTCCGGGATTAATTTTATTCAGGTGCATGGCTGAGAGCTTGCAGTTCAAATTTCAGTGATTTAAGGCGGCCTGTGAGCCAAAATGCTTTTAGGCCGCTTATATTTCTGAGTCTCGTTGGGGTCATAATTTCCGAGACTAGATATTTTTGGGTTGGCATGTGTGGCACAATCATTGTAAAAAAAATTCCGCCATTTTGACAAAGGGCTTGTCTAGTTTTCAATTTTTTGTTTGTTATGCAGATCTGTAATGGGACAGTATCTAGATGCATCTGCCGCAATTCACAGGCATTTATTTTCTACAATCTGCAGTCTCTTGATATGTGTTTTAGCTGCATGTGCCCATGTAGACACAGCATAGGTAATAACAGGCCATATTAGCATGGTATAGAGCAGTACAGCTGTATTTCGGGTAATAGCACTTTGTCTGTTAAGCATAGGGTAAAGGGCTAACCCTTGCGTGAAACAGTGTTGAATGTGCATTTGGTATCTTGGCTGTGAAGTGGGGCTGTTAAATAAAGCCATAGAATCAAATGCTTCTAATGCTGTACAAATGGTGAAAGCAATTTTCATTCTACACAGCGTCGTTCTAACACATGAAAATGATTATATGAACATTGCACATATTCAAGAAAATGCATGCAGATGTTTCATTAACTGCCAACACTCCTGTGTGACACTCCTTACTCCACTCGCCGCAGCCATCCTTGCACGCCTCGTCATACACCACGCCATCCTGCCACTATACCTCTCGGGTGCCTACCCATGGCAACAAAATGCTGTTTTTCCAGAATATTCTGGCCATGGCAACGGAATTCTGCAAAAACAAAATAGGGGAGGGGGTTGGGAAGAGTCTTAAACTGCTATGTTCACCTAGGAATGTGCGTGATGTGCCCAAAATGCAGATTGCAAGGGGAAAAGAACATTTACATCTCCTCCTTCCGTCTCTTGCTCTCAGCACAGTGCATCCTGTAAACACAAAGAAAAAAAAACAACCAAAAAAACTTATGACTACCATATGCTGTAACAACGAGCTGAAAGTAACTTCCCATTTCCAAACATTACAAAAACAAATCTGAGTAACAAAATTAACTTCTTAAAATGAAACAAACTCTTCCAAATCTAACTAACTGGACAAAAAAATTAATTTCTAGCAAGAAAAATAGCACCATGGCAATAACAACAGATATCACTATTTAGAATGCAATTTATAATAATCTCCTTGGTATGGCAAACAAATCACAACTCTGAAAACCCTTTCACTCATTTAAACCAAGTTATCAACAAATTATTGTAATGTTAATTGTGTTCCCATCTAAATCCATTCCATAGCAAGTGGTGTAGATTGTCCTTGAAAGAGTGCTTTGTTCTCTCCTTTGCCTATCTTTGGACATAAATACTCTGCTACTCCATGATGTCCAGATGCAGTATCTCTTCTTTCCCTTACACACCTAGTGAGAGGGAAAGTTGTGGCCTAAAAACTAGTGTGGCATTCTCGTTTCTACCTTGCATTCCTGGTGAGAGGGGATGTTGTTGCCTACCAAAAACTAGTGTGGCATCCTCGTTCCTTCCCTCTCAGTCTGCTGGTGGGAGGTGTGTAGCCTCCATGCAGCATCCCATTTGCATCCAAATAGTTCATGACTTCATGACTGAAGTGATATGGGAAAACTCTTTGAGATGGGGGAGAAACACATTTCGTAATTCTTTGCTACTTTTGGGTATGACTCATCACTGCCAAGCAGCTTTGACTTATTCCCTCCATGCTTTGTGAAAGAGGTGACTGACGAAGATAAACTGCCCTACAAATTTGTTAATAAAGGGATGCCTGGTGTAGGGCATGTTCCTGCAGGTTCTAGCGCAGCTGTCAAACTGAAACAAGGACTGCATGCAACCTCTAGGTGATAAAAAAATGTTAATTGTTTTCTGCACTTTAAAACTACGGCGTGATTATTTTGAAATGGTGATGATTATGCAATAAAATACAGTACATCTGTGCATTTCCATACAAGCCAGAATGTTTTGTTGAATTGATCAAGAAAAACAGAATACTGATGTTTGCAAATTTTTTTTTGCATGAACAGTTTCTCAAAGATGTGCAGCTATCAACTTAGTCTTGCAATGCCTGCCAGCATGATGTCCCTTCTTGCCAATCATGCAGGCCGGCACATAATTGCCTATGGGAATGTACAGCTACAGCACAGGTTCTCTTATGTGCTCTTCAACAAACTGTACGATGGTGAGTGTGTTGAAATTTTCCTATTTTTGTTGTTGTCTGTTTAGACTTCTAGTTGTCTCTGTAAAGTCTTGTAAAATTTAAAGGTGAAGTTCATTATGCCAAGACAAAAGGAAATTGGTTTATAAACATTTTTGAAAGAGTCTCGTTTAATTGTTTAAGAACATTAAAACTACTGGGGAGGATGTGAGGTAATATTTGGCCATGAATTGCAGGTAAGCTTGTTATCTATATACAGTACTGGGAGAAACTGGCAGGAGTTGCATGGTATAGATATGAGACGTGATTTAAAAAAAGCTTTTTGTGATATAAATTTGAATGGAATTTTCCTTACCACTTTTAGAACATCTTTTGGCCAAACAAAGCATTCCTAAGCATATAATTTTGGAGCGTCCTGTAATTTTTAGGTGTCTTTAATTGAACACTGAAGCTCAGTATTTGGTCGCTTCATGAGAAGAGTGACAGTAGATCCTATTTGAGCAAGGAAGATATACACTTGAGGTGTCATGATGGTACCATGTCTGAGAGTGGTAATCTGCCATGGTTCATGGAGAAGGGCAGGAGATTCAAAGTACGTAGCTTTGTCCTGTCTCGGCGACACTTTGGCTTCTTGTCCCTGTCCTGGACATAAACTAAGTGTAGGTTCTAATGCTGTGCAGTCCCAATGTGAACTGAATTATTATTTCTTCGTGACCAAGAAAATGGTATTGCTTGAATTATTATTAGTGTAGGTTATTTATTCTGTTTACTTCATCTCTGTAAAGGCAAAATTTTCACAAAGAAAATATTTAAGCTGTACCGGTTTCCTTTATTATGAAAGAAAATACTGTGGACTTTATTATGAAAGATACCATCGTAATGTTAAACAAATAAATTTGTAAAAAGTAGCATTCCTCCTGCAGTAATCTGACATGTGCATCAGTTGCAATGTACAGTAAATATATAAAGCCTGTACTTTAGTAAACCTCACAAATTGAGCAACGCTGCTTTCTTTTGCAAAATAATACCCAAAAATATATTAATAAAGTTATGATTGTCAGCATCAGTAGGTTGATGTGATGTAGAAGGTTATATATGCCCTATTATACAGAAACTAAATTTATTTTAAAAGCTACTATATTTATCTTAATTATAGGATGACTTTGAGAATAAGATGACCCCCGCATTTTTACTGTGTTGTACACAAAAAATGTATTACTCCACCGACCATTAGCACATGTAATTTAGCAGAATAATTTTTTTATCTTGACACTTGAATAAATGTTCAACATGGCCAAATTATTTACAGTTATAATATCCAATATACACTACACCTGAAATTTTTTTTTATAAACATAAGAAAATCACACTTTCTTTGTCCATCTGTCTATATTTTAATTATAAGGAAATTTTTGTATGTAAATATTTTGTTTATTGGCATATACTGTAAGGAAAATACATCTATTAAAAAAATATTTACCATCACTTACTACTACTAAAGCAAAACATTAATCTCAAAATTTTTAGTATGCAAAAGTAAGATGACCTTACATTTTTTTCGTAAATATTGGACTAAATCATTGTCTAATTTTCAGGAAAATACTGAGTGTACAGTAAATATTCGAGTTATAAATCTGAGTATTTTACATGTACGTAAATGTTGACCAAAGATAGTCTAATATAATTATTGTTATGCATCTCTTCAGTATGTATTGCATACACATATTGTTAATGTAAGACATTAAACAAGGCTTTATAAATCAGGGTTTTTCAGAACAGATCCAATTTGTAGACATAATGAATGAAAAATGGAAGACTTATTGGCAGTAAGTATGTATAGTCCGTTTCATATAACTTAAGTAAATTTTAATAGTTCTCAAAAAGAAGTCCGGCCACAATGTATCCCTCCGCCACAGCTGTTTTGTCAGTAAAGAAAACTATCTTTGAAAACAAACTACAAATCTAATGGCAGGCATTGAAAGACTGACAACTCCTGTCTAGTACTTATGCTACTATAACTAGTTGACATTACCATTTTATTTTTGTTATGATCACATAATATACTAGTAAGGGCTCTGTTCATTTTTTTGCTGGGGTGGGGAACTACATATATTTTAATGTCTTTTGTGAGATGTGATTGTTTTGTGGTTCTTATGAGAGAGTGGTGATTGGAACTTGCATTGTTTTGATGATGCAGTGGAAAATTTTGTTCGTATGGAAGTAACATTCAGTTGACTATAACCTCTAAAGTTTTAACTTCATTGAAAGAATAAATAAGTAATGTGTCGCTGTTAATGATGTGAGAAATACTTAACATAAATATCATTGCATTTTTTATATCATGAACGACAGTAAAAGGGTGTTTATTTAGGCCATGTACATTTGAAAACATCCCTCAAGAACAAAATGCAATAATTACATCACTGGTAATACTGATGCACGAAATGCTTATTGTAAACATGTTCAGCAAATTTAACTTTTCACGTAAAAATTGTTACAAATTCAATCAAATAAATTAGCATTAAACAATGTTTCTTTAAAGTTCAAATGTATTTCAAATATTCTAACAGCAATTTAAGAAAACAGTTATAAAACACGCAAACTTACTGTTCACTTCGTAATTCCTGAACACGTGCCGAACTTTGAATGATTACATCACTAAAATCACCAAAATGACTTAATCTTTTAACACAATGCTTGAGCTATTTCTTGAAAGCAAAAAATTTAAACTTCACAGCATAAATCCTTTATCTGCTTGTGTATTGTGAAGGTCATAGAAAATGGCAGATTGCAGCACACAACAAATACTTTTACAAACTGGCAGGCATATGTCAATTCATTTCACTGAGGCGACTGTTCTAAAAAGGTGCGTACGACAATATACATGTAATGAAATACGCAATACAAAAATAATGAACTGCATATATAATATTCTGACATCACCAGCAAGGAATTCTTGCATGTAGATACATTTTGATGCAAGAGAAAACAATGGCAACCGGGCAACTGCATTTCACCAGGCGGGTGGAGACCATAGACAAGGCCGATTGGTAGAGACCTTTCACAATAACCGTAATGTTCGCATGCTCTACTATAATATTACAAAAATTTTTAAAACCCTTGCTCTATAACGCAGAGAAATTGTACATTAGTCTATGAACATGATTTTAACCATAAATGTTGTAACTGTTATTAAATTTCTACATTGTAATTTTTAATGCCAGGTAATATTTTCTTCTACAATCATCGCAAAAACTGCCAACATAATAACACACTGACGCGTGCCGCTTATACAACTAATCTAATACGATTACGACTCATCGCCAAGATGTACCTCTACCACCACTACAGATGTGAGAGACATGTTGCCTACCCTACAGGCAACAGGAACTTATATGAGTGTATTCTCTTCACCTGGAGGATACGCAACCCGCAGGCATGCCCCCCCCCCCCCCCCCCAAACCACACTGAGAGCCTACAAGCTGCCCAGACCTCAGACAAGGCCGAGGATCACAGAAGAGACACAAAGCAGAAACGCTGTCCAGAGTCTTCCCACGCCAACCAGGGCAGAAGGACACTACGTCTTCCCGCACCCCGTGCCGGCAGCCTACAAGCTTCCACTATATAAGTCCGGACACTGCTGGCCACGGGAGTTTTTTTTATGCATCGTCTCTCGCGACATCCAGCACTGACTAAGTGCTGCGACCTGTGGAGATCTTAGAAACTTCAAGTACACTCCAGCGACTACTTACTACGTCTTGACGACCAACGAACACGAACATAAGTATTCAACTTCACTTTGTCTCCTCTAGACACCTTTTACTTAGCAGTTTAACTTTAATTAATTTGTATTCGTGTAGAACCAGTATTCCCGTTTTTAACATAGAACCTGGTCGCCTACACCTGGATCTGCAGGTACCTTCATTCCTCCACGGTTTGATAGGAGGTAGCATGGGTAACCTATTTACTGAACACTCAATAAACACTCATTGTTCTCTACCTTTCTGTGTTTTTCATTTGCAGGGTATTTGTTTTAACGGTTGGAGACAGAATACGAAGTACACTGTCAACAGGAACCGGGAAGTTTATTCAAATAGAATTAGCCTGACTGTGGAACCCTTTCAGGTTTCTGCATGTCAGAAGACATACATATTATACTGCTACCTGTTTCTTCCCAGTCACACATTACCACTAAGTGAGTACTCGTGGGGAAGAAACAGCGACACCACAACCACTAGAAACACCTTCGCATCAGGAGGAGCGACAGACTCAGGTTATTTCTCACCACTCGCACTAAGTCAGTGCGCAGTGACCATAGCCTGAAGTTTCGCCGTTCAACCTAGTTCGAACGCACAACCAGTAAAGCCTTGGCAGCCCCCACGGCTCCACGTCCCTGATCAGCCCGCATACTGTGGGGGATCAGTGGGGACTCTTAGCGAGCTTGTGCCAGCAAGTCACTATTGGGTTACACTGTTAAACTTTCCTATCTAAGTGCATCATGTAGGCTGTCGAACTGTTTGCCTTATGCCTCATGAGAAGAGGAGTGCTAGAAAACGTAGGGAACAATTCCTGGCTCACTCTGCTCTTAAACCGGGGAACGCACTACTATATTGTACACAGGAGTGGCAGGTGGAACGGGACCGCGCCGCCGAATTTAACTAAATTAAACTACTCCACTTTTTGTCTAGCGGCAAAATCCTCGACCAACGTGCCAAGTCAGTCTAATCGGGCACGCGTCAACAGATTGTGCAACAACCATCAGCTGACATAGTACTCTGCAAATGGGGGCATTTACTGTTTACAAGCTGTGTAGTATTGTCACGGCAGCTGTCAATTTTACTGAAGTTATATGAAATAGAGTATAATTGAGGAGCACTTCACTGTTAAACTAAAGATGCTACACAATCAATTTCATCAGAAGAAAGGTGTAAAATGAGAATCCTTTACCTGCAACTTCATTATGTGTATTATTCATCCCATTATGAACTTGAAGTATGTCCATATATTTGGTGTGGTCAAATGCCTTTTGAGGGATTTCACAAAAGCAGAAAAAAAGGAACCAAATTTTCAATTTAATAGGATAAGTAACGTTGAATTGGTTTTGATTATTGTTAAATAACTGGGGAAAAAAATTGTAAAAATTTAATTGTACTAGGTGAGCTGTCAGTACTTTTAGTGAACAGTTTATTTATATGCTCATTGTGAAACTAACATTTTTATGCATTCACTACCGTTTTCTAAATTTCTGATGTTGAACAGCATTAATTCCTTTCTTGTAAGTCAGTTGTTCAAAATCATTGGCAATACATAAGGAACACAATTAATTTAACGTGAAAAATGTTACAGTATTTTAGGCATTTGGTAATTATGTACTAACATCTAACCTGAATTGTTGGCATGTGCTGTTACATGGCGTTGTGCTTTTTGTAGAGGGTCAAGGGCAGCACCCCCTAATTGGCAGTTTAGCTTTCAACTATTGATGTGCCTGTAGCACATGAAGATTCAAACCAGGATGAAGGGCTGCATTGAGAATGAGAATCACAGCTTGTTGGAAGCTCTGAAAACTAAATTTATTTATCAGTTATAATTTAGACTAATCTACAGCATAGCCATTTTTTTAATCACCAACTGCTACATTGCAATGATTGTCATTCTATATGCTGCAACGTAACATTGTTTGGTGATAATTTGGCAAAACATAACAATCTTGTCATTAATAGCATGATTGCCTGCCACTGCAGACTATTCCAGTTCATTGTGGAGATGACTTGTGATTTATGTTCAACAGCGTGCATGTCTTGTCTGCCACAGGAAGACATTATTAAGTAGCTGCAAAAGGACAATATATATTAACACATTAGGTTGAGATAAACTACTGGGTATCACATTATGTAGGTGCTTAAGACTAGAAAATACTGAAGGGTTGAAGGAATTGGAATGATTGTACATGAGAGCTCTTGCTGCAGGGGTGACTGTATGTCCCCTTGAAGGATAAAACAGCTTGAATGTAAGTGAACTAAGTTTCATCATCTGTTTAACACTCACTGCAGTCAAGCACATTAGTTGTCATCCTGCTGGAATGAAGGAAGAGTCTATTCTACTTTGCATTGGGTTCAACTTGCATCAGTGAGAGGGTAACTGAGACCATGGAAATAATTTTCTGAAGATGGTAGGCACATTTTGATGTGTATGACTGGTGCTCAGCTAAAAATTTTTCAGTACTGTCAGTATTTCTAGATTTCTAGCACCAGCCTCCAATGATAGGGATGGCATGGAAATTTGGAGTGCTCAGGCTAATGTTAGTCAGCGTTTCAAATTCATTTCATTAGATGAGGTAATTTACTTGGTAGCTTGTGGCTAATAATTTTGTGAAGGACCAAATAAAAAAAATTAAGTATGCAGACTTAACAATATCTGGTTCTTAATGTAAGAATTGAAGTCAGTTTACAGTAGAAGCCCAATTTTAACACAGTTAGAAATAATGCAGCTTTGAGGGAGAGGCATAGTTCAAGATTTGTTATTTTTTGAGACAGGTAAAATTTAGGGGTGTGCAAATGGGACTTTTTTTGTTCAAGAAACAAATTAAAAATATGTTATGAACTTCAGTGAAACTGAAACGAAAATGAAAAATAATTTAATAAGAGTTCAGTTTTAAGGAAAGTTTAACAAATTTTGTAACATTGTAGCAAATTATTTATTATGACAAATTTGTTGCAAAACTAAACCAAAAAATTGGAAGATATGTATTATTTACCATAGGGCTTCTTGCTTATATTTAAATTTATATTTTATGTAGTTATTTTCATGATAAAATAATAAAAACAAACAAGATGATTTACAGACAAAATCTTCCTTCGGGGGTGCACTAAACGACATTCATTAGACACCTGCATATTCTTTGAAATCAAGGATTTTCATTTTGTATAACATTCAGCAACAAGATTTCTTACTGAAACGAAAATGAAAGGTACAATTTGTCATATTTTTTGCGGTATACCAAATATTTGCGCAGCCTTAACAAAACCTTACGCTGCAATTTTTATATGTTCCTACATTCTATTTCCCCTCAACTTTCTCACTGTCCCCTCCCAGATCTCTGTGTGTAAGGCTGTACCATTTCCCCTTCCCTCCTCTAATCCCCTTTTATCCAGTTGAAGATACTTCTCTCACAGAAGGAAGGGTGGCATCTGAGCATTTCCCTGTTATATAATAGAAGTATGCATTGCACAATAGCTACATACACACTTTGCTACCTGAAGTGGTGGAAGTCAAAACTTGTTTTCTGATATAGCAATTTAAAGGCTTCTAAGAGGATGGCAGCATCAGAGAAAGAGTGGCTCATCTGTACAAAATAAACTACTGATGCAGGAAAACAATAGAAACAGGAAGACTGAATTGGAGTTCCATTGTACTGTCTTGGTATAACAGCACAGTCGTCGTCATCCTATTTAGTGGGTATTTTTAGGTCATGATAGCCAGCAATTTTTGGTGTTACTTGGAACATATGCTGGAATCAGACTATAAATGCTCATAAATATAGTAGTGTAGCAACTTTGTTATTTGTACTCACATGAGAATATATTTATGAATATTGTAAGGACATAAAATTAGGTGTGCTCGTTTTTTCTGTAAAAATCCTGCACTTCTTGTGGTTAAATATGCTTATGGAAGAACTGTTGGGGTCTCTTTGAGTATAGTATTTGTTCATTAGTAGTGCAGTAATTCCAAATTCTGTACTGTATTTACTATGTATTATTTCCGCATTGAAAACTAACTGTAAAAAAATGTGTCATCAAAATAAAAATAGCTTTGTGGTGAGGATATTTCCTCAACTTATTTGCATTAAAAAAATAAGTAGCCCAATTTGAAATATTTAATGTTTGTAAATATTCCTAAATTCTAATGTTTTTATTGGATGTGATTAATGTTTTTTTCCATTATCTTTCTTTTTAGTTAGTTTTTAACACCAGTGAAATTTGATTCAAAAAAAGTAATCACCACATATCTTCCTTGCAAAATTATTTGTCATTGAAAATGTGTGTGTTGATTCATAGGTCATTTTCACCTTGGAATATAAAGATAGTTGGTTTTCTTTTGTGTAACTCAAAATTATATTTTACCAACTACCTGAGACTCACAAACCAGAATTAATTCAATTTTCTATGTTGGTTTTTTTTTTGTATACTATACATCTATGTTATTATTTGCATGTGTAATAAATACTCTTCTGTATTTTCCTCAGAGAGTATCTTCAATTGCTTTTAACAATTTGAAGTCAAAATGGTAGGTTGTTTACCTTTTATGTATTAATCCTTTCAGTCACAAATACAAATATTTTTTTAGGTGTTGAAGTAAGCAAGTTTTTGTTTAGCACTATAGATGTATTGGTATACTTATCCATCATAGATGGGTAGAGCCAAGATTTTATGGTGTTATTTTAATTTAAAAAATGTATCGTTATAAATTGTAGTTGGTCTTTGTCGTAAAAGATTTATTATATGTGCCTCAATGCGTACTTGCCAAATTCAGTTGCAATGACTTCGGGTTACTACAATAAGTGATTGTTAGGAAAAGATTTTAGCTCGACTTGGTATGAAAAATTTAATATTTTAGTGTAATTGCTTTTATTTTTATGTATTCTGAGTATAGTTAACCATAGTGTATATTTACACACATATTCATGTAAACATTTTTAATTTATAATACTTAACATTCATACAACCACACAAACAATAGTGAGCATCTATTTATGGTATTTGAACTAAAAGAAATAATCACATTTTACAGTTTAATTTTTTTTCTGGCACAGATGTTGAATTTTCCAGAGAACGTGCATTTTAATTTGGTTATTACCTCACAAGACTTAAATATGAATTCGTAGAAAAAAATTTTCACTGGAACCAAATTATTGTTACATTTACTTTTTCAATTTTGCCAGCCGTGTTTAATAGAATATTATTTTAGCCAGCTCTATACAGTATGGGATCAACTTTGACTAGATGCTCACAACCTGAAGAAGAAGAAAAGAAAAAAGAAAAAAAAAAGTGTTAGTGTGTGTGTTTATATATATATATATATATATATATATATATATATATATATATATATATATATATATATATATATATATATATATATATATATATATATATATATATATATATATATATATATATATATATATATATATACACACACACACGCACGCGCGCGCACACACACACACACACACACAGATTTTCATGGTTAAAGTGATTTGTGGATGGAGGGGTGAATGTTTATTTTAGGCCTACATACTGTACATATAGGTTATGTAAACAAATAATATAGCTATACAACAACTCAATTTTTGACAGCCAGTGTGTGGCAACATCATAAATTAAATTAACATCGTCACATACACAAAATCCTGTATCAGATGATGCGTGAAAGATTGTAATAAAATTTCACTGCTATTTTGACGGCCTGCATTAGCACAACAGACATAGGAGAAATATAGGGGCAGGAAGGAGATCGTAGACAAAATGTCTATGTATTTTATTGTACGTCATTACAAAGTAGCTGTTATTTGTGTTTCAAATTGACACGTGACACCTCATGGCGAGAGGGGACGTCACCACATAAAAGTGTTTTTATTGTGTCGTAAGTCAGTCACACTGGGGAGGTGGTGTTTCGGACTCTAATCCTTATGTGGCACCGGAGCACGTCCAGTATATAGCACATGCCTGGTAGTTTTGCAGCAGGGCATGAAATTTGGTATGGTGAGTACCACTTTGCGCTTTGATGGGTTTACTCCAGCAGGTATACCTAGGTGATGCGTAACCTCTGTAAGCTGCGTCTCCAATGGTGGTTCTGTCGTGAGCGAGCTAAAACTTGGTGGGCTGGTGGTTAGATGCTTGCTAGAGTGTGTGGTCACTGGTGTTGGCTCTGCTATGTGAATCCCCAAAACATGGGTGGGCGATCCTGTAGGATTTGTCTTGTCCACTCATATAGGCGGCTAACACGAGGTGTGTTTTCTAGCTGAGGCAAAGGGGTGCGGCAAAGAGAGCAATGGGAATCTCCAGTGTGGTCTCTGCAGGTGTCGTATCGCTTTTTAACTGCTGCAACAAGTTTTTTATCGATTTTGTTGTACTTTTTGTACACACACATCATCAGAATTCTGACTATTGTCTGCTTTGAGTTTTAATGATATTAATTTTTTGGAGGAGACATTTTATCCTTTTGTCATCCAGGAGTTTCTTCTATTAGGTGTTATTTTAGTTAATTTTCTAGGAAAGATGTCATTGAATATTAACATGAACTTATTACTCAATGTATTCCATTTCAAGCAATGTTAGGATCTGGTTCACTGTATACATCAAGGTTTCATGTAACATTTGACACACTCCTTCTCTCCTCACTTACTTGCTCGCCGGCTGGCTATCGGTAATGCTCCAACTAACTAGCAGGCCTAACACATAAAAGAAATATTATCTGGCAAGGGAGAGTGCTGATTCCCTCCTCTATTTATGGGAATACCCTTCAGCAGTGTAATAGTGCTCTGGAATTGCTTTGCCTGGCAGAGTCGTGTATCTGCCCACGTTGGGAGATCTAATTGGACACTTACTCGGTGCAGGGTTGGTAGTCGGAGGAGGGGAATCAAACCCCAGGGTGAGCTTAAACATATAGACATCCCTTCCAGGGAGTTTGGTCCTGCTCACCATAAAGGTTACTAAGATGCGTGATGCCAGCTGTTACTAATTAATTTAAAAAGGGGAATTAATGGGTATGCTATATTCATGAAATGGAGATGAACTATATTTCTCCTGGTAGTTCCTGCTTGGTCTCTCATATGCTACCTGGGCGTTTATACGGGGCCGGCCTAGTCGGTTTTCGTACTGGGACAAGTCTGATGTAATCGTAGCCACCTTATGTGAACATGCCGATTTAAGGGGAATGATGATGGTTATCAACTTTCCGGCAGCGGTACGTATTTGGCGCACATTATTGGGATTACTACGGGCTTAGCACAGCTGTGGTGGGAGGGTAGGTTCAGGTTTGAATTCTCGAGGTTCTAGATTACTCAAGTATTCTCGATCAGGCCACTGCCAACAAATTCCTAGCAAGGAATCTAGAAAGGGATTACAGTCTTCCGTTACAGGCGGTAATTCCTTGGTTGGATTAAAAAGAGGCTCAGTAGGCTGAGAGTTCTGTGGAAGTTCACTGGACGAGCTGGGGGCTGCAGTAGTCGGGGGTAAGTTTAACTCTCTTTGTAGGGCCCGTTGGGCTAGATGCCGAAGCTGACTACTGTGCCGTCCACCTTCCCGGGGCCTTTAGAAACTGTTCTTTAAGAGCAATAAAAATAGATAGCTATTGGTTCACTATTACTACCCTCAATTACGAAGGCACACTCCCGGTCTATCCAGCATAGCTCAAGCCCTCCTGGGTTCAGTCTTGTTCAGATGATCCGAGGTACTGAGCAGTATAGACAGTCTGGATAGTCACGAGCGTATCTCTAGGTAGGCTCGGGCATTCCGGATACCTCCCAGGAACTCCGTCGTATGCAGATTATAGCCTTATTCAGGCACCAGGAGTCCCAAGATGGTTCTGCCCACTTGTGTCTATCCCGGAGCGGTAGCTTCACTTTAAAGAGCCACAAAATTTACTGATACGAAGTACACATATACCCATTAAATAACTGAGGCTTAAAGTAATTTAAATAACTTGAATTCAGGTTGTACATAAACATATTTATTAATATACTTTTGAAAAGCAGGGGGATGCCTGACTCTGTACACAAAAAGTAAATTGAATTAAATTATTATTATTATTATTTTAATGCAGGTAAAGGTGAACCTGCGTGTGTGGATAAAAAAAGACGAATAAATAATTTTAAAGTTCTAATCGCAATTGGGTTTGCAGGGCGAGGGGTGGTAGTCTAGAAGGGACGACAATACTACCTACTACTGCGGAGTTTGAAGGATTGACTCGATAATAAGGAAACAGGTGCAAGAACATTGAGAGTCCTCTGGCTGCGTCTGGATGTCTTGACGGCGTTGTGGGAGATCATTCCAATCTCGTACAGGTTTTCTCCTTGTGCTGCAGCAGTTGGAGATGGAGAACTTCTTGGAGCTGGTAGTGGTTGCTTTGCAGCAGGAGAGCCTTGTGCAGACTTAGGTCGGCGGGCCGACGGCAATTGGCATGAGCGGTTTCGCTTCTCTTTATATACAGAAAAATTCAGATTGGTTGGCTGCGCCAGGGGTGCGGGGATTGCTAGCCTTGTTTCACAGGGGTTATTTAAATTAGGGTAGTGGGCTGCATCACAATTTCTTATCTCCCTGTCTGGAGGCTGATGACATATTAACTGCTTTTCCACGAGGCTGGGGAAGCAGTGATATCAGCCGCAGCGCAGGGTGCTGCTCTCTTGCAGCATCCCTGCCAACTAGCTTCTTCTGCTCGGCTGTGTCGGTGGCTCGACGGGGAACAGAATTTCTTCCGTGAGGGTGGCGACCGCATGTTCGCTTTTGAGTGGGCAGTACAATTTTATTCTATTATCTACGTGTCTGTAGTTGTCCGTAATGCTTGGACCAACCCTGTAGGCACGAGATTTTTTGCCTGCTGACGTGTGACTTGCCCCTAATTATTATCAATGCATGATGATGGGGCGAAGTTGAAAAGTAGAAGGTGCATGTGCAGGAGTGTGACATGCATCACAGTATATTAGTGAATATTTGCATCTTTTTAACGCTGAAATTCCTTCTATGAATGAAAATTATTTTGGTATTCCACTGTTTTTTGAGAATCTAACAAGTCTAGGTTTATACAAATTTTCCGAGCCATGTGATTAGAAATTGGTTTTTCTATATTGTATGCTAAACAGAATGATGGATTTATATTGGTTACAATATTATCAATACATTTGCTACAATTTTTGAATGTCTAGTAGAGTAAGTAATTGTAATTGACAGGTTGAATTGCTTGAATATGTTCAGTAGCCTTATGCTGGTGTATTACAACCATTAAAATTTATGTTAAAGTCACTAGATATCAACATATATTTTATAACCAATTCTAAAGCATTAAAAAAAAGTATATTTATTTGAACTGGGAGATTTATAAACAACTGCTAGACTGATATTTGGGTTACCTGTCTCTACACAACAATATTCAAAGGTTTTTTTGATTGCACAAATAACTTACATTAATTTTTTTGTAAGAAAGGCCACTTTTTAAGAATGTACATACTCTACCACCTCTAAAGCTGGATTTACAATAACTTGAAGCCAATAAAACAGCCAGTAATATTGCAAAAATCTGTGTTCTTCTTAGAAAGACAATGTTCTGAAATACATAACATATCTGTAGGTGATGAATTTACAATGGATTCTAACAACACTTTTTAGCTGTACAAACTGCACACATTGTGGTGCATAACTTTTAGAACATTTTTAGAACATGAAAGATTAAATGCATCTTCTTGTTTACTGCCTACAAGAGGCGTCTTAATTACTATTGAGCGAACATTTGAATTTGAGGGTTGCCAATCCAGTTTGCAACTCTGTGAAGTAATAATGGTAGGATTCACAAAATTTACTCATTTCCCTGCATTTCAACAGCAATTGCATTTATATTAAGCTTAAGACTGCTAACAATGTTTTTAACTTTTTCAGCAATTTTCTTTTTTCCCAGGCCATTGAAATGTATGCCATGCTATGTATTACAATCTCTGATCAGTTCACTACTCTTTATTAATTAAGTAAACATTTTGAAAGTGACTACACAACTTATGAATTTTGTTGTTTACAGAAACTGTTTCCTTATTTACACAAGATTCCTTAGGTAAATCATACCTACAAGATATGTCAACAAGAGTAACTTTTATATGTGTTAACATTGCTAAATTGTGTTTTAAAGACCTCAGAAGTTTTATACCTTCATTTTTGGCTACATCGTTCGTGCCACCTAAGATAATTATGGAATCCTTGTTACTAAAAGTAGCGCGAGTGTCTGAGATTCCATTTACAACTTCTTTTAGGGGTGTGCCAGGTTTAACAATAGAACAAACTTCATGAGTATTTAGTTACTCAGTCACTTTATTTGCAAGACCACATCCCTGTCTGTGAACATTTGTACTTTACCCGCCGAAGTATGAAGTGTATTAACTTTAATTTTGGCAGTGGTCGTGTATTAACTTGATTTTCAGTGTTATTTCAATTATATTTCTGTTCACCATATAATCTTGCCTCTATATATGAGAACCAATAACATTGTATTTGTGATTCATGTTATTGGCAGCAATTGTTTATGAAACCAACTAATGTAGTCTTTACAAAGAATAATATCTGGCACACATGAGGGATGCTGGTTTCTTCTGTGTACAGTGTGGACCATTGACGCCACTTCTTCTGCAATGTCTCAGATGTGGGACACTGTGACTGAAAGGATTAAACATTTACCTTTAATAAAATAATGAGCATATGTGAGTTGGGCTGAATTTACAGCACTCATCTTGAAAGAACCATTTCCAAGGGAAGATATTGAAGAGTGCTTGATATTTTTGGTTGAACTGGAAGAGTACATGCAACAAGGAGTCCCAGTTGTGTCTAAAATGCTGTCTGAGTACATTATCATATGGGATTGGGCTGAATTCCAGGATCATATCTTTCATCTTTTGGAGTGGGTCACCACAGCTTCCTATTCAGGTAAAAATAATCAAACTGTATAATCATGTTCACAATTCAGAGGCACTCATTTCTCACTAGATAATTATTAAAGTTTGTGAGTGTTGTGGCAACATTGTATGACAAGTTTATATCTTGAAAATATTGCACCACTGTTTCTCGTTACTATCTTATATATAATTGCATGGCTGGGGAATAAAAATGTAAACAATTCATTTTTCACAGCCTAGCTTGTGCTGTATCCTGTTGTTAATGTATCTGTTTCCAATTTTGTTAGTAATTTTTCTATTTTTTTTGTAAAGTTTTATTATATTTCATGATGAAGCAATGCAAGTTTATGTGACAGTAATGACTGTTGGGTAGGTTACTTCAAACTACTAAACATCATAAATGTACCAAAATGCAATGCAGTCAGACATCAGTAAAAACAGTTTGTACGTAAAAAAAAATTGTTTTATTTCTGTCATCCATTAGTATTAATTGTTCTTGTGCACAATAGATGCTAACCTCATATACCATGAGGAGTACATTTTCATTTAGATTAACATGTTTCTGTTCATTCATCTGGCTGGGGCATTTTTGAGTCCAAAAGGTTTGATTCAGAATTGGAGTGTTTCCCCTTCAAGTGTAGTGAAAGTGGTGTATCTACATTAGCGAAGAGCCTGGGTGTGCGATACGGAGTGTGTCATCATTCAAGGTCTGATAGTTCACACAAAATTCTAGTTGCCCGTCTTTGTTGGGACTAAGACCAAGACCACAATGGAATTTTACGGGGAATCGGCTAGCTAGACGATACTCTTCATTTTCATCTCGGGTACTTGTTCCTGGGTTCAGATGACTGGCCGCGTTAGCAGTAGATGGGGCAATTATGCTTTAATCTGATTTTGTGGTTAATGGCTGGTGTTTGCTTGAGAATTCTGGCATTCTTAAGACCTTTGTGTGGTCATTTAGTATACGAAGCAAGCAGTCCAGTTGTTGGACTTCCAGTGGGTGCTGAACTTGTGAGCTTATGATCTGCTGCAGAACCGGGTTCGAGGGGATTTCCCAAATCACTGCCATCTAATCATGGTTACCAATATACAAATGGATCTGCACACAGTCTATAATGCAGGCATGGTTAGCTATCCAAGGGTGACAAAGTATTATCTCTCCCTCCAGATGTGGGGCAGTGAAAAATATGGTGTCTGCCACTTCTGTATTCAAACACAATGGAATGATTATTACTCCATCAAAGCAGAGTTTTGAACCAGATTGTGCCAGCTGCTGCCTCTGCTGTTTGAGGGTTAGAAATTTCCTCTGTGTAAAGTTCACCATGACTGTGATGTTAAGGACCGTTTGGCAATTGCACCTATTTAAGGTGAAGGAAATAGGGGGTGCGTGGGGTCTAGGCCAAGGGCCTTGTATCACTTGCTTATGGCCCATGTCTACTTCACTAGGATTGAGTGGCTGCTCATGCCTTCGGCTTTCTTGCTTCCCAACCGCTTCGCCAGACGTTTGAACAGGCTCTTTGTTTTGATTCCTGCTTTCTCTTTCTCTCTCTTCCCCGCTATTCTTTCCTTTAATACAGAATAATGTAGATGGAAATGCCATCAGGGACAATGTCAGTACTTGGCAACAAAAAGGGTCATCTCCCTGTTATCTGTTTTGCTAATGGTATCAACAGATGGGCTGTGGGTCATTATGTGTTGTGCACTCTCTGCTTTGGTTTTTTCACTTTCTCTTGACTAGATCTTTGGTTGTGTGGTACACAAAATGTTCTAGAGTTCTTAATGTCTATAAGAGTAGCTTAGTGATGAGGTATACTTCTTCTGATTGTTCAGTTTGTCATTATACAGATGTAAACTTGTGCCTTCCAGTGAACAAATAATTTGGTATCTTCATAGGTCATCTGTTTTTGGCTGTAAAACTCCTGGTTAAGTGAGTGAATGAGTGAAGAGATTTGGGCAACCCTTAACATCGAGGTCTTGAGAGCCAATTCTTGGTTAAGAATAACTAGGACATTTTCCCCTATGAATTTCCAGTTCAGACGGTTCTTTAACTCATGCCATGTGGTCACAAATTCCCTGTATTGCCTCCATCCTTATAACCCAAACTCTGTAAGTTGTTTACTCACTCGCTGGACCCACCGTTTCTTAGGGACAGCCTCTTTATCGAACTCTTGTTCACACTTCGAAAGGAAGTGTTTTGGGTTTACATGCAGTCATCCCACAATTTCTGATAGCATCAGGTCTTTCTATTTGGATGGCATCGGGTGTGTTGCAGGTGAGCAGTGATGGCCTGGGTTTAAGTTGCCTTCTGCCCTTATCGTTATGGAGGCACACTTGACATCCATTTGTTGGCAGTGGAATATCAGGCCATTCCATATACAGGTGGTTGGGAGGATTGAGGGTATGTCTCCTTGATAGGTCAATAATAGATCTGGTGGGCACGACATTCTGGACACTGGGTCTTCTACTGCCTTTTGTTGATCTGTATTAGTCAGGCTAGTCTATACTAATGCAACAATATCAGCATGAACAATGTTCACATGTGGTGTCCAGGCCTGTTCCATCGCATTGAGGTATGCTGTACTTTTTCAGCATACTATTTTCAGGACTATGTTCTCTGGATCATCTCTTGCTTAGACTACTATACTCGATAGGCATGAAGTACAATTTCCGGCTATGTGGTTTTGGATGGGCATCACTGGATTTTTATTTAGAAGTATGTGGTTGCCATTGTTCCAAATTTCTGGTTAGAGACACTTGTTTCCCAGGGATCTCAAGTAGTTTAGTCTGGCTGCTGTTGCATATGCAACTCTTGTTGCACCATGTTAAACTCGACACTTCAGGGGTAATGTTTGTCTGGATCCATACTGGTTGATTCAAACAATGGATGGTGTTTTAGATAACTTCTCCACGACTTGCTGTGTGCAGCCCAGTGGTTGAGCTGGTTCTCATCGAGCACTGGTTCAGTTCCTCCGCTCTCTTGGCAGGCACAAGTTTGTTCAGGTCTGTCTCGTATGGTTGCTGAGGGCACTGTGTAGCTTTGGCAGCTTTAACTCTTTCTCCCTCAATGGTAATAAAACTCAAACTGTACTATATGGGTTGATTCCTGGGTAAGGCATATGTGTATTTGTAATTTTTTCACTGCTGTTGTGTACGTTTATGGTTTCATCTCTATTGATGTTGCTTTCAGCAAGACGTCAAGCCCTTCCTACTATCTTAGCTTTTAAGAACGTTTATAAAAATGAATTTCACCCATTTAGAGGAAAGTTGGATTTATAACAGTAATTTCATGTTTATGAAATAAACACATTGGAATAGATGAGTAGTACAGCTTAACTGGCATTTTTCAAAATTTTTATTAATTCAGCATTTAAAAAACTTTTTAAAAACCGTGTTCCAATGTGTGTGTGAGAGAGAGAGAGAGAGAGCACATATTTAATTAAGAGTGTATACTTTTGTAAATCTTACTGTTTTATTATTTTAGAATGAATTGTTGTTAAAGTAATTGCTGGAGGGTACTGTTGGACAGAAACATGTCTTTTGGGTTCAAACAGCAACATTGGTTTTCCACATTCGGCCAGTGCCAGTTCCTACTGAAGATATTGTCGTCAACTTAGGCTGTGAAACTATCATCTGTTTAACCTAAACTAGTACTAGAAGGACAATCCCAGCTGCAAACCTTGCAGACAACTTGAAGTTGGCCATCCTTGGGCACTCTAGATCACAGGATTATTTTGCAATTTGTCTGCACTCTGATCAGTGGTATTTTAACTTTCCTATGACCTTTTTGTTCTCATGCCAGCTGAAACATCATATGTACCAGGTATATCACAGAGTTAATGTGCAGTTCTGTAGTCTCCTTTTCTGTGGTAGTTATTAAGGATTATTCCATAAACATTCATTGAAACATAGCTATCTGGATTTTTGGGCCCTACCATGTGTTCCATGACACTTGGACGTTGTCTTCTCACTTGGTTGTTCCCTGGCCAACCATCACCTGAAATTTGAAGGCCCTACATAGATGTAAGGTTGTTCTCAGCTTGCTTTGTCTGTGCCAATGATCAACTATCTGCAACTTGAACATGATAATGCAGCTGCCAACAAACAACTTTGTTCTCTTAAAGGGCACAGTCCAGGTTCAGCTAGACTGTAGAAAGGAAGGAAGGGGGTATCAATACGGTGTGTATAAGGTTATGGAAGGATGAAAGAAGCACTCACGTCCACATTAATCCACTGACTGTGTGCAACCTTCTCAGGCTCTTAACTATGGACTACTGACCAAAGCCATGAGTAGTGTCGCTAGGTAATCTCTAGACTTTATAACCAAAGCCCTTAAGCCATCTTACTACTTACCCTCAGGCTTCTTACAAACAACAATGATAAGGCCAGCATAGAATAAACCAGCTATGTAACCTCTAATAGAGCTGTGGTCCAAGGATTATTATGCTTGCAAGAGTACTGGAAAGTAATGGATTTCTAATTTCCTTATCACAATTGTATAACAAGTTATGCTGCTTCTATTTTTTAATTTGGTCTCATGACATTACATTATTAAGCCAAATTGTTATTGATTTACTGTGTCCCTAGCATGATCGAGTGCTTAGCTACATAGTTGTGGGCAAGCAAAGTAGTGATCATACAGTTTATCACTCTTAAGTTCAGCTCAACACCTTTAAGTGGAGTGGAGCAGTACTCATTCCGAAAAGAAGTACAGAACTTGGAAAATTAATCATTGTAGACTCTATTGGGCAGCCCTCATAATACTAGGGGCCACGGTGGCTGAGCTGTTAGCCTGCTCGGCTCCCACCAAGGTGATTCAGGGGTTCGATCCCCGGCTGGGTCACTCTGGATTTTCGCATGTGGAAATTGTGCCAGACGATGCCATTGGTTGGTTGGTTTTCTCAGGGATCTTCTGTTTCCTCTACCCTTTCATTCCAGTGCTGCTCCATACTCACCTCAATCACCCTCATCGGCTCTCAAGACATTGATGTTAAGAGCTGTCCAAATCTCTTCACTCACTCTTGATACTCTGTCATGAATGGTGAAGAGAGAGAGTTTTACAGAAGGGTGAAGAGAGGGGGTTTTACAGCCACATAGGAGAATCATACTTCCAACCTGCTTTCCACCATTGCGAGATAAGACAGAATACTGAATCAATGGATGTAGAAAGTAAGGTTTTTCTGCACTTTGAGTGAATTTATAGGTGGTATTTATATGTGTGTGTGACTTTGACTCGTCACTATATAGATTAGATTATTAAGTAAGAATTTCATGTAAGTGTTCAATAATATTTTTAAATTTTCAATACATATTTCACGTATTTTATTCTAGAGTTCCAAAGACAATGTTGGGGCACATTATGAATTTCGTATCACATATCTTTCCTCTTTGTGATTGGCATTGTTTCTTGTTTTGCAGATCTTTATAATTGTATTCTTCATCATTTGCGAAATGCATTCCTTTCAATGAATGACATTCAAAGATGTGCTGTCATCAGACTGTTCCGCAGACTTGTGATTAATTTGGTAAACTTGCTTTAATATTGCACATTTTTATATTTACTTTATATTTAGTTGATAGTTGTGTATACTGTCGAACGTTTCTAAAATTACCCCTTACAGATTTGAGTAATATGTTAGTTATGGGGGGAAGGTCGTTATAAATATTATGGGGAAATTTTTGAATCAATTTTGACCCATGCCCAACCCCTATGCAACAGAATTTGCCATTTTTTTGCATTAAGTCCTCGTGTAATTGTTTCAAGTATGAAAATTACATGTTTTTTTAATTTAATATAATTGGATTTTAATAAGCACACATCTTCTAAAAAAATATTACATTTGAGAGGGATGTACTTAACCTCCCTTTGTTTCCCAAAATGTTAAAAAAAATCAAGCAGCACAAAATTTTGTCAAGCATTGTAAGGCCATGTTCATTTGTCTCTGGCGTAAAATTAACATGACTTTTGCATTAAATATTAATTTAATTGAGTAGTCAAACATCTTCCAAATAAATTCATAACATAAACATGTGTAATTGACCTCTCCTTGAATGTTTAAATATCTTACTGCAATGGAACACAAAGTCCATTTTCAGTGGATTCTTGCAGGAAAATTTAAGAATTTGTTATGGAAATATTTATTTATTTCAATAGGCGTGTATTGTGTGAATAAACTAATATCCTGGAAGCGCATATATGAAACATCGTTGTCATCAAATAATGTGGAAGCACTGAGCGCTCATAACTCAATGGCAGGTGCCAAGTTTGAGTTATTAGTTATTGGAGGTTGTAAAGAAGAAACCAGTTTTAATGACCGTATTTATTTGCCTCTGTCTCAAGAATTAAAAGTTTTTAAAATGAAGTACATTATTGTTTAATTTGGTGTAGGGGTTGACAAGGTTCAATTACTGTAAATAACGTGGCTCTACCCGTGCTGGTTGGGTCGGGAGAGTGTATGGCTGCTGACTGGTCTCTTTTACACCAGCTGATTGTGCGTGTGTGATCAGTAACCTTGTCAGGTGCCCACATACCACACAGACTGCTTGCATCTTCAACATTATAAGTACGTGCTTAAATTCAAACACTTTTGCAGGGGAAATTTTAATACATCTGCAGATAATGTTACCTTCGTAATACCATGGACAAACGTTATTTTTGCAATGTTTTACCGAAATCAAATACATTGCTTCAAAACACTTCAACATACAAAAAAATTCCCTTATTTAACTAGTACTGTATACAGTTTGTTATTACAACAAAATGTTCTATCGTGTTTTTTATGTTGTTCACCATAACAGAGATTACATGGTGCTTTTTTATTTATTGAGTAAACATAGCAGAATTGTGTATTGGATGTGGACATTAAATGAAATCATTTTGCAATTATCATAAAATGTGGAAGGATACACAAACGGAACAAAGAAGAAACTACAGAGGCTTTTAAAAGAGCTTACTTTACCATAAACAACCTACATATAGTGCGACCAACTAGCTCTTTTTCCATTCATGTGAACAAAATTGCAAGTCCGTATAAAAGGCACTGGTCATCATCAATCGTTCACAAAATCATTCTAAAAATGTTACCAAGTTGGAGTCCAAACAAACCAAGTGTAATAAGTTGCCAATAAACAGTAATCAAAAACTGAGAGAAATCCAAGTCCTAGTAAAGGGTGGGCAGAGTAAATGAGTATTGACTAATGCTAACAGCCTAGGAGGGTGGTATCTATGTTTAAATATGTGCTGTGTCTGGTACAGTGCTCATCAAGAGAAACACAACATACAGCAACCAAAAAAAAAATGCAATAAATTTAATTTTCAGCATATTTCCATTAAATTTTCAATTTTATTTTAACCAAATTATTTACAAATTCTCGAAAACAAGTTACAGAAAAATGGTCACTATAAATGGGGTCATTTTAGAAATGTTCTGCTGTGTTATAATTGTGTTTGTCATGAAAATGGTAATGGTACTGACTGATTTGTAGTAGCAGAAGCATATGTGAGTAAATAATGCAGTATTTCCATGTATTTTCAAGGAATGGTATTATCTATACACTTCCTTTCTATATCACTCATACCTAATAGTGTAAAGTTAATATTGTGTCCACTGTTAAGATGTACTTATCTTATTCCCTCGAAGTTTCTGTGTGTCAACTGTAACTGCAAGGGCCTATTTTCCAGTTTACCATAGTTACCAATATATTGAGTCTCAAATTGCAGGAAGATCATACCTAGTGAAAGTAGGCCCTCACAGTCATAAGACGCCAACGTAAGAGGGTGGTGTGTTTATCACCCATAGAAGTCATTCCTCTCCGACCCCACAACACATAAGGTGGTCCAGTACTTTTAGCAGCAGAAGTGCCAGCTTGCTTAGTGCCAATGCTGTTAGATGTGTCAGTGGCTTCAAGTCAGATTCCCTCTCAGAAAAGGGTACTGGATTATTTTAGTGATGTATTTTGTATGCAGTTATTAGAAGCTTGCATAAATAACCAGCTTAATCCAATTGTTGTGAAAAATAGTAAGTGATGGGACTACAGATATTTTGATTGATGCAATATCTGATAAATTATAAAAGTGGGTAATCATATAATTATTTATGTGGGAATTTTGCTGGGACGACTGAAAATAAGATATGAATACATCGAGAGGCCACTGTATAGAGGAAGAATTGGATAATACACTATTAGCAGAGTGAAGCTTAACAAAGTCTTTAATATTGAGAAATTATATTTACACGCATAGAATTACAGCCATGTTTATTTACTCTTTTCCCATATCTTTTTAATTCTGAGTGTGATGCATTTCTGCGCATTTACAATAAACACACTACTCGACAACTTCGCCCTATTATAGAGTGCACCGCTCATACAGTGGCAGGTTACTACTCATAACAGTACTTGTAGGACACATGCCTACAGGGTACGTTGGCGCACGTCAAGCACGACTACAGACACATGGTCCCAGATTGTACTGTTTTCCCAGCAACTCCAAGAAGCTGTCATGCCAGCGCCCAACCTCCGACATAGAATTGTACTGTTGTCTGAGATATCAGTACCCTCCAGTATAGACCAAGTTAGTACCACAGCTCGTCACTAGAGCGCATCACCCATTCTACTCCAGCAGGTCCAGCCTCCTAGCATCTCTAACACAGGCAATAAGAAAGGATCACACCTCCTGCAGAAGAGAGAGAAATGAATAGCGCCACCTCAGCAGCAAGAAGTTCCAGCTCCTGAGAACGAGGCTAGCTTCCTCCGCACCCCACAGCTCTGAGCCCCTGCAAGCTTCTTGCCGATATCAGTATAAAAGGGCTAGCACCCCTTAGCTCTTCAATCTCTGCTCCTCACTGCTCGCAAGGGCTGGAGGTAGCCATCGGAGTGCGTGACCACTGGGGCATCCGGAGATCCAACCGCTTGCAAGGGCCGGGGTCTCAACCCAGCTGAAGACATCGCCGATCAGGATCAACACCTTCAGCAGCCGCTGATCTGCCTCTGCAGCCACCACAGATCCCCGCAGCTTCTGGGAGACTTTGCTAAACCAGAGGCTCCCGAAGATGTTAATCCTCGCCTACCACCCACCTCCTGGTGGTAACCACCAGCAACCCTCCCTTGGTAGCAGGTCACGTCGACATCCCTTCTGAACCTCTTCAGCCCAGCAGAGGGTGCGGCTACGTCAACTACCCTTCTGGTGGTTGCTATTCTCTTGGTTCCTTAAGTACACCCCTGATAGTTAGGCGCTGCCAAATGTGTTATTAGCTTATTTTTTTGGTTGCCAGTTCTATTCGCCCACACAATACACCTAGCTCTGGCCCAGGTTGCCTTCACCACAATTGTAAGGTTAGGAATAACTTACGTTTAATTCATTGGAGTTAGTATAGAACTACCCTGCTTTCTAAATACATACAATATAGTACATATGGCTAGCTTGGCCCAAAAAATGGGTGGTGCCCTACACGGTGGTGGGCAAGTACAGTAATGTCTATCAGGTGGAAGACAGCATGGTTTGTACTCATTGGGTGACTCGGGGGCAAGTAAGACCTTGTCTCAAAGGGGTCAGAGACAATTCAGATCCCCCAATACAGTTGCCAGAGTCAGACGAGAAGGAAGACATAACCCCGATACCTGCTCACGAGATCGAACTTCAGCCTGCACAGGGGTTCGAACCACCAACAGCAGTCG
Source organism: Dryococelus australis (assembly GCA_029891345.1). Classification (NCBI taxonomy): domain Eukaryota; kingdom Metazoa; phylum Arthropoda; class Insecta; order Phasmatodea; family Phasmatidae; genus Dryococelus; species Dryococelus australis. Next base: position 80,987,541 of record CM056999.1, on the reverse strand, counting down.
GGGGGGAGTCGCCTCCTCAAACCTACAATAGGACAGCAGTCATACCGCCTTGTAGAGGTTGATTGTCCACCCGGAACCTCTCCTCTACCTTTAGCTCCTATTTGCCTTACTCGCCCACGTGATAGGGAAAGAGGACTAGCGTAGCATCGAAAGTCTCCTTTGCGGAACCCTCTGGACAAAGCCCCCCCGTCAGAGGCTTCCGCTACCAAGTGTAATTGCAGAGGTTGGCGAACCTCGGCACCCTGCCGAGGCTGAGGTTTTGCGTGAATCTCTGCCACTGGCCCCAGCTACATAGGCCACTATGGTGCGTGCAGACCAGGCTGATCTCTAGACAGCCACGCCAGACAGCGCAAAAGTCTCTTTTGTTTTCCCCCCATACAGGAGGAAGAACGATCCCAGGAACTCGAGTTGGGTGTATCGCAGTACCCGCTGCCACCTAGCTCGGTTCCATCCATGCCACCTTCAGAAGGCGTGCGAATGCACGAGGGACAGAAAGGGAGGCTATACGATGTGCTACCATTCCCCCCTCCCCAAGCAGATAAGCCGGCATCGGACGTTGAGGAAACTGCCCAACTAGGAGCTACTTCTGCGGCCACAGACCCCCCTGCCCTAGCTACTGGACTCTTACCGACCTGTAAGGAGTCATCCTACCAAGCCATAATTGTGCAGGTAGAGGTGCACCCAGTGCCTCCCCAGGTCATCATGTTTCGGGAGAAGATGTAATAACTAACATCTTCCCACCCGGAAATCCGAGCGGTACGACCAAGCTGTCAAGGTGGGAGACCCTGAAGAGACCCTATCTCCAGCCACTATCATGTGTGTCCCGATGGTCCCGGAGAACCTGGGCGAGACACAGATTCTGATGCTGCCTGGAGTCAATGCTGTGGAAGCAGCCCCTCCAGCGAGAGAAAAAGATCATCATCTGATTGCTGGGGTAGGGAAACCCTAAGAACCTCGACCCCAGGTGATTCCCAAGATGACGCCAACCAGAGAGGAAGACAGAACCAAAGATCCCCAGGTGTGCGGAGGCCCCCACTGGGGATGAGAACGGAGAGCCAAGAGACCTAAGAAGGGAAATGATGGCACGTGCCAGCCACATTCCTTTCCTGGTGAGGTGCTATAAAGAGTCGCCGTGGAGGCCCACCCTGAGGTTCAGGTGGCCTACTCCAATCCACCAAGCCCCGAGGAAAAGAGGCCGCCCACAGAAGAAGGAGAATTGTAAGAAACACCACAGCCATTGAACGAACCACAAGTGAGGACAGACAGACAGTCTTGATCATCATTGGTTGCGAGTATGTTTCAGTTAGGTAACAGTAAACATAAACTGACGTTTCTCAGTAAACCAATACTGACCTGTAAATTACTGTTACTTAACCAGTATAAAGGACTTAACTGTAAGAAGACAGTGACCCAGTAATCTAGTGTGGTTTTTGAACGCTTCTAACCTGGAGTGTTAAAACTGGAAACCGAACCAGTGAGGTCTTTGAACATTTTCATAACGAGTGTCGAAACCGGAAAATAGAAAAGGCAGCAGCACGAATGAGAAAGGACATTCAAGTGTTAAGCCAGTAACCCTTAAGACGTTCCAGAGAAAGATATTATAACAGACCCGTGCCTATATATAACCATTTTTTAAATAATAATTGTATTCTCAAGTGTCATGTGTAACGTATTCTTACTAGTATATAATGCATTGTCTTAAACTCGAGGGTTAGATTTAAACGGAGCAAATAATTCAAAAGATTTGAAAGTTACCTAACTGTATTCACCTTCTGTGTAAATATTCAATTTAGGAATATTATGTTAAGAGCATTAGAGTATGAAGCATTTATTAGAACTTGAAAGATTTCTAACTTAAGGTGCGCTGTAGAGGGCTGCAAGGCAAAGTAACAAATCCTAAAGTCTCCTAACAGTGTGTCTTATGTGTAATGTAGTATAGCCACAGGATGACTATATTATAAGCCAAATGTATGGGAGTCAAAAATATTTTGTAACACCTCTGGTGCTACTATTTATATATTCCTTAAAACCTCCCGTATTGGGCAACAGAATTTTACACCACCAGAGTTGTCATTCGTTATATGGTTTAACTCACCAAAAGCAAGAATATATAAATATTCAATAGCCTCTGCCAAGCTCTTGGGTAATATACGAGCGTGAGAACAAATTAGTTTATACTAATTGATAGTAATGTGAAAACTCTGATACCCAGCTAAACTCTAACAATCAGCTAAAATAAATATTACAAATAACAACCACAAGTACACGTTTCCTTAGATTAATATAAAGTTATAAATGAAGAAGAACTTAATGATAGTCACAATTAAATATTTTAATAAAGAAAACAAAATTTGTGCTTTCTTACAGGACTACTATACTTCAAATAAAATATTAATATTATTAATAAAATATTCATAAAGAAACAAATCTTATGGTTTTCCTAAGTAGTCCAACTACTCAATACTTGTACATGATATAAAGAAATGATTCAAGGTTGAACAAATTTAGTGTCATTTGCAAAGAAACAGTAGTAGTTAGGAAATGGGCAATCCAGCATGAGTGGCTCCTGGCTGGGGATGAGGGGACGACCCGTTGCCATCTTGGATAACGTCACAAGAGAAAAAATTTGAATTTGCGCAATTTTCCCACAAAAATTTTTGCGATTTCAATTGCGCCCATGGTGGCCATTTTGGAAGTGAACCTCCTGCTCTGTCATTCTGAAGCAAAGGTTCCCTCCACGTGCTGCTGCACATTTTTTCCTTACTAGCACAAGTGCAAGTTTCATGCTCTCGCATTCTGACCATGCCTGTGGTGTCCATCTTGGAAGTGAACCTCCTGCACTGTCATTCCGGAGCAAGGGTTTCCTCTGTGTGCTACAGCACACTCTTTCCTTACTAGCACAAGTGTGAGTTTCGCTCTCTCGCATTCCGACCTATGCGGAGCACCCCACTGATCACCAAAATGGCGGACATTCACACACCAAAATTGGCCTTGCTCAATCCGGCGAACTATTCACAAAGGAAAATTGTGCAACTACAGCACTTCCAGCTCCGGCATTCCACCGCGATCTTGTACCTCCTACTCTGTCATTCCACAGCAGGGGTTCCCTCCGTATGCTACTACTACAAGTCGTCTTAGGCAGCCACCATTTTGCCAAATGCTCTCACGGACCGCCAAAATGGCGGTAGACTCTTCACACAGAAGCCATCACCACTTGTGCATGAGGGATCAGGTGAGAAGTCACCCTGCCCGACCTCCTTCTCTGTCATTCCAGAGCAGGGGTGTGCCTTTGTGCATGCTACTACTTTCCATCCTATGTAGGATTTCACCCACCAACAGTCGAAGGCTGACATTTTGGACTCTGCCTGCATTGTCCAGGTCTCTCCGAGCACAGCCACTGGGGTCTCTCAGAGTACAGCAACGAGCGAGCCAGTGCTCACACCATCTGTAACAGAGAGCAGGCATCCATTCCGGTGTCGCGCTCAGGATTACCACCCACATGACGCTATAACATGTCATGTGGACGGATTCTGGACTTGTGACCAGTTATACAATATTGGGACACCCCCACCAACAATTAGTATAAATTTAACCTTATGTGCATAAAGTATATAAGGCAAAATAAAATAACCGTCTGTGTGGATGTCAGAGTATGGAATTGGCTCCTTTACTATGCAAAAATGGAAAATAAAACCTTACTAAAACAAAAAAAGAAATGAGGATGGACCAACAAGACAGACGACAGCAAAGAGAAGATTACAGGTGGATAGGTAAATGAAGACAGAAGGGTGGTAGAGTGCATTGTGCAAGAATAAAAGCAACTTTGATACGGACAACCAGACACTGCAATGTTATGCGATACATATACTAGTTTCCAAATTCACCCGTGATAGAATAAGCGTTGTGCCCCCAGGGAGGATGAAAAAATATAGTTCCCTGGGTCGGAGACACAACTCAAATCCCCAGATAAAATTGTAGATAGTTGGCATTAAATCTGTAAATAGTAGAAAGAGAGAGGTGTTGTGTAGATAATTGGTAATGAATAGTAGTTATTGTGATGTAGAGAGATGTTGTGTAGAAGCATTTTTGTGCGTATTCTGAAGTGAGTGAATGTGAAATAGTACACGTATTATGAGTGCAGTGAAATCCCATACCTACGAGAGTTCATAAAAGTGCGAAAAACTGACTTAATTACGAGTACTCGTAACATCAAATTCATCACAAAAAAATTAAGTATTAATTTTTTATAATGTAGGGTGACTCGGCTGATCTAAACATGGTGGGAATTACAAATATAGCTAGATGATGTGCGCTATCACTTATATAGTAATAAATAACTATGTCTGAATTCATGATTCATAATTAAAACATGATTTTAATGTTAAAATACTTATGTATGAAATTTATATTCAGATGTGATAGTGGGGGACATTATTACAGCAGCAAAAATTATTCGCAAAAAGTTACTACTGTATACCGTATTTAGTAGCAATATTTTCGCACCTTTTTTACAGAAATTTTTAGTGCAAAAAATTAGGACATGTGAATTAAGCAAGGAATCGCCAAGATACATGCATGTAAACATTAAAATAATTTCTACCATACTGGCATGTTGTGGCCGATTGCTTAGCTACTGCCTCTATGTCGTCATTTGAAATAATTACAGGAACAAAATAAATTAATAAAGGGCAATCGTTAGTATTACTGCACATTGTTTGTATTTTACCGTCCAGCTAAATGTAGAAAAAGGTGTGTGTGAACACATGTAGGTCTATGCAACTGTTTTCAACATGGTGGCATAGTAGCAAAAACAAAAATATTTAAGCTACGTACATTTCAAACATCCTACAAGACAAAAAGGTGATAAATATGTTGGTGTTTATGCAAATATTATTAGCAAATTTAAATCCACACGCAAACCAGCAATTTATAAACTTATCGATAACGAAACCAAATTGCATGTCGCAAAAAGTTCCACGAATGTTCAACCAATCATCTGCTCGCGCTCGTATTGATCCAGTGACACTGTTCTAACTAAATGCCAGTGCACCTATTATACTCACCATCTTGTGGAACCTAAACCGCATGCCGCAGGCTGTTCCACATAACTTCAACCAGTCATCTGCTCGTGTTCATTTTGTATTGATTCTGTGTAATGGCCATCTTGTGAAACCTGAACAGCACATCACAAGCTGATCCAACACTCTGGCTGTTCACATTACATATGGTGCTAGGAACTTGCCATTTAAAATCACAATAGGCGTACAATCTCACAAGTAGTCAACATGCTAAAAGTATGCACCAATGCACAAAGCAAGGCAGAGCGCAACTGGTAACAAATACAGTGCAGATAAAGGATGCGAGCACAGAGCACGAGTTGGACAAAGCAAGCGGCGTTGCAACATCTACTGCGCTGCAGAATTGCCACTTCTCATGGACTGTGGCTTATACACTTTTTACTAGATTAATTATACTCAATGCACAATTTAAGCAATTTCAATTCACTACAATTTTTAGAAAAGTAAAATACAATTATTCAAAATGCATTTGAATAGCTCGTATAAATGGAAATACAAAATGAGCCCTCACTCACTGTAACCAGGTAATTTAACCTTGGTAGTATAGTACTATATGATGGTGTATTAAAAAACTGCTTTAAGTATGGAATTCTCGTAATAGGCCATACTCGTAGGTACTGGATTTCACTGTACTAGTAATGTACCCTCAACAAGGGAAACAGTTGACAACCCTTGCAGTAGGTGCCGTTATGTTACTGGTATAATCATCTTCAAAAAAATTAGCAGCAGCACCCATTGGTAGCAATATTCTGAAACTACTACATGTACTCGAGAGTGCCATCGAAAGCAAACATGCACCAGGACACTGGTCGTACGCCTGTGCAGGAATGGGACAGCTTCCCACATGTTCTCCAGCGCACGACCAGCCGGCATACTTGACAGGATAGCTGTGTCTCATGTACGTGCTTTGGTATGCTGGAACCAAGCCACAAAAAAGTATACTGAACACTTTGAATATCACTCTTGTGCTGTATACTGGGGGAAGCACTGGAGTGGGGATAAAACTCAGCCATACACTTGGCGCCATAGCATACGACCGGTCAGCACACCTGACCTGTCTGTAGTGTGTTCTCCAGTGTGCTGTACACACTCACAACGCAGACACACACACTGGCAGCATGCTTGACAAGGATATTATACAGCCCTTATATGTGCTACAGCGTGCCGTCCAGACAGCCAACACACTTTGTAAGATTGATATGACTTACATGCGCTATGGTGTGCTGAAACAGGAGCAGGAGAACGCTGGCATACCTAGCAGGATTTATATACAGCTCCTGGTTGAAGCTTCAGCATGCTGGGAGCAAATCTACACACACACAAGATGTTCGTTGTTGGAGAGGCAAATGGAAGTGCTTCAGCTTCGACAATCCCGGGATGAGGAACTGCCTCCTACTATACATGTTGAACCCTGTTGCCCTCCCGGGGATGCCTGCCCCAGAGGTGTGTGTCTAGGCTTACCCATCGTAGCTATAAGGGACGGTATGAATGGCATTGTCCAGTATCTGACGCTTTTCGTGCATTCACGACAGAGCAAGTTTGTTGCTGCATTCTGTGTAGACATCGTGGTGGTGCGGTGGTACGACCTAATGCTATTAACCTGCACCCTCATGAGTTGGTGGTTCAGAATAACGTACCTGTAGTACTCAATGGTGATGTCCCTATGGATGATGCTGTTCTAAACACCCATGGCCCGCTTCACGACCTTATCCCTATACCTATACGCATAGAGCTTCGCCCTCAGCCCAACAAACTTTACCATGTCATTCCCTCCACACTCATCCTTAAACTTTCCAATAACTTTGGTGTTGGTGGGTTAGTAGCAGGGATGAGTGGAGAGTATCTGCTGGTGTCGAACTCGGACATTAGTGCTGGGTCTGAGGCAAGGTCGTTGTAGAAATCGGAGCACGATATGGCCATGACGAAGGAATCTGTGTCCATGTAGACTAACCCAATGTCTTGGCCATACCATGCCCGAATGATGCCGTAATAGATGCGGTGCATGAGGGTCTTGGACAGGTCAAGTACGGTAAGGCCAACGTAAATCGGCTTGTTGAACAATATGCTCTCATGGTCGAGCTTGACGAGGGAAAGTGATTCATTGCATGTTGTCCAACAGCGGAACGCTGACTTGGAGATAAGCTTTTTTGCCCGCAGCTGCTTGCAGAGGAACTCCATCCGCTGACATAATCTTTCGTTCTCCATCAGTTTGCCGTACGTAGCATTATTCATCAGCTTGAAGAAGTCTTGCTCGAAGGCGTTCGTGGCAGCCTGATGTTTCACGGTGTTTAGCTCAATGTACGGCTTCAACAACACCTTCTGGTGGAACTTCAAGACACGGTGGATAGCCTTCAGCAATAACCCATATACCAATGCCTGCCATTCGTTGACAGGCAGGAACAGTAGGTCTCAGTGTTCGTCATGCAGCGAAGTAGGGTCGTCTACATCCACCTCCAGTATGTATCTAATAGGTCCTTCTTTCGGCATGGACCTCGTGTCAATATCCGTGCCAGTCCTTTCAAAGCCTCCATAGGGCAGGGACATTGCCCATCCATACAAGTTGTTAGCATCTACATACTGGAGGTAGGTAGATGGCCGAATGGCATCATACGTGGCAGGCAAGTCCTTGTTGTTCGCCACCACATGACGTGTGTTGTACTGCGTCACCCCTCCCCGGATAACAGCCTCGATGAACAGGTGGGTATCATAGTCCACTAGAAGTTCTAGCTCTCATCGAAGGAGAACCCCAGGGCACTATCATAGTGAACACAATCCAGGAAATATGTTGTCAAGATCTCGAAGATGTTGCATAAAATCAGAATATCAGTCTTGAGGTAGAGTTCTGCGTACGCCTTCAGCGATGTGCATCCAAACATCGCCCATACCGTCTATGCGTGTCGGTAGTTATCCTCGCTGATGGTCAGTCCGGTGAGCCGGTTGGCGAAGGAGGCAATGTCCAGCAGCTGTGGCTCGTCGAGCGTCCCCAATGATGTGACATAGTCATAAGGGAAAACTCCCTTGCGAGTCACGAGCTCGAGCTGTCGGGGATCAGTAAAGAACATCGCTGTAGTCCAAAACTTGCTGGATGGTAGGTTCTGGGCGAGCGTCGCAAAGCTGGCAGATATAAAGTGATGAACCGACTCGAAATCGTCGCCCAATGATTTTCTGAAGGTTATCAGTTTGTCCTCAATGTTTGGGATGATAAATATGTCCTCAGTGTCGTATCCAAGCTGAGTGATGATAAAATGTGCATCATATGTCAAATTGTGGAACAGGATTGGCAAGCACTTGGGCGACATGAAAGCTTGTTACAGTTGTTACATGCCGCTCCAATATAACACCTGTGAAGTGGTCATAATCACGAACTTTCCAGTTTTCTCTGGTGAAAGGGCCAGAACAGAGGTAGCAGGTGTTGGTCCGTACATAGCCATCCCATTCACCTACGGTCGGTGGCCACTTTGGCTCGGACTGGCTATACATGGCCTTCACCAGAGTGCCAATCCTAATGACTTCCGCTATAAACTTCTCTGCAGAATCCTCCTCGGTGTAGAGTTTGATGGTGGTGGTGGGGAGACTGGTGGTCATGGAGAGCGGTATTATGTCATTGTCCACCTTGATGTACACTCCATAGCGTAGGGCACATGCTATTGGTACCTATAGGTGTACAACGTCGCTGGGTCTGGCTGACATGTCTGCACTAGTGCTAGCAATGCTTCAAAATCTGCGTACACCACTATAGGTACCTTATCGATGTTATGCTAGTTCTGGAACTTGGGCACAGGATGCTGGTTGTTCTTCTCCAACGCTGACATGTCAGCTCATACAGGAGTGTGGTCATTACAGTACCTCTTGTGCTCAGCCAGTCTCAGCGCCGGAGAGTCCTGTCACTCACTGATGGTCGTCGTGGTATGCCCGCAGACATCTCTTGCAAATGTGTACAGCACCATGATGCATTGTTACCTGCAAGTGTACGAGGCGGGAGAAATCTGCTATGTAGCAGTAATGTGCATTGCCATCTTCCATCTGCATGGGGAAAATACCGAAGTGGGTTGACCGTTCTTCCTTCGATACCCTTATTGGGATGATCCTGCAGTGTTCTTCTTCCTTATGCACATAGACATTATCACTGACCCCTGGGTTCTTCCTCTCGAACAAGGGTATCTGTTGCAGAGCAGTTGGAAAGTCCAGGCCAGAGAAGTTGAAACGTGTCTCCAGGTCACGATATTACTGGTTGACGCAGTCACGATTCGCCCCCTATACGAAGCATGTCAGGATGGCCCATTAAAATCATTGCTGGTCTGTGTTTTTCTGGTTGATAATGGCATTCTTGGCCGCAATCTTAGCAGGCAGGGCGATGTAGGAGGAGGTACACAGCAGGTTCAATTTGTTGATGCGCAGCTGAATCCTTTTCACAATGGTCTACATCCAGCTGCTTCCCATCCGAATGTAATCTTCCTCTTCCTGGCATATCTTTGCGATGGCAGCCATCACTGCATCTTCCACATCGGCTACATCGACGAGAGGGGCGTTATTTGTCTTCAAGGCATGTTGGTCCGTTTTCTTCGTGCTGCTCGGACTTACCATAAGTGCACTCAAGGAAACTGTTGAACTTAATAGGACCCTGGTTTGCAATCTCCTGCTCCAGTTGGCCAATAATAATGGCCTTCATACGCTTGAGGTAGCCGCAATTGTAACTGCATTGCTTGAGGTATTATCCGTGATATATTTCCTCATCATGCCCAGACGACAATACGTCCACTTCGTTCAGGCACCCGGAAACATCTCACCTCAAATTTACTATCCCGTGCAGGACAGCCCACACACATCATAACTCAGCTGGCAGCGCACCTCACTGCATTTCCCCTACACACAAACTTTAAAATATGTGTGTTACGTTACAAGTAGGTTATGCGCAACATCAAAAGAACAGGTACTAAATTTCTTTATCAAATTTACATATTTTAACAAGCTTAATTTATAAATAATTTATAATACAAAAATACAACATATTCAAATACGCAATGATAGGCTGGCCTATTAAAATAGCTGTATTATAAAAGTCATGATCAGGTACCAGGCGAGCTGGTTACTACCAACCTTGGCCATTTAGCACCAAAAAAAAACCTGTTATGACACTATCGTCATATCTTGGTCTGTCAGTAGTGTAGTTTGTGATATTTATAGGGAAGTTTACATAAGAAGTGAATTATTGTCGACCCCAAATTCATGTAACACAGAAAGGAGAATTTATTGTATGCTGTTTGCACAAACCCATTTACTTTGCCTTCTACCCACGACTGGAAGGCAAGGGGGAGGGTTGGGGGCTCTGCTTTTTCGGATTAGTTCACTGAAGGAAGTTAATGATGGAGATACCTGCCTCACTTGTTGATAGTTGTATTAAATCAAAATGTGCCTGTTGTCCTAGATTTGCATGTAAACATTTTTTTAGACATTTGGCACAAAAACTGAGGTGGGTCTTGGAATGGATGGAATCTTACACTCAAGTAAATACAGTATTATTATAGTTACAACATTTACACGTACATGTGTACAACATCTCTGTGACACTGTTTTTCCCAAAAAATATGTACTTTGTCCCGCTTGTACCTTTTTTCGAATTCTTAATTCCAATGTCACAATGTAAAAAGTAATAGAAACACAATTAAAAGTTTGTTGCATCTTATTCAGAAATTGGACATTTTTTATGGCTAGTAATAGCAGCTATTATAAACTTTGATTTGTGTGTATTGATAATATTTTTTTTTCTTTTTTTCCAGTATATTAGCGCAGTGTACAGGAATAATCAATCATTTAAGGAACCTTTTTTGAAGTGTCATCAGGCGTATGATGCAGCAGCAACTCTTGAAAAAACTGTTTTGTTTGTGCATGAAGAGATCATTATGCTAGGATTTTCTCAAAGTTTTGATGACCTAATGTTTTTAGAAGAAGTTGTCACGTTCTGTGAAACTGTAAGTACTGGAACCATGTTATTTTTACATGTATAACATACCAATATTTCACGAACAACATAAGCTACTAGCATGTAGACACATCAGTACTCAAACGGTTATAAAAATTACACAAACGTATTACAAAAATTTGTGATCAGTGAGCTGAAGATGTCTCCATGAATACAGTTAAATCTCAAAACTATGACCACTCAAAAATTCCAGGAAAATGGTTGTTACTTTTAAGGAGTAGTATGTAGTTGTATTTTGGACAGATTCTGGCCCATCCCCACCCAATATACACAAAAATTGCATTAAAATATTACTTAGTTTGATTTTGCCGTGCATATGGCCTGATTGATACTGTGTTCTGCCTCGCCACATCTAGCATTCCATTCTCTGCACACACAAAGAGAAACTGCACCAAGCAACCACAGAATAGAGGGTACACTGCTTGCATTGTAAACATGCTTGTATATGGTGTTGTCTGAATATTTTACCAGCAGTTATTAATTTTTTTTTGTATTTGCTTTCCTTAAGTATAGTTTATTGTAGGTGCCTTTTCAGTGGATCATCTGTAGTGAAATGTAACTTCAGCTCATGTAAACCACTTTGTAAAATAATTCGAGCTGCCATTTTCGGTGTCTTGAATCACTGGTGCACCACATATAATGTACATTCCCAAATTAAGGCTGTGTTCAAATGTACTACTTAGTATATTAGTACTTCAGTACATACTGTAGAAGTGTTCAATTCGGATGCCATCAATAGTCACTTGTTTGGTGATGGTTGCAATTTTATAATTTAGTATTATATTATACTTCTTTACATACTAAATTAACAAATACATAATCATTTTAGTCAACTAATTTGGGTTACGTGAGCTTTTAGCAAACTATAAGTGCCAATTTGAACACTGCCCAAGTTACTGTCTGTCTCATATAAGATGGCAAGATTTGGACAGTCAGTGAGTGGCAACTTGACATATACGAAACAAACAAATTGCTGTTTACAAAATTGTGTATCTATCAGCTGTTGCATAAAGAAACAAAAGTTAATACAGTGAAACCTCTCTATTACGACCACCTCTCTATTATGACCCAATCTCGAGGAACCGTGAAAAGTTTTGGTCGAAAAAGTCAAAAACTTGAGGCACGTCTAAAAATAGATACAGTAATCCCTTGCCAATTGCGGTACTTGAACCGCAGTTTCAGTTATGCACGGATTTGTTTTTGTAGACCTTTTCTCCAACCGGGGTACTAGTTTCTATTATCCAGGGTTTTCAGTCTATGGAAAACTAGCCCTTACTGAGATTAGTGGTCACACATTTCTCAAACTACCATCATAGACTTCGACCTTTGTTGTCCCAAGCAGCGTGAAGCAATAAATTACTTAATGCCAGAAGGGGACACTGGTGTATTATCAGTGGAAGCATGTGGGTGTGGGGGGGGGGGGGGAGTTGCTGGATCAGTAAGGGTTCTTTGTCTCCTAGTCACATGCCGCTGCCTCTGCCTTACCCTCCCTGTCTTTTTTTGCTTCCATTATCCCTCCTCTTTTGCTGTAAAAACAGTGGCCAGGCTAGTTTCTTAATCTGTGTATGTATGATAACTTCAAATTTAATTCAACACCCCTTTTTTAAATATTATTTTTTAAGTTTATGTCCGCCCACGCCTACGTAATATGCTAATTTTTTATAGTGGGCAATTGTTGTTTTTCTTGTGAAGTCGATTTTATGTATAAAGTGAATAAAGATAAGTGTGTGCAAATAAAATGTGTTCTTATGTTACCAGTACCATATGGCGAGTGAGGCCGTGTGCGTGTATAGGCTAAGTCAAAATTTTTTATGAAAAATTTGGGATAATTAATATTTCAAGTAGACCGCACTAAATATTTATATTCCCGTAAACATTGCCGGGCCTCATGCCAGTGCAGAGGCCAACATACCGCCTACATTTCGTATAAATTCAACACATTGATGTGAATCACACCTATCAGCAGGTTTTCCCAACGCCAGGCCGCTGTTACAAAGTGAATCGGCCCTGTAACGACGGCAGTGGCAGCAGGCGGGCAGCCGCCCGCCATCTTGTAGTGACCAACCGACAGCTGCCCAGTCTGAGGATCTAGGCACTTGCCCAGCTACGTACATGGCCAGACCAAAGCGACAGCATAACGCGCACACACATATTGCACAAGGCCACCTAAACTTTTTGATTGCTACGTACCTCATAGCAATGTATGACCCACGAGACCTGTGTAATAGATCTTTAATAATAACTTTATATTTTAATAATACATATTCTAATCTTTTCACACACTCAATGGCCATGCCATACTGTGTTTAGGCCTTTTTTACGACAAGGGGTGGTCCAATATGCCTTTCTTGGGTATCAAATTAATCAGGAGACATTCAACTATTAAAATATACATACATATTTATATTTAATTTAAAAAGTGTTTTTTTTTTTTCCGTTAGAGACAATTGAACATGAACTTCATGCAAAAATGGCATGTTTGGTCGCATAGGGGTTAGACGTTGGTCAAAATAGGTCCAAAATTTTCCAAATTATTTATTACAACCCTATTATCGGGAACCGGGTCGTAATAGAGAGGTTCTACTGTATTAAGTTGGCTATTCTGAGTGCACTGGCGATGCACATCAGACAAGTACAAAATACACAATAACAAAGAGTGCTTAGATAAATTAATATATTTTATTTTACATGGTCACAAAACAGCAGTTGTAAGTGGTAAATGTTACAAACTAATCTTAGTGCTAAAGTAGTTTTGTGTAGGTGTTCAAAATGAAATGCACAATAAGACTATTCATAACCGAATGAAACGCAACTTCAAACCTTAGAACTTTTCATGTCGTATTCCAACTGTCCATCCATGCTTTTCATATGTGCTTGATATTAATTCCAAAAGCCTACAGCAATATTGCATGGTAATATTGAATTATTTTTTCGAATAATTTGATGAAATATATTTCAAATTTGTGTCGTTTCGATACAGTAATATGAGAAAAGTGTATAAAGTTGAAATGAATATATTTTGTACGTAAAATAACAAATTTACAAACAGCTCTGCATAATTTTTAACATAACATGTATTTCGTGTACAGCGATTTTGATTACTAGTAATTTCTATTGGGCCAGTAATTGTCCGTCTGTCCTAAACACACCATGTTTTTTTTCTGGAAACCCATTTCCTTGTTTTCGTGTAGCCTCCAATTAACGCACCAGCTGATGGCGAAGGATACATGAACTAAAAGTAAACATTCGTTGAACTGTCAAAATCTTGCCATCTTATATAAGATACAGTAGTTTCGGGGAACATGATTGATTCTGCTAAATTATTTTGTATCAGTAGTAGACAAACATGGTTTTAGTTAAGTACAGTAAAACCTTGTTAATTCAAAGTCGATTAATTCGAAATCATATATAATTCGAAGTGTGTATTCGCCCCCAAATAAAATAATAGGATTTTATATGCTTTTAAGTTTGGTTAATTCGAAATTCACCTTTTATGTAATTTGAAGTTGGATTTCATTCAAAAGTGTATGTGAAGTTAAGATTAATTAATCAAAGCTATAATAATTATGATAATAAACATGCATCGCCTACACTGTCGCGGGTGTCCGCACGTAAACCAGCAATGGGTGGCAGCTGGCAGTCGGCTGACGCAGCCACTGCTGCCGCCCACTAAAGTGATGTCATTGATTATGCCAGAGTTTTCACATCTGTTGACTGGTGACAGCTAGTGCCACGCACTGCACTGTGTGAAGTTAGGGAGAGTAGGACAAAGAAAATTCGGGACTGTCTGTTGTGACAGTTGTAGGGTGGAAGGAAACTTGATGCTGTGTGGGAATGGCTTGATGACCGAGAGTGAAAAGGAGAGAAGCGGTGTGGGTGTGGCTGGAGGATGGAATCGAAACTGTGGAACTGTGTGGGTGGTGTGGCTAAGAGGGGAGGGATGATGGACAGCCAGTGGAGGGTCCACTCTGTTAAGTGGTGTTTGTGGAGGGGGGGGGGGGAAGAAGGGAGCACGAGCGCCCTTTTCAGAGGCCAGGCCCATCTTAGCTATGGGGTGCTGCTTGACAAAAAATAACGCATGGCACTTGGTTCCAGTCGGGCTGGCCAGCTAGGCAATGTGGGATTAAGACAATCTCCAATAGTTCTTTCAGAGTAGAGGGAGCGAGAGGATTCTGGCTACCACAATTTTTTTTTTTTTTTTTTTTTTTCGTAGGGTAGCAATTAAAGGCAACAAATACCACACCTATATTTTACTGCACGTGAACAATAATTAATGGCCAAAATAAATGCAACAAACTTATTTTTTTGGGCTATTTCCTTCAAACTTTTGCCTTTTTTAAACCAAAAATGTTATGGTTCCCCAAAACAAGGTTTTAACATCGAGAGGATAGTTATTCCCGGTGCCATAGTTGTGGGAAAGTGTGCATTTCTAATATACATAAACAAACTTTTTTTAAATTCAATAATTATAAATTATGTAATTCGAAGTTGAAAAATTATGTCCCAACCACTTCGAATTAACGAGGTTTTACTGTAATTGTCCATAGATTGTCACGTGTTCATTATATGTGATTAGAATTACAAACATTAGGTGTGTGCTTTTTATATAAATACTAGCATATTTCAAAGAAAATGTATTGAAATGTTTGAAATATGGATACATGGCCTAAAAAAATGCCCCTTCAATTCTTTGTTTCGTACTGTAAGAATAATATTCTGTTTTATATAAATTATGACTGTGAGGTTTACTTCACGAAAAATATTGATTTACCAAGTACATTTTATTATTTTGGTGAAGTTAAAGCTTACAGAGAATTTTTATAATTTCAATTGTATTTCTGTACGAGCAAAATTTCTGCTGCTCTGTCAAAACAATATGTAATTCAAAATTATAATTGTCTTATAAGAAGAACTGCAAAACAATGATGTCTCATGCAAGCTGCTGAAATAAAGTCCGCCATCCACTCTCTAAAACAAAATAAACAAAGTACATTAGTACTACATTAGTACTAGACTGAAATTAGCCAACTTCGCTCTTTCAGTGCCTGCCACAACATAACAACATTTAAAAGGTGAGAGAATGCATTAGAATCATAACATTTGTGTACAAATATTTTTCTGTGTTTTCATAAGAGCTGTGGCAGAAAGATATGTGGCCACACTACTTACATATTTTTACGATGAAGATAATTTGTGTTTTAATGGTAATCTGTGTTCATATCTGTAGACGAATAATTTTAACCAGAACACACCTACCTTTCAAAATATTGTTTTGTGAATTGACGCATGGCGCCTTCAGCTCAGGATGAGTGACATTACGGTAGAAGCAGGTTTTTATAGTGCATGCTAGTCACGCTGGGTAAGAGTGGCAGGTACTAAACTTGACCACAGGGCCTCAACATGTATAAAGTGAAAGCCGAGTTGCCTGCCTGTTGAGTATAAAGTCTGTGTTCGGCCTGGTTATTTGCCGGGCGGTATGACCTGAGGTTGGTGATTTATGCATGCAATGCTGGGGCGGCTGGGTGGCGCTGCTGGCTTGCTGTTTGAGGTAAGGCCAGTCCTAAGGGCACCTTCTCTACTCAGTTTATGGCGGCCACCACTGGATGCAGTGTCCCTTGGTACCTTCTGGAGAGCTGAGAACAGAGAGGAAGAGGGAGCTGGTGGGTGGAGCCCCACCAACTTTCGATAGGCTTAAGCTTGTTCCGGGGGGTTATTTTGGCAGAGTGCCTTATTAGACTGGGTGCAGCCCCAGGTAGCTTTGTAGGTAGTGTTTGCCATCCTTTCTCGCAAGTCTTTCCATCCCCTTGTAGTAAAAGGTATGAGGATACTAAACCTTGCCTCGGCAGAGAGGAGCAGGTGACGTACAGTTCCCTGGCTAGTGTTCTGCCATCACGGCAGCTGGGATGACACAGAGCGTAACCGTTACTCCAGCCAGCAAGACAAACGTTGCGTTGGTTTGAGAGCAGGTTTTCTCAGAGTAGTTCCAAAAATGGCAGATGTAGTACTAGGGCGGAGAGGCCCAACCCAGAGCTGACCGAACACTCGCTTTGGCAACTCACGTAGTACGGTGGACAAAGTGCAAGCTAGTCTGGTGGTCTCTCCTTCCTAGGAGAGTATGGCTAGTGGTTGTGGCTCTACCATTTGATGCACTGGGTGAACCGAACATGTGGCCGTCGAATGTGTGTGTACTCTGACATGAGTCAGTGGGGGGGGGGGGGGGACAGTCGTACGCTAGGCGGTAAAATAGAGAGTTCAAATTACAATCTCGTGCTCCACTCTGGCAGAGCGTGATGTCTACTAGGAATCTCGATGTCGCCCAGAGAAATGAGAAATGAGTATAGATCAGGAACGTGTTTATTCTGAGAGGATACAACACGGTGGCCCGTAGTACCTCCTTACTACCTTGAGTTGACCAAAAGTAATAGACTATGCAATAATCCAGGTGAAG
The DNA here is from genome assembly GCA_029891345.1 of Dryococelus australis. Taxonomy (NCBI): domain Eukaryota; kingdom Metazoa; phylum Arthropoda; class Insecta; order Phasmatodea; family Phasmatidae; genus Dryococelus; species Dryococelus australis. The sequence continues at coordinate 80,970,035 of CM056999.1, read as the reverse complement.
GGGGCCTAGTTCTAAACTAAAATATAACAGTTTTGACTAAAGTAGCTAAGTAACTTTTCCCTGTCTACGCTATTTCCGTGACCTGAATGGACTTTAGGGGGCCCACTTCCTGAAGGGAACGTAGGGTAGCCATTGCTGGAGGCAATTGACTGGGATTGTTGACGTCTTGTAGAAGGTCTTCAGGGAGAGATTTTCTGGAATGTCTGGATGCTGGCAGTGGCAATGCTGAAGAGCTTCTGGGTGCTAGATGACGTAGAGGTCAGAGAACTTCAGCGCACGAGATGGTAGAGCAAACTGCCAGGCTGAAGTGGCTCTGAGAAGAGCCAGACGACAACTGACGAAATCGGCTGGTGCACAGGTACATATAGTGCCGGCCACAGCCCTTGCCGGGGCTTGGAGTGAGGGAGCGACAGGGACTTGTCTGTGTGCGCACCTAAGGGCTGTTTGCTGGGCAGCCATTGCTGTGCTGAAGTGCGAGTGGCGCCATCGCTTGGTGCACCCTTCATCTACTTGCGTGCTGGAGGTTGTAATGGTGCTAGAAAACACTGTTCCAAACATCTTTAATTTCCTACCTCGCTATGGAGTGTGTCTTTCCATTGACAACAGAGGTTTTGGTAACTTAGCTAGTTGCTGACCTGTTTCGATGTTGGGTCTTACATTGCGCCGACAGGCAGCACGTCTGCATGGCATGGATACTGCTCGAACATTGAGCAGCGCGAGCTGCTGGCTGCCCCCTCCCCACACCTCGCAGAGGCCTCCCTCCTTTCATCACCAGTGGTCAGCGCTTAGCAACTGTCTGATGCTTCTTCAGTCTGATGCTTCTTCATACGTCATCAAGAGTTTGAAAGTTACTGAACTTTTTACTTCTGGAAGATGTTCTACAACAATGTGCCATGTTCCTCCACACTCGAATGCTAATTATTTGGATGATAAATGAGCGGTTATTCTCACCCCAGAGGAAATACACAATAGAGACCTTGCATCATATAACAGAACTGGCAGACGGCAATTCCGGCCATGTCTTTAGTAGAATTTTTTATTATTAGCATACATTTTTAATGATAGAGCAAACACAAAACATATAGGGCATTAAATTTGCAAAGATAAATATTGTCATTCATGCAATTATGTAATGTTGTGCTAAGGTCATAATTATTCAAATTTAACATGGTAGTTTTTGCATGCCTATTTTGTAGTTAAATATTCATTATTTTCTTGTACTCATATTTTAAAGTCTGTTTTTTGGGCTGTTTGTATTTATGGCTGTTTTCAGGCATATTTTGTACGTTTGTATTTTTGTATGTGAGATTTGTTTGTGCATAAAAGAGAGCGAGAGAAGAAATTGCCCTATATAAAGCAACGAAACTGAAAACTTGTGTTGATCATTTCCCACAATTTTGGGGGTAATTGCTGCAAGGGATATAAGAGAATTGGTAAAAAAATTTCGAATTTTTGTGATTGCTTACTTGTTTTTTAACTCTGCTAAATGTTTTATTCCAGTTATACTCAAGTGTGTGGTACAAGTTAGTGGTATGACAGATGGTGTGAAGTGGTTGATCAATGTTGCAGAGTATGAGTTTCCTCTGGGTGCTCCTACTCTGTCACAGCTGATTCCTGTACTACTGTGCTGCCATTCCGCTCAGTATCTTTTGCAGTGCATTTTGCTAATGAAAATAAAGATTTTGAGAAGTGTTTGTTTGACAATTTTAGTGTATTTGTGTTTTTGTGTGCTAATCAAAATGGCTTTTTCAAGTGGAGTGAGAACTATTTGGTTATATATACTCAGAAAAGAAACGCTCCAGGCCACTTTGCTAGAGACGAAAATTAAATTTTCCGAGGCGGACAACGTTGATACTCTGTGTGTGTTGTTGTGTGCAGTGGTTACCTAAGAAGGCACCATCATGGATGAAAAACGTGAGTCTGTTCCAGTTCTCTTCAAAATTCTTTAATCTATTCCTCCTGGAATAGACATCATTATACCCAGTTTTAAAAGTAGAAGTTTAACAGGCGTAGTTGATTTCCTGGTAGCTTTGTCTAACATTTTAGACTTAGGTTTGTGTGTGAACCTTCCATCATGCTCGAAAATTTGCAGTCGGTATTAAGTGAAGCCATTGCTAGCAAATGGGGTTTTGTAGTTCTTTGCAGTAATTTATTACAGAAGGTTGGTACCCCAGTCACTATATCCCATTTGCATATGAAGATTTTGGAAAAATGTCAAAATCCTGTGCAAACGATGGTAGAGTTTGTGAAAGACGTAATACAGTTAGTTGGAATGTTAAGTAGCCCGTGTGATGGAACCTACTTAACCGAGTTCATGTTTTTCAATCTTTTGCCATGCAATCATTGTTTCTTTTCTTTTGCATAAAAGCTGCAAAATTTAAAAGAGTTGTTAACATTAGTTTCTCAAATTGAGTTAACTATCGGTGATTGTCACAATAGGCAAGAACTAGTGGTGACAAAGTCTAAACCGCAGTGTAAATACTGTTTACGCACAAACCATTCTAGCAAAAAATGCTTCTTTAAAGGCTGCAAACAGAAAGAAAAGGTGACGAGTTTAGTGCAAACAGGTGCTAAAGAGCACGCTGAAAAAGACGTGAAAAAGTCTACACCTAAACGCAACGCATTAACGCAGGTGAGTGAGGAGAATGGATCAAGTCAAAATGACAAGGAAAAAGTGACACGGCCTCCACGTGTATGTTACGTCTATGGCAATAAAAACCATTTGCAGTATTCTTGTCCCTTTAAGAAAAAACATATGGGCGTAGGCAGTGTGAATCATTTCTCATCTAGGAAAAGTAAACTTGGTTTGCTATTTGTGACATTGCAAATTGGCGTCTCACAAGTAAACGCTTTAATTGATTCAGGTGCGTCATAATCTTTAATGAGTCATGAAATGTGTAATCAAATTATGTGTGACAATGTAGTAGGAATTGTGCAAATTTCACAAAATAAAAACACAATATTTTCTCTTGCGAATGGTGGTGTCGTTAGTTCATAGTCTGTAGCAGCCATGAAAATTAAGGTAAATAATTTTTCATAGAAGTTGAAGTTTCTTTTATTTAAAGATCTTTTGTATCCTCTCATACTTGGTATTGATTTTTTGGGAAAAAAACACTGCTATGTAGACGTGAAAAATAAATGTTTGTGTTTTGGGTTTTCTCCTGAGTCTCCATTTCTGTTAGAGAATAAGCAGTTGTACTGCAGGAATGTGCAGATAGTTAAATAAGGGAAGCAGTTGAAGGCAGAAATAGAAAAATGGCAACAGCACTAATGTCACTGGCCTTACTTCGTTATGGTGCTCTGAACATTCGGCGAGCACTTTGGCGTGACTCGATCCCTTTCCAGCTATCCTCCCTATCCTCTCTCCCATTCCCCTCCTTTGCCAGGTTTTCATCTATAAATAGGATTGTTTCCCCTCCTCTTGCACTTCTTCTACTCCAGCTGCAGATTAGGCCAACATCGTGGACATGGGACGTCTGCGTCACGTGTCAAAGTGTCTAAATGAGAATTCAGTTTGTGGTCTATCTACCTGATGCAGATCAAACAGCTTGAGGTGAGTCGTGACCTCCGGTGACCTTTGAGTGTGTGATATTTCGAATTTTAGTGAAGGGCTTTAAGAAAAAGCATTGGGCTTTTGTGTAGCATATTTTGTGTGCCCAGAGTAATTTTGTAGTTGTTTGTGTGATTTGTATAGATCGTTGGCAAATAGTTGTTTCGGTATTATTATATTCAGGAATTTACTTGAGTTATGAAAATTGTTTCAAGTTTTTTAATTTTGTCCACTTTATTATACTACTCGGGTCAGATGGGGCCACGAGTTACTGCGGCTGGTGGTAGAGGTCATATGTTTTATTGTGACTGGTTTTATGAATCTCAAGCTTTGGAGGGGCTACTCGTCACCTTGTGAATTCTCAATTTGTTTTAATGATCATTTTTAAAATTGGAAATTGTCATTTTTATGAGATTCAGCTGTATTGGACACGCACGTATTGCCCGTTTTCTCATTAACTTTTATGCCTGTCAAACTAATGAGAATTATTGAGATCATAATAATTTTATGCTGTTTGGTTCACGCAATTAATGTGAAAGGAAAAATGTGAGTAACTCTGGAAAGTCTTTTATAATATGCAATTGACACATAGTAAATGCGCATGTTTTTAAATATTATTCTGTCACAATACAGTTTTGGGAAAACAAAGCATGAATATAGGAAATGGCTTATTGAGTATTGAGAAAAACATAAGTTTTACATGAGTGAAATGATTGTCGCACTTGTTGCAATCGTTGGTCGTCGCAATAGCTTTTCTAGTCAAATGAGGTATGAATCCAGTCTTGAGATCTTTTAATATTACGTGTTATTTACAAAGATATTATATGAATGAATTTTCCAGCCAGAAGGCTGATTAAATGTGAGAAGCATAAATTAAATGATGCAATAAAGATTTCACTTTTTAATATAGTGTTATATTCATTATACAGGTGCTATTGAATGTTTTAAGTCATACAGCAAAACTAGGGTAACTGGTTTACATAATTGGAAAATACATACTCAAATGTCAAATAATTAAAAAATGGTTGGCCTCAAAGGACTAAGGCTATTTTAAATTTCATATTGGAAGAGAGACATTTTTCAATTTGTAACCTTTGCTAAAGGAATGATAGAATGCTACATTGTGAATTAAAAGTTTCTGCCAGAATTTTGCGTTTGATATTTGTTAACCCGTCACAAAATCAAAACCACATAGGTGGGTCATTACACCAAAAACCCCGTACCTAGTCTAAAATTAAGAGATAGTGAGCCTGTGTTCTTGGTGCCATACAGAGTGCCTCCGTCTACGGTCCCTATCTTTAAGCAAACATTGGCAGGGTTGAAAGATGAAGGTATTATTGAAAACTCATTTAGTGCGTACGCAACCCCATGATTTCTCCTTACGAAAAAATAGCCAGGGAAATACCGCCTGATAAATGACTATAGGTTAGTCAATAATAAAATATATACAGTCAACTCTTGATCTATCGTTATTCAGGGGACTGCGAAAAAATGTCCATACATGCTGGATTTCAGTAGATGCTGTTTCTGACACGTACATCAATAAAATGCAACTTCTAATCTTATAGAACTTTATGTTAAGTATAGTAAGAGCTGTACATTATGTGTGAATACAGTTTAGCTAATAAACACAATAAAAATATAAATTTTAGAAAAAATTTTATTGTAAATAATACATTTAAAATCATTTCACCTAAACTTGTTTAAATAAAAAAACAATGTCTCAAAATACTGTATATAATTTATTGCAATCTTACACCAAATGCAAGCTGACCGAAAACTTTCAAACCCTCTAAAAATGAAAATAATATGACTCAGAATGCAAGTCAAATTTTGAATGTCCAGCGCGGGCTCTATCGCTGAGAGAGTGCAGAGAAGTTGTTGATTGGGAAGTGAGTACACCGAGTGTGGGGGGGAAGAGGGGGTTGGGGGGGCAAGAGGATTACCGCTCCACGCCACTACTTGTTGCTGAATGCTGACACCTTGAGCGTGTGACAAATGTCTGTCTTTTAAAGTAATTAATTATATTTTACTGCAAAGAAAACTTGTAATTTTGAGACGAAAATAAATAAATAATGTGTTTTGATTATAATTGATTTCTTCACTGTCTAATTAATCATTCAAACCCATGTCCTCTGATTTTCCCTGTTGTAAGTTACACTGCACTCAGTTCGGTGCCTACCTACTCATTATTAGATGGCGAAAGGTTTCGAACAGGTCCTTACATTTTATCAGTTTATTCAAAAGACACGTATCCATTAAAATAAATTAATATAAATCCTCCCATTTCTCGCAGAAGTTACTGAAAATGAATTTTACACTTATAATACTAGTTGCTTGATGTTAAGACAATTTTCGGTGTCAAGGAGCGTTCAAGTATATGCTTCTGGGGATATAATTTTATTTGCGAAGATGCTGCCCCTTGAGTAAAATAAATATTACATTTTAAAATCATGTTAATTTTACGCCAGATATAATAAGATGTCAACCTTACGGGAAAAAACCACTTTTAATTACAAAATAAAACATCTTTTCTAATAATAATTCCTCGTTAAAATGTTTTGCGTAACATTTTCAGGTGAAACCATTTGCTTTGAAATACAAGTGATGTTAGGTGCAACTATTTTGAGTAACGCATAATCTTGATAAAATTACGTTTGCGAGGCACACATTTACTCTAGGCCGGCTTGTGAAGGCAAGGCAAGCGAGGCGGGCGTGGTCGAGAGAGAGAGAGACGACGCGCTTTATCTTTTGCTCGACAACAACTTCCCCTGTCTGGATGGCATCTGAGGGAGGAAGGAAGGTACGTGGCTCTGAGAGACATAAAGAGGGGAGAGAGGATGCTAGGTCACCATGCTTGTTGCTATGGATAACCACTTCCCCTCTCGTCAGGGGAAGTAACAAGGCAGGCTCGCTCGCCGCACCACGACCGCAGTGTCGACAGACGTGTTGGGAAGACAAGACACTAGACAACGCACCACAGAGCAGTTATAAAAGGCGGCGCACTTGACGTATTTCACATCTAGTTACTAGACGTTTGCATAAACAACCAGCTTAAAAATTATGGTTGTGGGGAACATTAGGCAGAGATACCCAAAATATACTTTGATTGATGCTCCATGCGATAAACGATACAAGCGGTTTATGTTAACATTATTTGCATAGGGATTTCGCCGGGACCACAAATAAATGTTGGTGGATGCTATTTATCGATACATGCGATAACGATACATCGAAAGTGGACCGTATTGATCCATACCCAATTCCTGTGTCAGACACAGTGTTTCAGTATTTGTGTAAGGCAAAGTATTTTACCATCCTGGATCTTAATTCTTCGATTTTTGTATTGTGAACTGCACCCAAATTCTAGAGAACCTTTGGGTGTTTTGTATCCAGTGGCACATTTACCAGTGGACACGTTTGCCAATGAGCGTAAATTTTGATCCCCAATCCATCTCGCGAGTACTGTATCAAACTTTAGGAAAGTATATTCATGACTTTGTGTTTACTTATATAGATGACGTGTGTATTGATGCATGATGCTTTTTCAGTAATGGAGATTCAACAACTTCTGCCCCATCCTTAGGTCAGTTTGCTTCGGAGTTGGAAGTTAACATTTTCATTTGTCCTGATGTAAGATTTTACTCTCTACCGTGTAGATTGTCTTATTCACCAGCTCACCGTAGCAATGCTTAGATGCAACAAGTTCTTTTATTCCTCGCTAGATAGCTCTAGTAGGAGTGTTGTTTATCTTTGCTTTTCTTCCAGCTGGCCGGTGATGTCACAGCCATCAGTCATGCATTCGCTACCCCCCGCTCTGCGACCACCCATCACCCTAGTGGCACCAGCCAATTAGCAACGGGCAGGCGGCCTGAATTAGTATAAAGAGGAGAGACAGCCCACGCCTCTTGGCCAGTCTTCATTTCCAGCCCTCGTGGCTCGAAACTGACCAGCCTGAACTACCAGTGATCGTTTCTAGCCGCTCAGGTTCTGGCCACTTAACCTTCATTAACGATAGGGTTTGTTTCCAGTGCTCGCTGCTCAGAAAGTTAAGTTACGTAGTTTGAGACACTCCTGAAGCTTCTTACCTTGCTTATCCTTTCACCCCTGTAGTATACAGACGTATCTGAAGGTTGACCTTCCTTAAGTCCTTTAAGGACTAATCCTGAACATGCCTTGCTTAGTTTACCTAGCTTCGTGTCAACCCAGAGCGCAGCATCGTTACACGCATACTACATGTCTCAACAATGCCCGAGAAGATTGTTTAGATATTCTACGCATCACACTCAGCATTGCCCCAGTGTAACGCCGGTTGCCTCTACTGGCCTTCTATGCTAGCTTTCCAGCTGAGACTCGTGCCGTTCACCAGGAGCTAGGGTGCATTCACCTTATGTCTTTCCTTTACAGAAAATATACATGGGTCAGCTTTTAACTTGAGTTCCTTTCCTGTAGGTTAGCACCTTTCTGTAATGACATAGCCTAGTCCAGCGAGACTATGGTAGCATTGCATGTACTCCACCTTGAGTCCTTGAGTAAATAGAGCAGTTTAGCAGTCTTAGAACAAGTCATTCAAATAGTAACCTCCCTAATGTACTACATACTATTAAAATTGTAGCAAGGGAATGGCGAAACACAGATGTGCCTATTGGAAGGGCAGGAAGTTGTCCCCTTTTGACACGCTGGTTCATTGATGCTTCTGTTCCATGGCAGATGTTGAGTGGCAGATGACTGACTGCCTATGCTTAGCATTTGCAATTTTTGGGACAACAGCAGCATATGACTATTATAACAATTGGAACATTGTATAGAAGAAAATATTTTGGGTGTAATTTTGTTTACCCTGTCATTAATTATTATTTTATACAAAGTGGTTCCTTTCCCTGACTTTACACAGCCAGAAGGTTGTTTTCATTTGTTATAGCAGTGCTGGAAGGCTTCTACAGGAATGTGCTTTATCTAGTTAAACCCTTTTGGATGTTACCCACAGTACCAAAATGGTGTCCTTTCAAGTGGGGTTTGAGCCCAGTGAATAGAAAGAAGTCACAGGAACTGAGATCAAGCGAATAAGAAGGCTAGAGAACCACAGGAATGTTTTGTTTTCTACCAAAAATTCATTGATAGAGATTTCTGTAGGATTAGATGCATTGTCATGGTGCAGCATCCAAATGGGTCCAATAGCTGGTTGCACATGTCCCATCCTCTTTCTGAAGCTCAGTAGGACTTTGCGATCAAATGTTTGATTGACGGTGTATCCTTGTGGCACTAATTGTTTGTGCACGATACCCTAGCTATCGAAAAAATTAATAAGCATTTATTTGATTTTGACCAACTTTCTTGGGACAAGGATAGTTTTCTGTGTGCCTGACTTTGACATTTTGTTCCTGGGCTGTACTCAGAAACCCCATATTTCATCACCTTTTATCTCATGATGTCTAAAGAATTCTGGGTCCCTTTCAAAAATGTCCAGATTATCACGAGATACAGCCATATGATTGTCTTGCTCATTCATGAGTTGTTTTGAAACCATCACGGCACACACTTTTCTCATGCCCAAATCCTGAGTTAGAATCTGATGGATGGTGAACTGATTCAATTTCAACTCTCATTGTCACAGTTGTTTGAAGGTAAGACAAGTCCCTTCACTTTTCCCACATCGCTATCTGTTTTTGAGGTTACTGTTTGTCGTACACAAAGGTTGTCTTCCACTTTTTCTTGTTCTTCTAAAATGGCCTTGTGTCATCTGAATACATATGAACTTGTGCTCTAGACAGGAAATTCTCTCCATAAGCCTGTTGCAATTTTCCATACATCACAGTGGCATATTTGCTGAGTTTTGTGCAAAATTTGATGCTTCACTGTTGCTTACAATTTGGCCACTCCATGTTTGTAACTAGATTCTAAGTTATTTTAAGAGTGATAGTTTTGTGCTTAGTATAATAATGCTCTTAATGCATGAAAATATGTTTCTAGGTGTTGTATCTGCAAGAAGATAGCATCCTACCTTTGTGTACGGTGGTACCACCAGAAGTGGTTTCACAGTGCGTATTTGGACATCATTACTTTTTGATTTCCCGTGTATGTACATTACTGGAAAGGTTAGTATATATGATTTTAACTACAAATAATGTATATTTTACTGTGCTTAGTACAAAAAGAATCAAAAATCCAAGTTTGTTCATAGTATATAAATATGATGTTGTATGTTGAGAAATATCTCAGTTTAGCCTAAGGGTCATGTGGAACATTGTTTTGAATTATGATAGGCTCTCATACCCGGGTCTTTTATTTTGTGGGGGAGAGAAAGGGAGAGGGATATTCTGCCAACAGTCATTTCTTATTAGCAGTAGTATCGTGGTATAACACAAATGCCAAACCTCGACCACGAGTGCACATGACATCAACATGGAGGGGTGGATGCTAGTTACTAGGATTGTGCACTGTGTAACTTAGCACATTTCCTTTTAAACTTTCTTTGGTTACAGATTCTTTCCTTATACAAATATAGAATGTATAAATACCTTCATACACAGTTATCCAAGGAAATTTTACTATTTTATGTAACAAGATAAATATGTATAAATACAGTAAATGTAAAATACTTGTGACAAGCATCACACAAAGGAAACTCACGTGTTACATGTATGGATGAGTGCCAAAACATAATTTTCACAAAAATAATAGCTGTTTCAAAATCTTTTATTAGAGCCAGGAAACTGGTTAATTTTATGTGTAACAATATCACTCAATCAGAATTTCATAGTTCTACATGCATGAACAATGAAAATTATTGAGATGTAAGTAATACCAGCTGTAAAATTTCAAAAGATGTGCTTCTCTCCCTCCCTTTGTGTAAACTGTTAGCATTCTGGCAAATCCAGCCTCTGCACGGCTACTAAATTTTGTGTTTGGACAAAGCTTTTTCCATAAAAAACATTGTTACTCTGCGACGCTGGCACCATCTCCGCCGACGTCTTTGGATTCTCTGCTCAGCAAAGTGGCTTGCTTGGTGGCTGATTCTGCTCCCCTCACGTGTCCTCCACTCAATCCCCTTCCTTGATTACCCCTCCTTGTGCATCACCATTTTTTTTACTGCGAGGGCAAGTTGCATACTTGCTCTCACCAGCATTCTATACTCCTATTATGCCTGCAACACACGTGAAGTCTGTTGGAATGATTTTGGCTACATCGGAACGGAACGCCGCATTATGAATTGAAATATCTGTATTTCTGTCTTGGTAATGTGTGTGTAATGAAGCTCTACTTAATTCTTGTTTTTACTTAAGCGGCCAACATGGAGTTATCATAAATGGTGAGTCGTGGTCACTGCAATTTTCTGCTAAGGCATGTTAAGTGTTTTTTTAATATTTCTGTGGTTTAGTGTTGCGTGCTTTGTGGGCATGCAGTAGGATAGTAATAATGTTTTGGCATAACTAGTTGCTTGCTTGCTGTGTTTGTTGGTTTTAATTTGTAGTGTTAATTTTTGTGCTGCCTCATATTCTCTCTTTGAAGTAGAATAGATTTGCCTGTGTTTCAATGACTTAGGCATGGGAGTAGTTTTAATTTGTGGCTGTCACATATTTTAACCATAGGAACTTTGCTTGGGTTAACAACTGCCTCCATGATGTATAATTGTTAATGTAACATTTTAATCCAGTATGTTTTATAAATTGTGTATTTTATTTGTTGGAGGCTCTGATAGGCCCCATACGGCCGCTCTCCTGCAATTGTATTGCTCAAGATATTGGCTACTCAACGCAAGTTAATGATTGGTATTTAAATATATCAATATAGCCGCATTGTAATTTTTTTTAATGGATATTTTGATGTTAATTATTTGTGAGCAAGCGGCATTAATGAACCCTATATAGTTACCCTCTTTTAATCATAAAGCTCACGTAATTTTTCTGGTGATGTGTAAGTAAAGGATCAATATTTAAATATTTTAATGGAACTGTATTTTAATTCAGTTTTTCATTGTCTAATATTAATTTATGTTTTTATAAGCAATTTTGAAATATGCTATTCTGTATTAATTTGGTGTCATAATCCATTTTAATTGTACGTTTCATGTTTGGAGCTTTAAAGGTAAATAAATATTGTCTAGTGAAACGTAATGGTGATGCCGCATACAATGGAAAATTTCAAGAATTTTATATATATAAAATTTAATAATGCACTGGCACTTATTCTGCCAACTTATTACTCATATCTGTTTCGATTTTTTTTGCATGCAATGTCAGAGGTCAACCTTGGGGCCTGCTGCACATGTTCCGTAAGTTACAATTTTGTAGCTATATTTGCATGTTTACAGCAGAACAAACCTTTTGTAGTGTGTTGTTGTCGCAGTCACAGTGGCAAGAAAGTTGAGCAGAGGCTACTACTTTGGATTTGTGTGGCGTTCAAGGATGCCATTTGTCAGCAGAGTTCAGAATTGCATCTATAAGTGAGTGACAACTCCACAAAGTAAAGCTTATATAGCAGTTTTTTCATACTGGTACAAAAAATTACTCTGTCTGGCAGAACCATATTCCAAAATATCGCTCACTGCCACTGTCTGCGACTTCTAAAAATCAAGTCCCATTTGAAAATAAAATTGTTTTTAGACGTCGAGAAAATCCACTAGACTGCGACGAGGCAGCTTCTCTCTATCCCAAGAAAAGGAGTTAATGCTTCCAGCACGTGGGGAATACTTGCTCCCCGTCCGTAGAGCTAGCTGAAGGTATGTGTGTGAATCCTGTTGAAGCTAGGGTGCTTTATATTCATCTACCATTCCTCCACGCCCATCCCAGATGCTGGCTTCGCACTGTAATTACTGCAATGAGTTGTTGCAATCCTGCTCTCGTTCTCATTTACTATTCAAAGGTGTGACCAGGCAAGCTGTCTGCGTAAGGCCTGATCACATCATAACAATAGCCAAGGAACATAGGAAGGAAAGCAGACTGAGAGACAAAAATTAGCACTACGTTATGCCGATGAAGATTGCACTGCCTATGCACTTTAAAATTCCAACCTGCAGTGCCACCGGTGCACAGTTATAATTGTATTTGTGTAGGGATTTGTGTGGTAACCAAGCTAAATGTTTTAATTCTACACGTGTATATTTATATGATGGGTAAATGGTAGAAAGGCGGTAGACCTAACACCTAACCACTGAAATTTCACTCATCACAAAACCAAACTAAAGATCCTCATCCACAATTATTCTTGTTATAAAAAGTCATTCACGTACTTAGCGAGCAAAATGTGGAATGACTGACCACCAGAAATAAAATCCTACCATAAGAAACTCATGTCCTCTGTAAGGCTATAGACCAGGCCTGCCATTTTAATGGATTTTATCAGTTTTTACAGATTTTTAACACTTAAGAAAAATCCAAATTTTATATATATATATATAATATTACGATTTTCTCAAAGTGGTGACACTAGCGTCCACAGTGATGCGTGTTAATTACACTGATGCATTTGTTTGAAAGATTCTTATAATGGAGGTTGATAATTAAGCAAAATATTCACTGGCACAGATATACAGTTATCTACATATTTCTGCTCCTGGCTGTATGATCACATGCAAAGGTCAAGGTAATTATTGAAACAACCTTTGCCACAAATTTCCATTTTTACGCATGTAATCCAAATTTGGTGACTGTGTTTTGCGTAGGCATGGTTACAATGGTGAGGAAACAAAAATAATCGCATATTCAGGTAAAGGTATAAGTGTGAATGGAGAAAAGAATTAACATGGTTTTTACATGCCAACCAAAACAACTAAAATAAATACGTAAATGTCTTTCTTATCCACTTTTTTTTATGTAATTTGCAATTTTTTTAATTACAAGGATTTCAGGATTTTGCACAATTTTTATATACAGGAACCAGGATTTCAGCTTCAGGGCTGGTGGCAGCCCTGCTATAGACCTATATTTTACGCAAGTTTGTAAGTTGCACTAAAATACCTTAAAAACCAAATTGTGAAAAAATTAGATGATTTAAAAATAATTATGTCATAGTCATAGATTAAGCACATTTGTTTAACTTAGCTCAAGAATTGTAAGGAACTGTTGCTGTTATTTTGCAGTGTATGTTACACATATTTATAATATTCTAAGATAAATTACATTAGTTTATATCAGCTTATTTAAAAATGTAATATTATATATTCTTTTTTCTCATGTTGGTGTTATAATGTGGTGCATATTTTTACACGTATTTGTTGAAAACAGGTCTATGGCTGAAGTGGCTAAATAAATAAATGTTATAGTAAATTCAAATTACATAAGTATGTAGTTCATAGAAAACATATTCATTCTTCATAAAATTGCTAAAATCCTAATTCTAAATCAAACTTTTGCAGAAAGTTAAGTTTGTGAAGCTTAATTTAATTGCTGGTTCCAATTGTGTTTTTGTGTTCCACTTCAGTTTGACATTTCCCCCCCAAAAAATAAGTTAACACGACAAGCTTAGGTACCATGCACTATAGATTCCAGTGGTGGCCCCCTGTTTTGATAACAAGTCTGGTTGACCCAGTGAAGAGAAAGTATTTAAGGCAGAGCCAGCCGCACTCCCCCCTTCCCCCACTGGCAGATGACATGTGAGGCGACAACGTTAGTGTCAGTGAGACACAGAAGAACGCTGAGGTCTGGGGAGCTCTGGGCTATCTACGAGATGCGTCTTACTGGTGAGCATAAGTCCGACTAGGCGGTAGTGTGGCATTCCCTTTATTGAGACCCCCTACTTAGAGTAATAATCACGTGGCAAGGTTAGGGCATATCTGGAAGCTATAATCTTGTATTCTTATGATTAACTTGTTGTTCGTGTATCTTAGTATTCTATATATCAGTAAGGCAGTTCACCATTTTGTGTAATTGTAACCTCTTGTGTTAATGTAATAATATTGTCAGATGGAGTAAAGTAAAGTTAGTAGATTGTGGAGAGAGATATTGAAGTTGTACCAAGTATTGTTTATCTATCTAGAGATTGTAATAAATATGTTTAGTAGAAACCCCTCTTTAATTTAATAGTCTCTAGCATTAGCTACCCCCTTACGAGCGATCCTACGTATGTGGAGAGTAAGAGAGACGAGGAGAGAAGAGTAGTGAATAGTTGGCATATTAGCAAGAGTCATAGTGCTAGGTAGGCAGGTTGTTACACTTTTGGACGAGTAATAGTTTCCTCCCTCTCATTGCCAAGCAGTAAACTCCACTATATGCATAAATTCATTAGTTAAATTTGACGTTCGCAGTGAAAACACGTAGCAGCGGCTCACGCTGTCAACGGCGCGCATAGAAGCAGTAATATTCTTTTACAGTACCATAGTTTAATTCAGATTTTCATACTTTCCATTGCCCAGAAACGAGTATCACATAATGTAGGTGCGTGAGCGCTCGAACAGCTTTTAGCCTTCTGGCCAAGGCCACACGCAGCAGGCGTAAATTACTGTAGGTCATGGAGCCACGTGCGGACCGCAGCATAATCAGGCAGCATTCTTTGCCATGGTGCATCTATGTTTCTATCCTCCTTACCCCCAGTATTGCGTATGGTTTATATGTGTGAATTAATAATACATAATTACTTGTAAGTGCATGCCGGAACACCTGTTCCATTTATAACAGGAGCCACTCCACGTGTTTTGAGTGATTTCGGAGTGTTTCCGCAACAGCGCTTTCTCTTCCATTTTAAGTTAAATATAAGTTACACCAGTGTGCGGCACCACCTTTACTACACCACCTACAGAAACTCCTACTAAAACACAAAATATACACAAATTAACTAAAACCCTAGTGTTAGATTTTGGAAATGCGAAACGTGCTGTAGAAGTGCACAAACAATTGAGAAGTCAAGTCACTAGTGCTACCACAGAACACACAACAACCATCCAACACATCTCCTCTACACAACAGAACACAGCGTTAAATTACTCTTTTCATCACACACACACACACACACCCAGCACCAGTGGTTAGTTCCGACCCCGCCCACTTTCAATATTACAGACGACAAACCCATTTTTAATTTCCATCCCCAGCACAAATCCTCACATCCTCGAATACGAGTACACAAACATCAATTCTGCAACACACCACCACCCTCTTAACGCCACTAACAATACAGTACAAAACCCACAGTTACCCAACATTCCAGTACCTACACAAATAATCTTACAACCTCCACAACCTGTTCCCACCTTCTCAGGGGAAAAGACTGAAAACATTGAGGAATTTTTTGGAAACATTCAATGCTGCTAATGAACTCAACAACTGGTCGGAATTAGACAAAGGCGACATTTAAAGTTTTATCTAAAAGGGACTGCCAAACAGACGTATGAAAATTTGTATTACGCCAGTGCGCAGGAAATCTTGTAGCAGCAGATTGAAGAGAAACTTTTACATACATTCAGGAAACTAGATACACAAGACTACCACAAGCACCTATTACACACAACAAACCAACACACGGAACAGAGCACACTAGCACACATTGATAACTTAACATTTTATAAAAAAAAACAAATGTGACACACAAGTATCAGAGTCAGAATTTGTGAATATTATTTGGGCCACACTGACACCCGCCATTGCAGACAAACTCATCCCACTAGCAAACGATACCTTCCACCAGCTGATTGACAACATCATCAACATTGAAGTGGGAATGTACCAACGCCAACAATATATACACCAGGATTCCCGGACCGCCTATTATACCAAACTCCGAACAGAAATACAGTCACTAAAACACCAAATACACTCTCTCAAACATGACCACATCTACATAGTACCACCCCCCACATCTCGTCATGGACACTCACTTTACATTTCCACCCTTGTCCTCCACCGACTCAGACACGTACAAGTAGACACGATACAATAGGCCCCACCAGAACCACAGTGGACACAGCGTAGGGAACCTTACAGCCACACAACACACAAAGGGCCTTATAAACAACGCATTCACACCCGGACACGCCCCTTTAGAGCAGAACACAGACAATATGGTCCATTACAGAACCACGCAGTCCCTGATGATATCACACAAAAAATTTGTGGAGCATGCAACCCTATTTTTTCATGTAAATTGTGAAGTTCAATTCTTTTAGTGACATTCCGCCACAAAACTAACCTCCACAGAAAAACGAAAACATGCTTCAAAATTTAAACAGGCCACCTGAGCATACCACTGAACAGCTGACAAGCATTTTACCCACACACCACAAGGCCATCCACCAAAACATTTCCGCACTACCTCTACAATTACGGTCACGTAATCCAACCAATGAGTGGACACATAAACATCAAACACGGAAATCACCGCCGTCTGCAGGCTCACGCAACATTCCCCCGACAGCATAACACATACACGCTGCCCGCAAGGCCAGTCCGTCACAGCCAAACAGGAAATGTTTTTAAACACCACACCGCGTGAACGCAGCTGGACCCGCGTGAAAACTGCCAATGCATCCCCCTCCCCCAATTCCCCCGGCACCCAACCCGCCGACATTGTCAAACCGCAACACTAGCACAACCTTCACGACATTGTTGCCACACCCGCACCGCCATCCACACACACGCGGTTGTCGGGCCACGCAGCCTTGAGCAAGCTACGTGTGCTCTCTGTTTCTACGGCGGTCACAGAGCCAACTGCTGTCCCCTCTTCCCACATCAAAAGTTTCAGTTCAATACCAATATTGGGGAGCGTTTCAACAAATTTAAATGTAAATTTGGCCTTATGCCTCAGATTGTGAAATTGTCCTACCAGAACCAGCACTGTACCACCGCCACAAATTACTTACTTCATGACACACAGCGTTCGGAATGCAATGATGAAAATATGTTGCACCATTCACAGAAGCGTTACATGCTGAGCAAACTGTCTCCGTGCGCCCCACACAAACCTCATCTCACCCCACACCAACAATCTAGTAATTCAGCCTCAACACTCCGTGTCTTTGTCAAAATTAATGGTGTAAATTACTAACACTCTCCTTGATACAGGTTGCTCACGCAGCAGCATTGCGAGCACTTGATCAAAACCTTTCCCTCCTTAGGGAGAAAATTACTTTAGTCGGGACGACCAGTGTACTTGGGGCCCATAAATTTGAAACTCAGATGCGTTTAAATATTTCAGGGCATACCTATACTGAACATTTTTTAGTAGTGGATATTCTACAACAAGACATTATCTTAGGGGTGGATTTTGTTAAACATTATGATGTTATCCCCATTTTGAAATATTACATCATGCTCATACACGGACACAACCCTCATAAAACTATACAAGTTCCACTACACCTCCACCCGCTCAACACCGAAGTAATTACACCCCTTGAACACCACATAAACACATTGGAATCATTTGATAATGACGATACCACATCTCCCCACATCAATACTAATCTTACACATGAACACATCAGCAATTCAGAATATAATACACAAGTACCAAGATAGATTTGTCAATTCGATTTTGGAGCTCACTGAAGCCAAAAATTTCTAAATCAAATTGGACCTTACTACGGATAAACCTGTCACATCATGCCCATACAGAATCAGTCCCAAGGTAAGAGACGACTTCCTAAAGCAAATTAAGGACATGGTAGATGTGGTCATAATAGAAAAAGCAGATTCACCTTATTCCGCACCCTCTCTCATTATTGCTAAAAAGTCCGGCGGATTGCGGTTTTAACAGACTTTAGGAAGCTCAACCAATACCTGACTAGAGTACAATACCCGCTGCCATGTACAGAAGATATTTTGAACGCTATTCTAAATTCAGCTTTCATAACTAGCTTAGATTTATTTTCGAGATTTTATAGTATTCCTGTTAGACCTGAGGATAGGCACAAATTAGCGTTTATGATTGACGGCGTAGGACTTTTCCCCATATCAAAGAATGCCAATGGAGTTGATCACAAGTCCACAATATTTCCAAATGTTTATAAACAAACTCCTAGGCCCCCTCTGATGGATTGTGGCAATCATGTACATTGACTGCATTTTCATTCTCTGCAATACCTTTGAAGAGCATGTTGGAAATATGGCAAAGTTTTTGAAAGACTCGGCTTATTTAATCTGAAGGATAACACAAAGAAATGTACATTTGCGGAACAGACAGTTAAGGTCCTCTGACATATCATCACGTCTGAAGGCATGACTACTAACCCCGGAGAAAGTTGAAGCCATTGTCAAAATGTCACCCCCCCCCCCCCCCCGTCAACATCAAACTATTACGAACATTCCTAGGCATGACATCATATTTACGTCTATACATTCGCAATTACGCTTCCGTAGTGCAGCCCCTCATAGAACTTACAAAACACAACACCCCATTTAAATGGACAAATAAAACATGACACCGCATTAACTCACTTGAAAATAGTGATTTCCCAAGCTTCTATTCTCCATCAATTTCATGAGCACCGTAAAGTTATAGTAGCATGCGATGCTAGTAATAAGGTGGCAGGCAAGACCCCTACTACAAATAGATCCCCAAATTAAGGAGCGACACATCATTGCATTTGCATCAAAGAAATTTTCCCCTCAGGAAGTAAATTGGAGTACCACCGAACAAGAACTTGGGGCGATCCATTATTTATGTACCCACTTCCGACAATATTTATACGGACGCCATTTCACTATTGACTGACCACGCTAGTTTAAGGTACCTCTGATCCATGGCCGAGCACAATGTGTGTACAAAAGATGGCCATTGCTTTCAGTGAATACGACTTCGATGCCCAGCTTTTAAAAGGTAAATTAAACACCCTTCCGGATGCTCTTAGTCAAATGCCCACAGCACCTCCCGTTCTCATCCAACATATTGTTCTTAAAGACGAGGTATACCAAGTTAAAGAAACAATCCTCACATGTACTTCATTATTTAAAGCATTTGCTAAAGCCATCTTGCCGAATCCTGATAAGACACAAGAAATCCAAACCGCAGTAGCGAAGTATGTTAAAAACCATTGGGACGAAATCAAGGCTAATTTTAGTAAACATAACGCAAAAGAAAGGGATAAAATCGCCTCTGAAATAACTCAAGGACACATTTTTCCTATGGCCATCATTTCCAAAATAATTACCTCACTATATAAAGTTAATATTCAAATTATTAAATAACATTGTGAAACCCCTTTAGAAAGTACTTATATTGATCTGTTCTTAAAATGTGCCATCCTTATTGTTTTACAATCCAATACATTACATTACCTCCCAGTCTACACCCAAGCACAAGAGTACATAAAAATAAACGATTACGCCATATTTTTGTTTTGCCCCATTACCGTCAATACCTCCCCTTTCACTGGCGAGTACGATCGTTGCTACACTCAAACAAGCCCTGGCCATGCCAACACCAAATACCGCCGCCGTTATGAGCTCACAGCCAACGGCGAAATACTTTTCAAAATTAACACACCCCAAAGCCCATCCAAATTAACTCTTGTCTAACACACCCCAAAGCCCATCCAAATTAACTCTTGTCCCACAGAATGATGTAAATGAAATTATACAAGCCTACCACCATGCCATTTTTGGAGGCGGTCATTTCGGCACACTAAAAACCCTTGCAAAAATCAAACAGTCATATCACTGGAATAATATGGCCAAGTCATCAAAAATGATGTCAAATCTTGTTTCACATGTCAGAAAACCAAGGCCAGTAATTTCCAACCCCCTGGGCACTTGACATTTATCCCCCCACAGCCTCTCATCGCGACTTGGGCTCTTGATGCGAAAGGTCCTCTCCCCTCTACGCCCCGTAAGAACAACTACATTCTTGTCATGACCGAGTACGCAACTCGTTACGTTGTCGCTAAGCCTGTACACTCCATAGACGCGACCACATGTGCTGATTTGATAAAGATGTAATTTGGCAATTTGGTTGTCCGTAACAAATACTAACAGATAGGGGAACAAACTTCCAAAATGAATTGGTAAATTGCTTGTTACAATCCCTTAACATCAAAAAACTTACCACTACGGCATATAATCCACAATGCAATGGCCTTGTGGAATCCTCAAATAAAATTCTTGGTGACTAGTTTACCGCCTGTGCCAATGCTAATCAGATAAACTGGGACCTCTATGTCCAATTAATTTGTTTCAATTTTAATATACTTGATTCAATATATTTTGGCCTTTTCTGATGCCCTGCCAAATTGCTACTTTTAGCTACTGATTATGTATCCTTCCGCTACACGTAAACATAAACACTGCCATGTGACTTCTAGTTTTATAACTGTCAAATGCATTAGTTGCTGTTTACAGCTGTTCAAAGAATTATGTCGTATTGCAGAAATCATTTCCTATGAATGTTCACTATTTAGGGCTATAACAATATTTAGGTCAGCTTTATAACTATTTGTTACACACAATATAGGACGTTACACATAATACATCATATTTTGCCACGGCAGTGTTTGTTGCAACTGTGGTGGAAACAACAGTAGTATGTAACCTGTTGTTATTAATATGTGTTTGGAATAAAAATTAAAACGAAGGGACAACCAATCCAATGAAACGACACAGTAAATTCAGGCACGCAACTCGTGTCACTTATTTAGTGTAATACGTAGCATCGACAAACGTAAAAGATAGTGGTGAACATGCAAACACATAGGCCTGCCGTAACATTTATTCCGCTAATATTTACATGCATTGGTACTTACTGGTTTGTAGGTTTATTTTATAATTTTTTTAAATTTATCTCAGTGGGCCTAGCATTTTGTTGGGATTGTGCAGGCATTCAAATCACAGAAATATAAACTTGTTACACAACTGTGTTTCAAACACCTAGCGCAAAGGTACAGCATTATGATAAATAGACGTGAATATAAATAATTAACTTCTTCAGAACATCAGTTCATGGTTAAAACATATAAACTTTGCACATATTTGAAATCCACAGGCCTGTGTAACGATTACAACACAGCGACCATAGCCTAAAATGGCATCTACGCCCTTGCACACGCAGTGATCACAACATTCGTTACAGCATATTAATTAACCCTGCCGTGCCGTGGAAACATATTTATCACAACATTGTAACTTCCCTACGATGTTTCAAAAATACGAATACGAACTTGACGCTTCGTTCAGAAACATGTCGTGTCATTGACACGTCGCCACACCACTGCCAGTCATATGCACTGTGTATAATCGACTGCCGCCGCCATATTGGGAACGCTGACAAAATTCTAGATTCTTCTTTCCACACCAAGTCTGCCAACCTGCTGGAAGTGTTGCGCAACAAGCTGTGTCGCGCCATTGCGTCTAAAATATGTTGTCGCATCTAAATAACAGATAATAGGTATTTAAACAATAAAATCTCGTTTCAGTTGTAAATTACAATCTCAAACATCATTATTGTTGCTGTAATAAATATGAAATATGCTGAAATTAGAAATAACAAAATGTATACCTTTCCTGCACAGATGGTATGATTTTCCCGAGAGGGAGGGAGATAGCGACACGTTCTGCTTCGCTTATTGAATCTTTATTCCAGATGGAAAAAATACACCAGCCTACACACTGGAATTTGTGCGGATATTTTTAACTGCAGCATTGAAGTGTATTTCTGTCAGTGCTACCTAACAATACAAATACATCAATTGACAATGTTTAACTGACAAATAGTCTACATAAAAACGAGGTCAAAAAATATTGTAACTGTGAACTATTTTTTACCTGCCATTACCAACATGTCGCTGCTCTCGCTGTTTTTAATTAATATTTAATACAAAATAAATCATACAAGTTATAGAAGATACTAAGGTAAAGTTTCATTTATTCAATAATACAGTACTTTAAAGTTAATCACAGTATTAAATATTTGTGGAATATAACTTATTGGAAAAACAGGTTGACATAATACGCTTTGGGTGATTTTCAAAGGTTCTATTCCAAAAGGCCAAAGAAAGCGTGAATGGATTATACCAGTATAAACACCACAACAAAATTCACCCCTTTTTAACTTATGCCAGTCGTAGAGGCTACTCTCCCGGCTCAGGTGGTCAGCAAACAACATTCCCCCAGAGCACACGATTGGTGCGAAACTCTTAAACATAATCGCGAAACAGTCCGTTTAAATTTAATACACGCACAAGAACACCAAACCCTGTTGTTTAATAAAACCCACAAAAAGAGTACCATAAAAGCAAATAATTTTGTCTGTGTAAGGAACAGGGGATGTCCAAAAGCATTGACACATCCGTACTGTGGCCCCTACAGAGTGGTTCAAGTCCTTGGGGAATCCACGATACGAATAAAGACCAATAAAATGGGACTGCTAAAAACTAATGTCATGTGTACACGCCACATGAAGCCACTGTATATTCGCTAGAACTGTTCAGTATTAAATGTATTAGTTTTAAGCTTGTATTTCTAGTTATTAATATGCAATGAAAGAGTGTTACAGGAACCCCACAATACATAGTGCACTTGTAAACAACACACGCCTGCTGCTGGGAAATTGCTGTGTCCCGCTTTGTCCAGCAACAAGTGTGTCAGTGAGCGATACAAGGCACAGCCAGCCTTCACGTCACTCCACGCCCGCAGGAGGGAAGCGAGCAGAGCCCGAAAGCACGGCTGCCAACCTCACAACGTGTCCACAGTACCGCTTAACGCGACATGAACTTGCTGGAGCGGCCTACTACAGTTGGCACCAAGTCACACTCTCCACACACCACCTTGCACATGGGTAAGCTGATTGTCATGGAAACGGCGGGCGGAGACCGCCCACGCAGGAACGAGAGGGGAGGACTCACCAATAACCTGGTGGTCATGGCCATGGTGGCCATGTGTGTGATCCTCGTGCCAGTTTTATTCGCACAGCCAGCCATGTACAGAGTCCACGCCGAGGTTTACTGGCGACCACGCCAGTCGCCTTCTTTTATGAAGATAGTTACCAATTAATTCCCATGGTTGTGTAAATTACAAGCCACATCTACAGCCAACTTGTTATATTTAATCCCAAACAATTACTCTATTCTTTGTTATTTATAATTAATTAAATTTCACATTCCAATGTCACGTGATAATTACTTTTTATTGACATGCTCACAGAGGGTAGGCATTTAATATAATCTGATTATAGTAATGATAGATATTCTAAAGTTACACAATGTTTACTGCCAGCCTAGTTATCGTCTACTTCAAATAATTTTAACATATTATATTTAATTATTTTGCAACTATAATGAAAGCTTATTGACGTAAATACATAAAATAGATTTCTTTACAGTCCTAATCTCTCCCTGATGGTGTTCAAGTCACAAGTAAGTTATAGCTTCACTGGTGGTGAGAACTACTGCAGTTGATAGTTTGTGTAAACAAAGAGCAAGAAACAAAGTTCAGCCACATAATTCATAAAATTCTACATTTTATGACTTTTACTGTAGTAGCACACGTCAACACTTACATCTTAATAATTTTCAAATTATATTCATACTTTTTACACCTTCTATATAACAGGATTGCAGTGTCAGTGTTAACCTATGTAAATCCCCCTCCCTTTTCTACCCCATTTTGTTGCAGCAGAAGAAGACGAGAGCGCAGACGCCAAAGGTGGCCAGGTAGTCACCAACAAACATATATTCCAAACAACCACAGTTTTATGCATTTTCCTTCAATATAATTTTAACATTTTCGTACACGAACTGCTAATCTAGTCAAGTATTATAGCTGTGCTAACGTTCAGGGAGCTTTAAGATAGCCTACTGTTAATAATTCAATAACTTTAATATCTTGAGGACTGGATATACACAGAAATTAGTTCACAAATATTCTAAGCAGTTCCAGTGTTAACAAATAGGCCATTTCAATTATCTGATGAATATTTTCCTCGATTATATTCTACTGCTCAATGCAACAAACAAGGTCTGCCAACCAATGTAGCCACCTGTAAGTACTGTGTACATGTGCACTGTACAACAAATTTTTCAGAGGTCTGCAGAAACTCAACCTAGTTAATTCAGGCTCTTATAAATGAGTTACAAAAGTTAATTGTCCCAAACATTACTAATAACTGCTCCAGGTACTAGAATATTTTCTTTTCTAATACTCACTATATAGAGATGGTATATTTCACATTATGCATAAGCCATGAAAGGGCTAACTTAATGAAAGATGAAGCAAACTAGCATAATAAATCAAGGTTCGGAATAATATCAAAATCTGTATATGTGGTCAAGAAATAATTTCAATGTCAGTTATCTATAGAGTAGGCTAGGCCACAAAGTTAACTTCATACTTTTTGAAGTATGATTGCAGAAATAATACTATGAGAATGAACCTTTTGATATTAAGGGGCATTCCCTAGCAGAGTCTCATATATATATATATATATATATATACATAAGGTTATTAAAGCCAATTAAGGCTGTGGATATAAAGTAATTAAATTCTATCTTTTCAGCTGAAAAGCAAGCTAAGTCTATACAATTTCAAACTAGTCAAGTATTGTTAACCAAGTTTGGTTGTTCGTATATTTTCAAAGTATTACATTCATATAACAAAAGAGGCCTATGCCTAAGAGGATAATGGAACAGTATTACGTAGTTTATTTAACATAGTCAGTGCTAAAGCATATATCAAATTACTGTTGGGTTCAAGTGCACAAGTGAGGGCAGAAAATTTTTCAGTTTATTCAACTGAAACAAAGTGTTAATTGTCGCAGAGTACAAACTCTCTCAGTAACGTTTCATAATGCAAACAGTATTTTTTGTTTTTAATTATCTCTCTGCATTGTGGTTGTGTTCCCATTATATACCTATCCCTAGTTATTTACGTGTTATTTCATTCCAATAAAAATATTAATGTGTCATAACGGTCCACTGGACATATATGTTTAACGGTTCTCAAGCTATGTAATCGTACAGATAAAATAAAATATTTTCACAAATTGTAGGTTAAGTGATACCAGCCGGTAATGTATATAACATGTATTAGATGTAAGTATTTTATTTTTCAAGTGTAATTTCAATTCATATAACTTACACAGTAACGTATATTAATTCTTATTCAACGTAATGCTGTACATGAAGATACAACGCAAACTGAAACTGTGACAAATGAGACATGGAAACCCAGCATATATCAGTGCATATCTCACGCAATTTAAACTGTAAAGTGAATCTTTCAATGTGGACAAAGACTGTATCCAGAAACCAGTGCAAATACAAAATGAATTCCCGTGTATATTAACGTCATACAAAGACACTTCTACATTAAAGTGCTACCCATGTGATACGTCTCAAATAACTTTTACCTGTGCAAGTTATTACTATTCAATTATAACTGTGATATCTACCGTCTAATATTTTTAAACGTTGAAATGTTCAACTTTGTAAAACCAGTAACTTCACTGAATGTAATTTTAGATAGTAGCAGTGCAAATATGTATAGGTTAATGTTTCAAACGGGATCATACAAAAACATCACAAGTTTCTAATATGTCAAGAGTGTTTTGTAAGATACTTAGCTCAAATCTTTGTAAGTATTCCATTAAGATGTATAACGTAAGGTATTCGCTTCACAAAAAAGAAATGTGTTTTTAACCATAAAACTAAAGCCACTTGCATTATGATGCGCAAACTGTTAACATGCAGGTTCACCAACTGTTACATATAAAATTTCAATTCAATCAGAAAATTAATTCTAGATGCGAACTTACTCTCTTATTTCAAACTGTTCAATTTATTTTAACTGTAGTGTAAAACTCGTAACTTCAGCCAGAAGGCTTTATTTATGAATTAAGTAGTATCTTATTGTATTCCTTTAAAAATAATTCCTACCATGGGATGCGTGAAAATACCACATGTGCACAAACTTTCCCACTCCTGCTTACCCACGTTCATACGCCTAGAAATTCAGGAGGCTTTTTAAACATTGAATGTTAAATGTGATGATGGATGTCCCCCACCCTCTCCGTTGATTCACGCTATCACGTGTGTAGGTATTAACAAAATTCTTTAAAGACTTGTAAATCCTGTAAATGTAGTCATTAAATTTCTGCCTTGCCACAAAATTTAAATATCAATCTTTATTTTGTCAAATTAAACGTCACGAGATCTCAAATTGGGTACTCTGCCCTCGATACTGCCACAAAATATAAATTACGAATGCTACCACCCGTCTTCAGGATACTGGTACTCTACGACCCACATCAAGACTTGTACGAACTCCCGGACCCCAACTTGAACACCTAACCTCAATTTTAGCATTTACTACTAACCTAACCTATTGCAGATGGGGCAGACTACTTGTTTGACCGAGGAGGTAGTGTAGCGGACTCCAGGGGCCCCAAACACGACAAGCTTAGATACGATGCACTATAGATTCCATTGGCAGCCCCTTGTTTTGATAACAAGTCTGGTTGACCCAATGAAGAGAAAGTATTTAAGGCAGAGCCAGCTGCACTCCCCCCTTCCCCACTGGCAGATGACATGTGAGGTGACAACGTTAGTGTCAGTGAGACACAGAAGAACGCTGAGGTCTGGGGAGCTCTGGGCTATCTACGAGATGCGTCTTACTGGTGAGCATAAGTCCGACTAGGCAGTAGTGTGGCATTCCCTTTATTGAGACCCCCTACTTAGAGTAATAATCACGTGGCAAGGTTAGGGCATATCTGGAAGCTATAATCTTGTATTCTTATGATTAACTTGTTGTTCGTGTATCTTAGTATTCTATATATCAGTAAGGCAGTTCACCATTTTGTGTAATTGTAACCTCTTGTGTTAATGTAATAATATTGTCAGATGGAGTAAAGTAAAGTTAGTAGATTGTGGAGAGAGATATTGAAGTTGTACCAAGTATTGTTTATCTACCTAGAGATTGTAATAAATATGTTTAGTAGAAACCCCTCTTTAATTTAATAGTCTCTAGCATTAGCTACCCCCTTACGAGCTATCCTACGTATGTGGAGAGTGAGAGAGACGAGGAGAGAAGAGTAGTGAATAGTTGGCATATTAGCAAGAGTCATAGTGTTAGATAGGCAGGTCGTTACAGTTCGCATACAGGAAGTTTTTCCATAGTTATTAAATGTATGTGTTAAACTTTATTTGTTTGCAAGTGTATTAAGCTATTTCCCAAGTTTTACTTTCTGCTAAGCTAAATTACCAAGATGTGTGGTGCCTTCCCTTAATACTCATGCATGTGTGGCTGTCCCTAGATTAAAACTCCAAGCCTCTGCTTATTTTGTAATCCTGCAATGGCTCATGCTTTTCCTAGCTGGTAAAATAAACAGCATGCTTTAACCCCATGTACAGGAAAAATATAATTCTACCAGGGTGGCACAGAAGTTGGGGACTGATTTGAAATCCACATAACATCCTAGTTGTAATTGGTATTTAATTCTTTCTTGCATGGCTGTCTAGAGGACTATTGAGAAATTTATTGGTTATGTTATTTATTGCTTGCAGACCATCTATAGGTAATGTGGGAGAGTCATAGTGAACATGTATACAACAGAGCAGTGTTCCACAATTCTGGAACTTTACTTTGGACATGGACGTTCCATTATTCAAACTTAACGAGCGTATCACAATAATTTTGGAGTGCAATGCCCGCCATCCAATCATATTAATAATCAATTGGTTGTACATTTTCAACAACAAGGTGGTATTGTCGATTGTCCCAGGTCCGGAAGTCCACGATCCGTTGTCGCTGTGCACATTGAACACATACAGCAGAGTATTGCGGATGATGCAGAGACATTAACCATACGACGTTCAACAAAGTTAGCCATATGTCGGAGATCGCTGCATAGACTCCTGCACAGAATGGAAATGTTTCCTTACAAAATGCAACTTGTGCAGGAATTGAAACCCCAGAATTTTCAAACACGCTAAACGTATATACCGTATTTACCAGAATGCAAGATGACTCCAGTGCAAGACGAGCTGTACTTTTGAACCTTTGCTGACCAGAAAAAATGTAACAAGCTAAAAAAAATATCTGACACATCACATTGAATAATTTAATTTTGTATACTTACATTTTTTTTATGTTTTGAAAGATCCAATAGCCAATTATATACATAAGCAAGCAAAAATAAATTAAAAAATAAACTGAAACACTTCAACAGCTTAGTCTGTATCACTATCAGATGCCTCACTGCTATTGTGACTTCTGTCATTCTTGGCACGAGTTTCATTTTCTTTGCAGTGTTCCCTCAGAATATCATCTTGAGAACCATCAAGAGAGTTCAATATGCAGCATTTTTGGAAACCTTTTACAATGGAGTCTGATGAGATGCTATTCCATGCTGTCAGTATCCATTCTCCCAGTATAGGAATAGAGGGTTTCTTCAACTTAACAGTTGGTGTCAACTGCTTATCCTCCAACAACATCCATTCTGAATACTGTCTGCGTAAACAGTTTGTTGATTACATCTAGCACCTGGAATTGGGATGTATCTCCTCCAGGTATGATGTCAAGGTCTGTATGTCCATTTTCCAGTAACTTCTTAACTTGTGGAGTAAGGTGTCCTCTGAAAGCATTGAGCACTAACATACCACGTTGCCTCAAAAGAGCACCAGGCCTGTGGTTCCACTCAACCTTCACCCAGTCCATTACTAACTCATTTGTCATCCATTCCTTTTCTTGACATCTGAATATGAGTCCCTTTGGTAGCTTGTCTTTTGGCAGAGTTTTGCGGCGTAAAATGACATACAGGGGGAAGGGGGGGAGTTTTCTTCCATCTGCCAATACTGCTAGCATCACTTCCCCCCTCCTTTCTTCCTCCCTCCTTCCATCCTCCCCTCTTCCCTCCCTTCCTCCCTCCCACAGATTTTGCACCTTTATCTGCCACAGTTGTATTTGTGGGCATAACAAAGAACACTTGTGTCTGGTCTGCATTGCCAATTTGACCAAGAAGATAGGAATGCTGCTGCTTCCTCAAGCCAATCGCATGCCTCTGAAATTTAATCAATATCTCATTGAAGTCAGATGGCAGTTTCTGTGCTAAAGATGTTCTACGATGCAGAGCTAACCCAGAATGCCGCATCATTTGCATGCACCAACCTGTGCTGGCCTTAAAATCTGCCCTAGAAATTTTGAGACTGCTGGCTGTTTCACATGCCTTCATTTTAATAATCTCAGTCATTATTACAATCCCTTCAGTACGTTTTTCACTAACAAAGTCTACTACAGTTTTCTCAATGTCACAGAAACAACCTTTTTTAGGCCCACTGAATGCTTTACAAGGGGAGTTTGCAAACTTCTCTTTGGAACCATGCCATCATCGCACATTCACTTATGATATCCCTAAGTGTCTTGAAAGCAACACTGATGTTATTTTCTTCGTCAAATTTTACAACCCTGAGGTTAAAATTAGCATCATGATCCTGATGTTCCTCTCTGCTCAACACTATCCATTTAGTGCCCAATTTCAACAACAAATATTCAAAACGTTTGTTTACTAACGTAACAATTTTCTTTCCATAGATTACTGTACCTGTACACTGTAAAACTCTGAGGTTATTTAACAATTGTTACAGAGCACACAAATTAGTGGAAAATACCTGTGACTATAGTGCCTCTTAATACTCCGGAAACCCCGGTACCTCCTGCGCAGGCAATCCCAACCCCGTTGAGCATTGTAAAGTTAGCCTCTGGCAGACTGATACAGTTTCGACACCCATCGGTAGAAGAACTGCCAAACATTTGCATAATAAAGTTGGCATCTGGGAGAACAGTCAGGGTTCGACGCCTACCGAAGGTCGTCCCCAAACCATGTGGCAAACAAACTTTGGTCAACTTTAGTCCCGCATGTCGGCTGATGAGGCCACTGCGGATAAACCCCGTCATCCCGCCCAGATCAGCCTCCACTACAATCAACCTCGATTAATCATTGATTGCTTTCATTCATCTCCTTCGGACCACTGGTGTCCCACCTCTTTACGGCCCTGGTTGTGGGGATAGTAAAACTCCCTGGTAGGGATCTCATTTCTGTCCTCCTCACCCTTGGTTTTGATTCCCTCCCCTCTGCCGGAATAAAGAGGGCAATCAGCATCGTTCCTCTTTAACTTGTAACTTTAACTTGCACGCGTCAACTTTTTTCTCAAGTAATCCCAAAGACAATAATCAGGGGTCAACACATCTGGAGAATGCGCTGGCCAGGTGAACCTCGAATACATGGAGATGATCCTTTCACCAAAAATGTCTCTTAAAAGTGCCATAGTGGCATAAACTGTGTGAGGCTTGGCTCCATCTTGTTGGAACCACATATCCGGACAAATTATTCTGTAGGTCTCACAAAATTCACCAATATGCTATAACATTGGACGCCATTCACAGTTACATTGACGCTGTCTTCATGTTCAAAACATTATGGGCCTATGATGCTTTCAGATGTCACACCACACTGTGAATTTAAGGTTATGCAATTGTCTTTAATGCGTTGCCTTAAGATATTCAGTTGCCCATATCCGGAAATTTTGTTAGTTGACGCACCCATTTCAATGGAAATGGGCTTCGTCACTCATTAGTAGTTAGTGCTTGAAGTCATGCTTTTCAGTATCCAGTTGACAAATTTTATCTTCATATGTGTAGCATGCTTGAAAATCTTGGGTTTACAATTCCTGCACAAGTTGCATTTTATAAGGAATCATCTTCATTCTGTGCAGGATTCTTTGCAGTGACCTGTGACTTATGGCTAACTGTGTTGAACGTCGTCTGGTTGATATATCTGCATCATCTGCAATATTCTGCTGTATGTGTTCAATATTGTGTGCAGTGATAACTGAACTTAGCCTTCCTGATCTGGGATGATTGACACCACTACCTTGTTGTCGAAAATGTGCAACCAATTGAATTATCATATGCTTGGATGGTGGGGATCGCACTCCAAAAGACGATGATATGCTTGTTGAGTTAAAATAATGGAACGTCTATATTCAAAGTAAAGTTCGTATACATGTTCATTATGTCTCTCCCACATGACCTCTAGACAGTCCTGCAAGACAAAATTAAATATCAAGTACAACAAGGATGTTGTGCTGGTTTCAAATAGGTCACCAACTTCTGCGCCAACCTGTAGTGGCCAATTAGTTAATAATAAATGTTGAATAAATTCCTATGTTAAAAATTTTTTAGAAATTTTGAAAAATATTTTTAATTTATATGAATGTGATATAAATTGTTTTGGATGTGACAAAAATGTATGTTTACATAATCATGAACAGCTTGAGGTGTGTGTGAAAATCCATACAACCTATTATGGAACACCAACATTACCTATTCCTAGCAGAAAGATCTTTGACCATATTACTGAAAATGTGTAAGAGTAGACTGAAATAACTATTACAGGTATCACTGAGAATCTACATAGAACATATTCCAGAATACCTCCAAAATATCAATTTACCTGAACTATTTCTTTGCTTGTTTGGATTTGTTGAATGACAGCATGACAGCAAGG
The DNA here is from genome assembly GCA_029891345.1 of Dryococelus australis. Classification (NCBI taxonomy): domain Eukaryota; kingdom Metazoa; phylum Arthropoda; class Insecta; order Phasmatodea; family Phasmatidae; genus Dryococelus; species Dryococelus australis. The sequence continues at coordinate 80,938,069 of CM056999.1, read as the reverse complement.
TAGGCAAGATTTACATTTCATGTGCTGGTCATAGTGAAGTAGTAAGGTCTAAGCTTACATGGGTAGAGACGAAGTGTGGTGGCTCAGTGATAAACCTTCAGACTTGCTTTCGGAAGAACCTGAGTTTGAATCGCTGCCTAGCCATCTTGGTTTCTGTTTTCCACAGTTTCCCAAAACTACTCTAGGCAAATGCTGTTACTATTCCTTACTAATAGGCCATGGACAATGCCTTCCTCATTCCTGCTTCTCTTAGCAGCTTGTTCCATCTCTAATGGCCTGGCTGTCGATGAGTCCTTCCAACCTACTGACGCACTCTGGGGGAGGTTGGTTGATCGACCAACCCTCTCCATTCCTTTCCTTCCTCTGCCTACTGGGGTCTCCATTTTACCTACTCTTTAGGGTGAAGAGGAGGGGGAAGGGGGTGAGATATAGCCAATTTTAGGTTTTAGGTAATAATTTGAGATGAATTATAATCAATGTGTTTGAGTGCTGATTCTCTCCACTATAATGAGTTAAGTGAGCTTCCTCCAGAAGTGTCGTCGGACTCAGAATTTGTATTACCTGGCGGCGGCGTGTATCTGCCCGTTGTTGGGAGATCTAAGGGGACACTTTTTCAGCAGAGGATTTTTAATCGGAGGAGGGGAATCAACCCCACATAGACCTCCCTCCAAGGGAGTTTGGTCCTGCTCACCGTGAAGGCTGCCAAAATGTGTTACGCCAGTTGTCAACAAATAAAAAGAGATAATAATGGGTATGCCGAAACCAATGAAATCAGTACGAATTAAATTCTCTCTACAATTCCTACTCAGTTTCTCGGGTGCTTCCCTGGGCATTTATAAGGGGCGGGCCTAGTTGGCTTCCTTACAGGGACAAAGTCCGGTGCAATATTCACAACCGTACGTGAACGGGCTGGTTTTGGTGGAGTGTGAACAACTATCAGTTTCCCAGCTGCTGTACGTATTTTGCACTTATTGGTTGGTTCACTTGCGATGGTGAATTGCCGGGGGGGGGGGGGGGGTTAGGTTCGGGATCTCTTTCTCGTTTCTCTAGGTTGCTTAAATATTCTAGGTCGGACCAAGGCCAACAAATTCCCAATAATAAGTGAATTACATACTAGCTGCAGTCCTCTGTTAGAGGAGGTGGTTCCTTGTGCGGTTCATTAAGAGGTTCAGTAGGTTGAGAGCCCTGTGATGTGCTGGAAGTTACTGTAGTACCAGATAGGATTAATTCTCTTTGTAATGGCCATTGGGCTAAATTGCGAATCTGGCTACTCTGTCCTCCACTCTTTCGTGGCATTAGTAACACTGCTAGTTAAGAAAGCAAAATAAAATGCAATTGGCTTACAGTTACTAATCTTAAAGTAAAGGGTGCACTCTCGGTCTACCCAGCGTCACTCGAGCCCTCCTGGGTTCAGTCTTCTTCAGAAGATCCGAGGTAATGAATAGTTGAGAATGGATCTCTTGGAGGGCGCGGATGTTCCGTACAATACCCAGGTGCTCCCACATCTTATTCAGCCTATTGCCTTCTTCAGGCACCAGGAGTCCCAAGTACGGCTCACTCACGTCTATCCAGGAGCTGTCGCTTTACTTAAAGAGCCACAATAGTCACTGACAATTTTACATTTACCATGAATGACTCATGAACTGAGGATAAAATAACTGAATAAGGGGGAGGTGAAATTTTAAAAGCGTATTAATTTTAAAATGTTAGAAATATAGGGGGATGTATAGCTCTGTACATGAAAAGAAAATTATGTAAATTTCATAAAGTTTACTGCAGGTAAAGGCAAACCTGCAGGTGAGAATAAATTAAATTGATTGAATTCAAATTTCTAAATTGAAAATTGATTTGCTCATTGAGAGGTGGCAGTCCAGAAAGGACGATGGTACGACTTGCTACCGCGGAGTTTTATGTATTGAACTTGGGGTAGGAGGAACAGGTGAGGGACATCGGTATACCTCTGGCTGCTGGAGTCATGGTGGACGTATGACGGCGTTAGGCATCGTGAGAGATTGTTCAAATCTCCGCCTGGTTTTCTCCGTCTGCTCCTTTGGTCAGAGACAGAGAGCTTAGACAGTCTCTTAGAGCTGGTTGAAGCCATTTTTTTCAGTTGACTCTTCTCACCTGGAGAGTCTTATGCTTCTCTTGGTTAGGCGTGTTGGTGGCTCGGTGAGTAAAACAATTTCTTTAGCATGGGTGGACGATCGCATGTCGGCTTTTGAGTCGGTAGTACAATTTTAATAATTCACTCGCGTATCTGTAGTCTGTAATGCTTGGATCAACCCTGTAGGCATGGTATTTATTGCCTGCCGGCGTGTGACTTGCCGCTGTATTATTAAATGCTTGATGATGGGGCGAAATTGAAAAATAGAGGTTGCATGTGCAATGTTCTGGAATGTGACGTGTCACTACCTACCTACCTACCTACCTACCTACCTAACTAACTACTTACCTACCCACCTACCCTAACTGGATATAGAATAGTGGTGTCCACTGACTTACTAGGTGTACAGGTATGCACTTTTGAATTTTATGTAGTAGGGTGAACTGAAGCCAGCTGGTTTTTCATTTTTAGATTACTTGCAACACTTGTAGGAAGCTATAGTTAACATCTTTAGATCTTCCATAAAATGTTGTGAAATAGTGCACAAGCAGTGGCAGGGAGAGGCAATTAGTTTTTTCTGACCTACGCCCATGCTTTTATCTTATATTATTACTAGGATGATTTTGTGTCTTTTGATTGAGTTTCTTTTATTTTTCATCAATATTTTTTAATATACTATCTTATTGCTTTTTGTCCTTTATAATATTTTATAGTTTTCTTGAGAATAATCATTGTCAACTTAAAGTTTGTATTTAATATCTTTATGATCATGAAATATTTACTCCACACGTGTGTAGGTTTTAAGAATAAATATTTGTTGTATGAATGTGTGTTTTATTTTGGTTCTGTTTGTATTTTAAAAACTGATCCTTGAAAGTATTAAGGACTAAGCCACAAATTGAAAAAAAAAATTATTTTCAGGTATACAATTTTGTTGAAGATGCGTACAAAAGGAGATCATAGCAAAATGTGGCAGAAAATACAAAAACCACTACAGAGGAGTTGCAGTTTATTCAACTCTGCATTATTTGGTCAAATAGTGAGTATATAATAAATTTTTAATAGATATAAGATATTGTAGAACAAACTGAAAAGTTTTAATGTTTGGTTATTTAATTTTTTCTTATGCGTTGTTACTCACGTATGATCCACTCATTTTTTCCAAAAATTAGGCTCTCATAAAAAGTGTGCAGGTGGTATCATGGTCAGATGTCACTTGAGATGTTTTTGCATGCAGGCAGTACGTGAGTCGGTTTTGCACGGTGGTATATGCCGGCGCACACTTGCCAGCAACCGTTTGCTCACACAAAACCTATATATGCTATTTGTTTATTATGCTCCTGAAGATGCAAATATACAGCACTTAAGCATTCTCTGTGTAATAATTTTTCAATGGAAGTCTACTAAAGAAAACTGGGCCTGCAAAAAAACTTTTTTTATGTGGCTACCGGTAATCTTTACAGTTGGCAACATTGCTGTAGATCATAGCAACACCAAGCACGTGATACTGCGATGCGATGGAAATAAATAAATAAATAATATTTTAGTATTGGAAATTTCAATTTTTGCCTTTGTATGCTGCTGGTACCCGTTCATTTTCACCAGAGGAATAGCAGAAAAATTACAGTGGTAGCGGTAGTGCACCATTGCCTGCACGGCTGTTGCCGTGCAGGCAATGGTGCAATGTGTTGCCAACCCCACGGGAACCAAAAGAAGAAGTTTGCCATGTAAAAAAAAGGAGATTTAAGTAGAATTTCAAATTTAAATAAAATCACTTTCTCGATAAGTATAAATGTAAAATAATTGTTATTTTCAAGTATAAAAACCATAAGGCATGTGCTACAATTACAAACACCAGCAGAACATTGAAAACACTTATAACAGACTGAGTTCTATGCCAACCAATCACAAGTTTCAATTTTCAACTACTGAAGTCACTGAAAAACTCATAACAGTAAAGTGTATTCAAATGACTTCATATTACTTTTCCATTTTCCAGCTATGTAAACACACACTTGAACATGCACTGTGTTTTCCGCGATCACTCATGGAAATACTGTACCAAAAATATTTATTTTTTCCACATGTATATAAATAAGAAAAAAATAAGAACTTGTTTGTTATTTAAGATCAGCAAACACATTTCAGAAGTTTGTGAGATTTTTGTAAAACTTAATTTTATCCTTGTTTCAGACTGGTTGCAAGTTTCCTTATTGCAGTTGTAGGCAGCACTTTTTTATGCTTTATTACCTTGTGTGTGCCTTTTTAGATCAGTATTCTCTACCAATGCAATATTAATATCGGCTCGGCATCACATGATCTGCTATATGCAATTTTCCTGTATTTTTTCTTTTTTATAACCAACTCTTTTAATGTTTGGTCTGGTCCCATTCTGATTTGTAAATCTGCACATATTTCAACTTTTTACTAGGTCACTCTCTTAGCTTCACTAATTGTCACAATACTAGTATATGCGTACTTAGAGTTCACAACACAAAAGTAAGAAAAATTCTTGGGTCTGCAGTCCCTTAGAGCCATGATGAGTCCCAAAAGTATTACTGACAAGTAGTATCATTATCTCAGGGTGCAGAAGAAAATAATTCTGAGGACAGTGTGTGTAAGTAAAATAGAATACTGAGACAGTAATTACTTGCTATCTTTACTTCGTGGTCTGCTCAGATTATTGTATGTTACTTTAAAAAAAATTTTCTGGATATCTTTAGTCAGCAGATGATAAAACCACATCACATACACTATTTGTTTACGTAGATCTTTTTCTATGGTTAAATCCCAGTCACTGATGTATATATCTCCATATCCCCTACTGTACCACATAGAAGTTCTAGTTAAATTAAACGGTTTCTGAAATTTTTGAAGTAGGAAAGTAGACAGTAGAAATAAATAAAAATCTCCTCCAAAATAAATAGATTGGCAACATTTACAGGTGCATGTGTGTGTGCTTCATCACACACACACACAGAGCTGCTGCTGGCTCTCTCATCCAGCCAAAGTTTTACTGATGGCAAACTCATTATGCGACCCATATGTGTTGGCAATCCTTATTGTAGAAAAAGTAGATATTTTTCCATAAAACATACCTGCGACCCTTTTGCAGATAAACACAGTATTAGGTATCCATTGAATAAAAGCTGGAAACTAAGACTGCGTTCAAATCAGCAGATTTAGTTTGTTAAAGTGCAATATTATCCAAGTTGAAACGTATTAAAATTGTAAACAAAACCACAGCATTGAATGAGGTCAAATTCCTGGTGCATGAGAAAGTAAAACAGATGTGTAAACAGCCCAACGGCTGCCTGGCCATAGTCACCGCATCACCCTTCTGGCTTTTAACTGCAGCGTTTGCGAAGTTGCACGGACTGTCCTGCCCGTCGACTACCTATGTTCAGGTTTTTGCCAGGAAGGCTTTTAGAAACAATTTTGGAGCCGAATATTTGATGTTTTTGAAAATAAATTTGTAGCACAGTTGTATAACAAATGTAGTACTTTGGCTAGGTGTATTTTTCTTTAAAACGTTATATATTTTTCCCAGCAATCTAATCTGAAAATTAAGATGCTGGTCTTACTCTGAGGCTGGTTATACGTGGGTAGATACTGTGTACTTTATAGAAAGTTGAGTGGAAAATTAAGGTGGTGTTGTATTTATTTTAAGGTCTTAGTGTATTGGTTCCACTTAGTGCAGAGATACAGCAGATCGTGTAACATGGCATGGCAGGTTAAAGACATAACCAGTAATTCATTAAATGTCTTTAATTGCTTATCTTTTATCATTTTTGTTAAAATCATTATTGATAAACATACTAGATAGTATTACTGAAAATTTTGGTAACTATGTTTTTATTAACAAATGTTTAAATCACTTTTTATGTGAAAAATCAGTAACTGAAACATTATTAATTAAATTATTGTGTAGATTTCTATTATGTTGTATATACTGTTGTGAGATTCATACAAAAGTATTTTAAATATATTATTTTGAAACACTTTTGTTTCTTTCCACCACTACTGCTGTGCCACTACCGCCACCGCCACCACCACCACCATCCCGTTCCATCCCCTACCACAACCAGCTCTTGTGGCTGTATTTATGGGGCAAGACATTTGGCAGGGATTAACCTACCAAAAGTATTCTCCCCTCAACAACACCACAAGAAAGGAAATGCTAGAGGGCCAGGTTGCGGTGCACTTGTGCATAATTGGATGTTAGTAAAGTATAGTAAAAGGCCTAACCCGAAATTCAGCTTTTTACAACTTATATCACTAAATAAAACAATAGTCACTTGGTAAGTACCTGTAGAAACGTAGGGTTTATGCAACTAAGGTGCTTGATATAGCTACGATATTTATAAAAAATATTACCTTTTCTTTTTATTACTTTCACATTACTTCAGGATTCCCTATGAAATTTAAGTTACTTAAATGATTTATCGAAAGTGGCCATTTTGGCCGAGAAAATTAACACACACACTACATTGCCTTTCTTTTCTTAGGCATTCAATTCAACATTAATTCAGATTTAGGCTGGTACTGTCACTGAGGCATTGGTCGAACAACCATGACTAAATAAACAAACATTGTAAATGTTTCAAGATAATATAAATATTCGAAGGTAGTCCAATAAGATTGTTAGTATCACTGCATGCGGAATCTACATAAAATGAAAATAAATTTTGGCCAGGTGATGCACGTAAAGCAGCTCAGGAACCCATCTCCGATTGAGAAGTTAAATCAGTGGAGAAAGGGCAGCAAGGAAAATCCTCCGAGAACGACCACACCTCAACTCCGAAGCCAAATTCAGGTCGTCATCTTAGGGCCATGCTGGAGAACCGCATTTGTGGTAAAATTGATGTTCTCACATCAGAATTGTTAGATTACAATTTTAAGAAGAAACAAGATGTCACAATTCAGATCATGTCGATGAAGAAGAAGGAAATTGACATACCGGAAATTGTTATAGAGTAAGATTGATTTGAGAGGACGAGTATCAAGATAAATCGAGTTACATTTAGCGACTTTTACAACTCAGTTCACAAATATTAAATTTAAAACATTTAAAGTAAAACAAATTATAAAGGTAACAGAATTAGTTGTTAACTTTCTAATATACCACATTATCTGAAATACTAATTTTACAAAGAGTAAGTACTTGTTTTTTTTATACATGTCAAATCATTGACATACTGATTGGCCTAGTTTGGAAATGTATTTTACAAACAAACTGAAATTTTAACCTCAGATAAATATTACATTAGCAAACGAAATATTACTTAAATCTTTAAAACACAAAGAATATTGGTGATAGTTAATACATCATTCACTTATTTATCCGATGACATAGTTGACATAAATATTATGAAGTTATTTTACATAAAATTACAATATAGGTTTCCAAAATAATTTAATGCTCTTCTGAACAAAACTGAGATGGCAGAATAAAACAAGGTACAATTATGTAAATAAAATTGTTAGCGAATTAAGTTAGCACAGTAACTAGTACTTAACAAGTACTTTATACTTAACCAATACTTTGACAGAAAATGGGATAACAAAGCTGAATTCTGTGGTTTTACCGATTCCAAAACCGGAATCCGAGTCACAGACTCACTCGAAAATAAGAATTGAACAAATTAGAGGGCATGGGCTACAATGGCGGCACACACCTCATGCTCCTTTCGTATTGTTATTATTTCCTTTCTGTAATTTTCTGTTAACTGTTTGCTGATCACTCATCATTTGCACAACTTCTATCCATTGGTTAGTTGTGTCTAGAACATAGTACCCTCTCCATCTAGTTCTGTACAGCCATCATTCATTAATTTGCACTTTAATACAGTCAGTTCCCTATCTTGTATGCCTTTTTTTCCTCCTGACAGTCAATTGTTTTCCTCATTGTTTTTCATCCTCCTTCATGTGTCATTGTAGGATCAACTTTGGCAACCTCCCCTTCGCCATTTTCATTACATGGCTTTACAGTTTTAATCTTGACTTCTTTATTCTGTCTAAGAATAGGCTCCACTCTTAATATCTCTTTTTCACATTGTCATTTTTCATCTTGTCCATTCTCTTCACCCCCAATTGATAGGGCCGAGAAATTTTAGCTAACTGCAGAATAACGTGAAATAATGGAAAATACTGAGAAATGGTGTTCATTTGTGATATTCTGTAATAATTCCAGTGTTCGCGAAACAGAGAAAAAAATTGCCTGTTTAAGTGTATATAAAACCACAATCCGAGCTAATTTTACCATGAAAACTCTTACAAATATTAAGTTTTACAATTTTTAATTTGTTATACAGCATATACTACACATACGTGCAGATAATAAAACTATTTATGTGGTGACCACGTTGTTACTATAAAAACATAAACGAAAATTTATGTCACGAGAACAATTCATAAATTGATTGGTAGCAAGGTCAAAAGATTATTGTTGCACGTACAATGCAATACATATTGAGACAAATCGCTATGGTGCTTGTTCATGGATAGAATCACACCTAACATGTATTTTATGTATAAATGAACATCTCTAACCAAAAGAGTCGGTGATAAAACAAACGTAAATAGTACATATATATAACACAGATGAATATTATTTTGTCAAATGTAATAATTACACACTAAACATTTGCATGGTATTCGTAAATACTGCCGACTTCATTCATCTTCTCTTCTTTATGGTTAGGCTCTTGACAATTAACAATGTACTGCATTTGCAACTATTGAGCGAGGGTGGGAATTGTAGTTGGCTGCTTACTTTTCACAACCAGTTAAGAATGCTGAAAATAGTTACTGTTTTATGCATTGAAAGCAAATATGTGTAATTTTATATATTGCCAAGAAAACAAAAACAAATAGGTCTCTGCCACTTCTTTGTAGAAAAATTTTTACTAAGTAAGGTGTATTTTTATCAATAAAATATTTACTAGTATTTTGTAGTTACGTTGTGGATTTGTGTTGGAGTAATATTGAACTGAACAGGATTTAATTAAGATATTGTTATCTACAAATGAACAAAAGCTGTATGTGGGTGATGTAACAATATTTTAAAAGGCAACACTAGTGAATGTTCTTGGGCAGTTTTAAATGTCTTGATAAAGTACAAGATTGATCGCACAAAAATTACGGTGATGTGAAAATGTATGTTACATAGCAGTGTGCTCTCTTAAGGTTGTTCTTTCATCCTTATTGTTAAATATTTTTTAATGTTTTCCACTTAAATATGTACTGAGTAAAAGAATGTATAACAAATTCCATTTAGTTTGATTGAAGTTGTTACAAAAACAGCAGATTCATGTTCTAATAATAACGCACACTTTTTTTTTTGCTATAGAGTTTTTTTAGAAAAATGAAAATATTTTTTTGGACGAAATGGTGGTATTTTTATGATGAAATCAGCTCATTTTATTTACCATAAAAGTGGGGCCCTAAATTGACTTCTTAGCATTTTCAACTCATGTGCCAATATTCAGTTTATAACTCTCTCTCCTTCATTATCTGCATCTCTGATGTGTATATGTAGTATCTTAGGGACACATTACACCATGCATATCATGGCTTCTGATTTCTGTCGTATAACTTCGGCCTTTTCTGAAGCCCTGCTAAATATCTACTTTTGGTTACTGATTACGTATCCTTCCGCTACACGCAAACATATACACTGCCATGTGACGTCTACTTTTATCACTGTCAAATGCGTTGGTTGCTGTTCAAAGAATGCTGTCATATTTCCTACGAATGTTCACAATTTAGGCCTATAACAATATTTAGGTCGGCTTTATAACTATTTTTTACACACAATATAGGACGTTGCACATAATACACATTAATATTTTGCCACGGTGGTGTTTGTTACAACTGTGGTGGAAACAGTAGTATTAACCTATTGTTATTAGTATGTGTTGGGTTATTTCGTAAAAGGACTGCCTTATTTGGAATAAAAATTAAAACGAAGGGACACAGTAAATTCAAGCATGCAACTCATGTCGGGTATTTATTGTTTGTAGCATTGACAAACATAAAAGATAGTTGTGAACATGCAAACATATAGGCCTTCCGTAACGTTTATTCTGCTAATGTTTACATGCATTAGTACTTACTGGTTTGTAGGTTTATTGTATTATTTATTTAAATTTATCTGGTTGGGCGTAGTATTTTGAGGGGATTATGGCAGACATTAAAATCACAGAAATGTAAGCTTATTACACAACTATGTTTCAAACACCTATGGCATAGGTACAATGTTGTGATAAACCGATGTGAATTTCAATAAGTAACTTCTTCATAACATCAGTTCTTGGTTAAAATGTATATATTTTGCACATATTTGAAATCCACACACACACACACACACCTGACCTGCTTACCAATTACAATGCAGCCACCACGCCCTTTCAAACACAGCAATCACAACACAACACTTTTAACCCTGCCATGGAAACACATTTTTATCACTACATTGTAACTTGCTAGGATGTTTACAAAACACAAATACAAACTCGACTCTTCGTTCAGAAACATGCTGTCTCATTGACACGTCGCCACATCACTGTGAGTCGTAAGGCAATGGGTATAATCGCCCGCCATATTGGGTTGGGGTGGGACAAGTGCATGATTCTAGATTCTCCTTTTCACACCACGTCTGCCAACCTGCTGGATTTGTAAGCGTCATGCCATCGCTTCACATCTAAATAACATATAATAGGCATTTAAACAATAAAATCTTGTTTCAGTTGTAAATTACAATTTCAAAGATCATTATTTTTGCTGTAATTAGTATAAAATGTGCTGAAATTAGAAATAACAAGGTTTATACTTTTCCTGCCACACAGGTGGTACGAACTTCCCGAGAGAGAGAAAAGAGAGAGAGCGACACGATCTGCTTTGCTTAAACTTTTCTTCCGGACGGAAAAAAAACACTGTCTCACTAGAGCGAGCCTACGCACGGTAATTTCCGCTGATATTTTTTACTGCAGCAATAAAATGTGTTTCCGTCAGTGCTATGTAACAATACAAATATATTATTTGGCAATGTTTAATTTACAAATAGTACATTTAAAAACAAGGTTAAAAAATATTGTAACTGTGAACTATATCTTATCGGCTGTTGCCAACACGTCGCTTCTCTCGCTGTTGTTAATTCAAAATTAATATTACAAGTTATAGAAGATACTAAGTAGATTATTAATATATTCAAGAACACAATGTTAATCACAGGGTTATATAATTTTGGAATACAAGTGATTGAACACAATAGTTTGACATGTTACGCCTAGGGTTATTTTTCAAAGGTCTGATTCCAAAAGGCCGAAGAAAGCGTGAATGGACTATAACTGTTTGCACCATACCCTAGACTGTACACTTGTATAGAATGCCTCTACTTGTCTTCCCCTTTCTCCAATTTCTTTGAAATTTCCTCCCAAGGTATTTAAAACTCTCTACTATTTTTTAGATTTTCTTCTTCCAGTGCCACTCTTTTGTTGTCTTATCTTTATTTTGTGGTGTTATCACCAATTGACACTTCGTAATACAGAACATGTGTGTTAAACCATTGTTAAATGAAATAAGTATGTTTGTATAATTTATGAGTATAATCAAGAAAAATGTTTTGGTAGTTGAAGTGTTTTGAAATGAAGTTAGTTCTTATTTTTCTCAACTGAATATTACAAAATCTGATTTTCACTCCATGTTGGTTATAATTATGAACACATTTACAGATGTATCAAAATTCCTACTGAAGTAATCTAGTATAGTTAATTGCACATAGTATTCACCCGTGTACCATCCACCCCTGTGTAAGACCCACACCCCAAATTATGAATTGAATATCATCCCTGGAAGAAAAATATTTTTACATATTCAGTTTTAAAAACTTAATTTTCAGTGGACAGATATGTTGCATGAGCTATACATATGTTACAAAACTAAAATGTGGCATCTGCTATATCATATTTACTCAAAAAATGCCCCCACTTATTTGAAAAAGAACATTGGGATCTCAGAATAGGATGGATGTTGTTTTAAACCAAATAGGAATTTGTAGCAGCCCCTTGGAGTGGGAAATGTGTACAAGTAACTGAACTCCTTATCTACCGTACTCAAAATAAAAAAGTTGTCATGACTTTGCACAGATGTATTTTATCCATTCGGCACCACTCTGCTGAAACCAAAGGTATATAAACTTCCCAAGGAAGTTTCCGAAAACTGGAAACAATACAGCATTTCTAAAGGAACACCTCTTGTGCCTCTCTACTATAAATTAACATAATGATATGTGAAACAGAATTAGTTTGAACTGTCAATAAGCTATGTTGCTACCTCTCGCCTTAATCACTGCAACACGGCATCTGTGCATACTCCTAACCAGTCTTTGGATACACGTTCGTGGAATTTGTTGCCACTCCTCTTGTAGGTCTTCCTCTAGCTGGACAAGTGTTTGGGGAGGGTCTGGACATCCTCTAACTTGCCCTTTCAGATGATGGCATAGGTGCTCTATCGGGTTCAAATCAGGGTAATGATGTTATGGCGTTGAAGAAACGTGAGTAATAAGAAGCTAAAGTATTCCTGGTGGCTAGCGCAGTCGGTGATCAGAGCTAACGTAAGCGAAGGCTTAAGGCGCAAGCTGGTCAGTGTTTGAGCAATGGGTGCTAGACGGCTGAAGACTGGTCTCACAAACTGATCAGTGCCCTGGCAGCGCGTGCAGTGGGCAGCTGAAGACGAGTCTGGAGGCGAGCAGCATCTCCCTTTTTATACTAAATCCTGGCCGCCACTCGGCCCTGGTTGGCTGGCAGCTTGTAGGCGAGGGGTGGTCGCTGAACGGGGTTTGGTGAAAAGCATTCTCTGGCGTGACATCACCGGCCGGCTGGAAGAAGGCAAGCGAGTGATGAAACAATATGAGTAATGCTATCTAGCGGCGGGTGAAAGTACTCCGTGCTCTAGATGTATAGTTACGGTGGACTGGTGAATAAAACAATCTACCATATTTACAACATCCATTTTAAATGGTAAGCTGTACAAACTCACGCTGCAGTAATTCTAACTTCTAGGATTCAAAAAGCAAGGCTATGCATAGAAATGAGCTGAAGTTATTAATTCTCCATAGTTAAAAAACATTGTGGGTCAAAACTTTGACAGCCTCTTCTCCCAAAAGATAAAGTAGAATTGCTTCTTTAATTTTGGGCAATTATTAGGACTTTACAGAAGCTATCATGTAGGTGTCGAAGTTTTGTATGACTCCCCCCCAAATTTTTTCTGACATTGCTTGTCATGTCCAAAATGTTGGGTTTGCTTGTGTCTGCCATTGTTCACAAGAAAACTCAATTCCCATGTGTAAGTGAAGGCGTTTTTGCACCCAATACTATAATTACCTGGGAACTTCAGTTTTCACCAACTGCTTTATGTTTGGTTTGTTCTTTCTTCATCTTTCTTCTTTGCAGCTTTCCAGGGGCTGTGGTGATGTATTGAATACACTACTCGCCTCCCACCAGGAGAATCCAGGTTGGATTTCCGGCAGGGTTGCCCCTGGATTTTCACATGTGAGAATCGTGCCAGACAATGCTGCTGGTTGGCAGGTTTCCTCAGGAATCTCCCATTTCCCCTGCTCTTACATTCTAGCACTGCTCCATTCTCACCCCGTTTCACTCTCATTGGCCCTCAAGACTACAATGTTAAGAGCCACCCAAATATGTCCACTCCACTCTGTAACTTTCGATACATTTCTCTAGTTACTTACATATTTTCCATGGCTGACTTGTTATTAATAACAACTACTGTGCCACTATGTTGTCTTGACTACTGCCAACATTCTCACTTTTAACTTCTTACCAGCCTAACATTTGCCAGCTAACTTATACAACACATTAACTTCACTGGAATTTCTCATAGTTACATACACAACAATAAAATCCTGTTCAGATATTTCTAAAGGGATTGAAAAAAAAATTTCTTACTAACCAGAATATTAAAAGGGTGCAGTTATACATGTTTATATAGACAAGGTGTAAAATTAATGAAGTTAATAAGAAAGAAACTTCATAAATGGGAAACTTCTTAAGAGAGTTTCACTGTATTTCGTTTAATCTGTAGATTAGTATTGAAAAGAATTTAAGCTTTTAAATTGCATTAAAGTCTCACCTGGGATTTTGGAGTTTGCTTATTTTGTAAATTGGGTCTTAACTGGCAATTCTATGTCTACTGATCGACCCAGGCTTCCTAGCAGGCACAACTGTGTTTTCATGTGAGAAAAAAAATTCAGTTTCTTAGGGTTTCGTGAATGTGACTTATTTTCTCATGAAATGAAAACTAAAAATATGTTATGAACTTTTCTGAAACTGAAACGAAAAATAGTTTCATAAGAACTCAGTTTTAACGAAAGTTTAACGAATTTCATAACATTTTAGGAAGTTATTCATTACAACAAATTAGTAACCAAACCAAAAAAATTTGGATATAGAGTATTTGCTGCTGTGTTTTTTTTTTTTTTTTTCTCTAGGCCGATATCAGATTTTGCTGATACCCTCAATACCGATACTTTGTTGCAGATACTATAGGTACCAGATACCGATACCCATACCCATTACAATACCTACTGTGGATGAGTCCAAACTGAAGTTGCCATTTCTAAATAAAGCAATTTACTTACTAAGTGTGCAAATATAAAATTTACTGTAGGTCTACTTACAGTTATGGTGTTTTTGAGATTTGGACAGTTTTAACCAACACTAAGACGCACAATTAAAGTACCTACCTACAAAAAGATGGATTTTTCATATAAAACCATTTTCCTACAAAAATACAAATGAAATAAAACATAAATAGTTATTTGTGACATTTTAACATTTAGAGAGAAAATAAGACATCATGAGTAATTAACTGAAAGTCTTCTACTAGCACTGAAAGTATTTTGGAAAGCTGATGGAAATCTGTGTTAAAGCCTGTGTCACACTATGTACTATTTTATGCTTTAAGTAAACATACAAAATAATAGGTAAATTAATTTCATATAAATTCTTCAAAATCGGAGAATAAAAGTAGCACTCAAAAAATACTTTAGTAATATATTTTTAATCTTAGGTCAGGCCAACTTAAACTATTTTTGTTTAAAACTTATCAAATAGAAAATATTATATCTACAAGGTTGTGTACTGCATTTCTCAGCATAATTCAACTTTGTTTATATCCAGAAAATTAAAAATTATTTTTATTTTTAGTTTTTAAATTCAGCACATCCTTATTTTACTGAGAGTAAAACTGAAGTACTGCCAGTTGCCAGGTAATAAATTTCAGATTTCATATTGCTTTTAAAAGAGTTTAAATACTGAAATGACAAGGTGGAGCTGCAGTGTGGCGCCTGAAAAGCTGGTTATTCTGCGACCCGCAATTACAGGCTATAGATGATTATCTCTTACAGGGCCTGTCACAGCAAGCCACAGTGGGGTAGGACCCCTTCCCGGTTGTTAAGTGACAGTCTGTTAGTTTAGTTCTTAGAAGCTGGTTATTCTGCGACCCGCAATTACAGGCTATAGATGATTATCTCTTACAGGGCCTGTCACAGCAAGCCACAGTGGGGTAGGACCCCTTCCCGGTTGTTAAGTGACAGTCTGTTAGTTTAGTTCTTAGAAGCTGGTTATTCTGCGACCCGCAATTACAGGCTATAGATGATTATCTCTTACAGGGCCTGTCACAGCAAGCCACAGTGGGGTAGGACCCCTTCCCGGTTGTTAAGTGACAGTCTGTTAGTTTAGTTCTTAGAATAAGAACGGCAACTGCTGCCTCAAAACAACAGCAGTTAAGTCTGTACTTACTCCAAAGTCGCCACCCTATTTCTTATCCTCTGGTGTTATGGCCAAGCATAGGTAAACTGTGGTATCTGTATCGGCACCAAGTATCTGAATTTATTTTGTCAAATTCTTACGATACCAATACTATAAATATCGGCAGATATGGTGGTATTGGCATCAGTATATTTTTGTTTCGTTACAATTTTCAGCGACCAAATTTTATACTGAAACAAAAATGAAAATTGTATTTTTTCATTTTCTTTTCGGTATTGCAAAATATTTACACAACCCTACATTTTCTTTTACCTTTCTTCTCCATGTGATGTACAAGTCAATGTTGTTTTGTATTGTTATCAAAGCATGGTTCCTAGATTACTCCTGTAAGAGTTGTTCAGACTCTTTGAACTGTCTCAATATTTGTACCATTGCCACCATTACTGTGTATCCCAAAATTGCTGGACATACCAGTTCCATCCATTGGGCCTTCATTTTGTTTCTGGTAGTTACAAATGCAGGCAGGAAGTTCAAGTGGGAATTGTTCTGGATTTTTAGGCTTTCTAATTAAAACACAGATAATGACTTTATTTATTATTTCCTGATAATATTATTTCTTATTTGTAATTCTTCATTGAATAAAGATGCGTGAGAAGTTATTTTGATATATTAGCTCATTAAATTCAGGAACATTCTGTGATGATAGATCAAAATTATTTCCAGGAATTTCCTGATGCTGTTATTGATGCTGTTGCCAATTGTAGGCTGTATGAAAATCTGAAGGAATTGTTTCATTTGAACCAACATTTGGCATTTTCTTCTCATGTCAGCTTGGCGTGTAAAACTGACATATTGGTGCGGAAGAAAGGAGAGAAGCGCGTAAGTATGTTGCAGTAGTGTGTAAGTAAATTTAATGTATTAATTTACTCTGAGATTATATTTGCTTATTTTAAGACCATAAAAAGTTGTACACCGTGAAACCTCGTTTTTGCAGTCCCGTTTAATGCATTTTCCCGTGTCAAGCACTTTTTTTTGGATGTTCTTTGCAACTATACTACTATATAAATAATATTAAAAAATCCAGCATGCTACAACTCTTAAAACATAAATTTCCCTCACCTGTCGATCAAATATTCTTCCCGAAAGCCAAAATATATTCAGAACAATCATTAAGCTATGAAATACAGTGGATTTTTGATCATTCATTCCAGTTGTTTGCGTTTTACCCTATTTCTCATCTGTTCATTCGCCAAAGATTGTCCGCATCATTCATTTTTGAACTCTATATGAATGCAAAACAACACGCATAATTGACAACTGGTGCTATTGATAGTATTGTTTACATTCTGCAACAGTTTTTTGTGTTCTATAGACTAATGTTCTTCTTCCTACGTATTTACTGCATTCTCAGGTTGGTGACAATGAGAATGAATCTCACAATCTCTGACACTGTATTCAACTATCTATAACCTTGTTACTGTAAATGGAATTTGGAATGAGGTTATGGCCATGGCTGTATTTTGACGGGCGTAATTATTATTGTAAACTATTGGCTGCGTGTTTGGTTAGAATTGTGAAGGTTTGAAAAAGACTTGGCAAGTAATGATTGGCAAAAATTGGCACAAATAAATCAGTTGTGGTAATTTTAACTGAGGGATTGAGCATCGCTCAGCTGATGAAGGAACACTGAACAAAAATATTAGTATGTATAAATAAAAATTAAATTTTGCTCAATTTAAAAAATTGAAGTTTTTAATTTAAAGTGAATGTTTTATCATTAACTGACTTGAATAAGTTGTTTTAATAACATATTTAGGATGATGGTTTAAACAAAAATGCATTTTGAGTTTATGTACAATATTTATCACATCAAAAATCCAAGTCCGCATCCATTGTCTTCTCCATGCTTCATTTTTTCTTGTTGTCCACTGAAAAATTAATAATCAAGAATCCACTGTATATATTTTTGTGCTCTTGTACAGGCACCGGATATGACTTTTTATTAGCAGCACTTTGTAAACAATTTATTTAGTAAAATGTATCACTAGATCAGCTTCCGTGCTTAAATATTTTTTCTGAATATATTGACGCATGATGTGTATTGACATAATTATTAAATAAGACTTCCTCATCTTCACGTGATGTCACGTGCCCCTAGACAAGTACACAGCAGTCAAGGCCGTCTCCATCACTATGTCAGACGTCACATGTCCGGTAATCACCCCCGCGTGCAACAGAAGCCAACCACGCAGCCCAGCGCTGCCCCTAAGCTTGCGGGAGCGATGCAACCCGCACACAATGAAAATCGCACTTCCAGCCTCCCCTGAGAGAATGTGGCCTTTGCCACTAAGGGAGGAGCTCTAGTCCAAAGATATCCGACAAGCCAAAGGGAAGGGAGCAGAAGGACATGCAGCCGGCTGTCTATATACGCGAGCGCATAGTTTAAAAATGCCAGTTGATACTCCGCAGCTTGCTCCACCACCTCGTATGCTGGAGCTCTCTGTGCCTACCACCTTTCCTCACAAAGGACTGCCGCTACCTTCTAGAAGTCTTCTAGACCTTTGCCCAGCAACCTCTGAGAAGTCTTAAATCCCCTTTACACCTACTACCACTTTGTTAGTGAACCCCGAGTCCCTTCTGGACAACAGCATAGATTAGTTAGGGTCAGTTATTATCATAGCTACCTAGCCTTTTTCTGCTCTTGTTTTGTTTAGCCCCATTTCCCCTTCACCTGGTTTAACCTAGTCTACTTCCACAAGTTACAATTCATTTATAGCTAGGAAATAGTACGAGTCACCGTGTGTATTCCTCGGGGGAATAAACATGTAATCTTACCTAACCCCAAGTACTTATTTTAGGGTGATTGTGACTTCCTTCCTCGTAGACGTCAAACCGACTAAGGCGAAGCAGGAGACTATGTCTTGAAACCTATTTACCCAAAATAGTGTAGGACTGCATTAGACGGCCACCCATACTGTGGACCAGGTACGTAAAGGTACTTGGTGCGCACGTATGGCAGAGCTCAGACCACTAGGAATACTCTCCACAAAGATGCTAGACATTTATATCAGCTAACCCACTCTTTCCACTGGATTTTACTTTGCCGGTTGGAGTGACAGGACTGATTCTGGTTGGCCTAGCCACTGACAGGTTATACTCTTAGCTAGGGGACTCATCACCTGCTCCCCCTTAGTGCGGCAGACCGTAGTAATTTCCCGTATGCCCTTCACCCATAGAATTGGTGCAGGGTGTAGAGCTAAGAGGGCAGCTACTGCCTCTCAACCTAGTCAATTGTTGTGCAACCCAGTGTCGTCTGCCCTCAGCAGCCCCTCCCCACAGAACCGAGCTCATGCTGCCCGATAACTGGAGATGCCTTTGCCTTATATATCCCAGTTCCCCCAGTTCCCGTTTTCAGCCACCCCAGAAGATCGCTGGAGATCTGCACCAGCTCATAGTGCGCATACAACAGGTGCTTCCAGTACCACTGGGCATTGTCAGCCCTTACTTCAGGCCTGCCAGGACCAGCACCCCACTGCAGGAGCCAACCAGCCCCACCAGCAGTAGCTCCACCACCACCATGACAGGACACCTGTTCCAGCAAACAGCAATAGCAGAGCCAGGATCTGCCCCGGGCAATGCCTACTGCAGGTAAAAGAGTGCTACTGTCCACACCACCAGTGCGTAGAGCTGTTCTCACCACTCCTGACATTGTGCCGTGTTGTAGGGCTACTCACCCCAACCCATACCGCAGCAGGGTCACCAATAGGCGGCAAACTATCCTAACTTCACCACAGTAAATTAGCCTGTGCCTTTGACCAGTACTATAAAACCCTTGTCTGACAGTGACGTCACCATTTTTAAATGATGTCAGGCATCAATATAATGCATAGTAAGAATAACTTTAATGAAGGTACATGTAGTTTAAAATGCCATTACAAAATTAGTTTCTAAAATATGGTAAAATACCTTTAAATACAATATTTTTAAAATTATTTTTACGATTCCTTATAGTGAATTACACTTTTATGTAGTCCAGTGTTCAAAATTTCATACCTAATTCCTGCTAGTGGTGATCCATTTTTAATACCAACTTTTATATCAGTATTATGTTACTTATTTCCGTCCCGGTTCTTAACTATAAACATGGGATTAAGAATGCTTTTTGTTTTCATGCAACCTTAATAATTGGTGACTTTATCAAAATATGTGATAACATAATTCACCTTTTTGTGTTGAGTTGACGCATGCCACACTACTGTGCAGTGCGCCTGCATACTCGACTACTTTACCCCATCATTAAGCGCTATGGGCGTTTTGGGCAAGTCTAAAGTGGCAGACAATTATTTCAGTGGCTACAGTGTTGACTCCACGCATTGGACAACTACAGACACATAAATAATTAACATTTTTAATTATGAAATTGTACTGCCTGCACAGAAATTAGCATGCGGTCACTGCCCCTATAAACAAAGATTGTTTTGCCCCAAGTCATGGAC
The DNA here is from genome assembly GCA_029891345.1 of Dryococelus australis. Taxonomy (NCBI): domain Eukaryota; kingdom Metazoa; phylum Arthropoda; class Insecta; order Phasmatodea; family Phasmatidae; genus Dryococelus; species Dryococelus australis. The sequence goes on along the minus strand of CM056999.1, from coordinate 80,917,679 downwards.
ACGTCAGAGCAGAGAAAGAAGTTAACAGTGACACCGCAGGATGGCAGCACCCCTGCGACCAGTGACGTCATAGCCACCGAGCCTCGAGAGGGGCTACTGCGAGTTGTTCTGGCTGGCTCAGGTATTCAGCGATCCAAGGATGAACAGCCTGGTTCAAACGTGTAGGAGCTTCAAAGAGGCCTTGTGGAATCTCCGGCATGATGGTTACAAGAAGACGACGAAGGGCGTGTGCCTGTTCCCATAGTGCGAGCTGCTTGAGAGCGGCGATGAGGGAGGGGATCAGCTCTTGTATGCGCCCGGAGAGGCAGTAAGCACCTGTTTTGCTTTCTCGCAAATTCCACTCCGGCAGGAGTAAGGCATTTGGACTCGATACACATCACATCCGTGAGAAGCTTGCAGGGTTTGTGTGATCCTATAAGATGTCAAACCAAGTGGAACATCTACTGATGTAACAGACACGCTATCACAGTGCTCTGCGCCTAAACGTGGTGAGCACTGGAAGTCAGGCCTCGTCATAGACAGTCCCTGCACATGGGTGTAGGTCCCAAGTTCAGTGGTCCCAAGGTCCCAAGTGTAGGTCCCAACTCAGGGAACAATCCCTCCAGTGCCTAAATGCGGTGGAGAGAACGAGCACCAAATTTACAAGCTGTCCTACTAAACCGTGTACCTGGTGGGACTCTAATGTTCTGTCTACCGGGGTATGCAGAAAGGCTGGCCATCACTAGTGCATGTGGGTTGGCGAGAGTGTAAGGAAGCTTACATCTAGGTATGTCAGGTAGAGATGACCTGGCCCTAAGCTACAATCAGCCGGGATAGATGAGCACTGTGAAAACAACTTTAACTAATCTAACACCCTACGCAATTGTTGCCCAGAAGGGACCACAGTGTGTATGTATGTAGATGGCGTGTCAACGTAATGGTCTTAGGGGAAAACTAAGCATGTTAGACAGATGTCTCTGGTGACTGCCCCTGGCACGGTGGAGACGAAGGTCGGGCGGTTTCCCCTTCAGCACTAAAAGTGCGATGAAGGAAGGGTAAGTTCAGCAGGTTGCTGGAAGGAGCTAGATAAGCGGGGTGTGGACAGAGAGGGCCAAAGCGATGCAGACTGGTCATATATCCGGCAACTGGTACGGTGGATGACTGAACACTGATCTCGAGCAAGCATGGCTTTCCTCTATTTATACTGCTCTTTTTTATTGGCTGGCTCGCTCATGGGCAAGGGGATGGTCGCTGGAGAGGGGAGGTGGCGATACCATAGCTGCTTGGAGGCTGTGACGTCACCGGCTGGCTTGGAGCTGGAGAAGCGGCGAATCATACTGGTGTAGCCATCTAGCGGCGTGCAGTGGAACTCTGTGCTCTGTAGCATAATGTTTATGGCCCAGTGAATAATTCAAATTCGCTGGCTGGAACCTCTATTCTTGCCATGTCGAACAGTACAATCTTGATATCACATGGTGGTCAACAATATAAACTCCATTGAAATCAGAAGCACTGCTATACTTACTGATGAGTTGAAGTCGGTATAAAACCATTGTTGTTAAGACGTCGTGCATCAAAGCTGTCTCTGATAATAGATTTCATTAATTTATACAATAGGTAAGCATTGGTTTCCCCCTCCCCCCTTCTAATCCAGTGCTTTTGCTTTCTTTTCCAATAATTTATGTGATGCAAGCCGTGCAGTTCGTTTCCTTGAATAAAACACAGCATGTTTGAGGTCGCAGATGTACTTGGTTTATCATTTGCATCTTCAGACATTCTAATAATATGCACATATGTACATAATATGTACAAACATCATAAGTACAAATATTAGTATGCAAAACAGCTGAAAATCAACAGTGTGTTGCTAAAGAAACATAGTTGCCCCATGCACACAAGTTGTGATACCACCTATATAAACTGACATTTCCATCTCTTCCATTATTTGATAGTGACATTCCCCTTTTTTCATTAGTAAATGTTTTCTAATATATGTATTATATTTCAGCTACATTCCCCTTTTCTCATGTGTACATGTTTTCCACTGTATGTTATATTTCAGCGAAATTGCCTTTCTTTTATTGGACATGGTCTCCAATGATTTTCCCACTCATCAAGTACACATTAGTACTGTTTCTTCATTTTTAACCTTTTGTTGATATTCCCCTTTTTTCCATGTATCGTTGTCAACCAATAGAGAAAAGTTCTCAAAGATATGTAACAGGTGATACAAAACATGAGAATTGTGAACAATTTAATCATGATAACTGTTTGTAAGGTTTGTCAGATAATAAAACCGCTGCAGTGAAAGGAAGTTTTCATTGTTTTTATACAAATATTTATCATATCAAGATAAAAATAATTATATGTTCACTTCCTTTTTGTGCATTGATAATATTCTAGTTTTAAAATCCATGGAGTGCTGACAGTTCCATTTTGTGTGGTGTAGGTGTAAATTATGAGCAGCATAAATTTGATGACTTGAAGTAAAAAGGGTCTAGGTCTCAAAATACGTAATTATTCTGAAGAAACTGAGTTTATGAATATACACCTCATAGTTTAATTTTTTTTTAATTTAGTTCCCTTTGAATTCCTATTTCAACAGTTTGACGCACTTTAACTTAAAGCCTTCAATTATGCATGTTTAAACAATAGTGGTTTTCATTGTTTACAGATTTACTATACTTTGTGTGCAATTAATTTTTTTTTTCCCCTCCCCCCCCAGTTTGCAGTGGATGCTGTAAGAAACATCCTTGAAGACATAAGAGAGATTGTTGACTGATGTGTGAAGATTAGTCTTCATCAGTCACTTAGGTGAAAACAGATACTGCTACAAATGTTCGTGGTGTTTCTGTTTCCCATGGAGCCTTGATATAAGCACCGCTGAAGGGTGATGTGTGTGTGGAGAACACCCTTATTGAAATGGAGAGTAGTGTATACAAATGTTTTGTTTGTTTTCATTATTGATTACTCCTCTCGTTGGCTCCTTCCTTCATAATAGTTTAAAAGTTTGTAGTAGTGAACATTATCATTTAACTCAGTACACAATTTGTAAACATCTGTGAATAATTTTTTTACCAATTGTTTTAATTTCACTTAGTTTCCATGTCATGTGTAACTGGAAATTCCCAAGAACTTTAATTCAAGATGATTAATAGCTGAATATTTAGTACCCTTGAGATGTCACTTCCATCTGGTCTCCAGCAAGGGATGTGGTAGTAAATGTGTGTTTTTTAATAACTATTTTTGCTTGGGATGCTTCACAGAGATACTTTGTATGAACACTGCTGAGAAACCTCAGTGTTTTCTCTCTTACTGCAAATAAGCACAAATGTATGGCACTAAACCTCTCTTGCAGCAATGCAAAATTATTTTTTCCTTGAAAGGTCAATGATCTGTTTTCCATGTGCTGAAATAATGCTGATTAGAGCAAAAGCCTTTTATTACATATCATATTGGATTAAATCCAATTAAAGTAAATGTCTGTTGATGAAAAAGTAGGTGCAATTATTTTTGTAAAAACTACTTATGGGTACAACAATTTTGTCATAGTTATTATTGAAAGCACAATTTTGTATCATGCATGTCTGTGAATTGTGGGGTTGTGCATAAAATCTGTTCTGAATAAATTTATATGTATACATATTTGTTGATTTTTGTGAAAGTCCTTAATGTAACTGCCAATATACATAGAGCAAATCTTTACCAATCTCTTTGCTAAATTCAGTATTAAAATACTTACATATTGCTCGTGGTCCAAATCTCTCTACATATGAACAATTATATTTCAGGTTATAAATGTTTTACTTAATTTCATTTCTTGTACCATTAATTAATTATTTTTAATAATATGTATTGAAATTTTACCAGTGTTTTGCCTCTAACAATATGGAATATGAATATTTAGGATACACAAGAAGCATGTAATGAGAGGTGTTACATACAGTTATTTCAAGTTTTTTAATCTTGTGGTATTGATTTAAATTTATTAATAATACACCATTTTCAGACAGGATTGAACTTTGGAAGGTTATTTCTGGCGATACAAGGAACAAAAAAGTATTATAAACGTAGTGTAGAAATGTACAGGGAACCCACAATATTGACTCAAAGTGAATGCTGTGTGTGGCAGCGCCAATGCAAGGATCGTACCAATAAAGCATGGACTGATGAATCCTTTCACAGATCCTAGATTCTTTCGAGTACAGACAGCAATACAGTTGTCATGCAGACATTGCTTCAAGAAGTACCTGTCTGGTACTGGCTCAGTATACACCACACACTTCACATTTCCCCAGAAGTAAAAGTGAAGCGCATTCAAATCTGGTGATTGTACTGGTCGTATTACAGATCTTTTGCAACATCCATTTTTCGGGAAATATGTGGTCTGGATAGCATACAGAGATACAAGTACTGATGCACCAACATGCATACACCACATTAGTTATCATGTTGGCAATCGCATACCATCATCTATAAAAATAGGCTGGTATGTCTCAAAATCCATTTAGTAAGTTTGGAAGAATGTAAGCCCCAGTAAGGTGTTCTACAAGGTTCCGAACGTAAATGTGGATACCAAATCACTGTGGATGTCTGGATTCAGTAATGCTTTGGCACTTTCCTTTTGCCCACACACTGATAGTGAGAAGGCTGACAATTCTGTACTGAACCATTGACAAACCTCTCAAAACTTTTCCCTCCCGTGGCAGGGGGGCGGGGGCAGCAGTGATGTGGTTAAACTGCTCACGTCCCACATAGGCGAACCAGGTTTGATTCCCGGCGGGGTTGCTCCTGAATTTTCACGTGTGGGAATCGTGCCAGACGATGCCCCTGGTCAGCAGGTTTTCTTGGGGATTTCCCTTGCCCTTGCATTCTGGAGCTGATCTATACTCCTCACTTCACCCTCGTCAGCTCTCAAGACCCCAATGTTAAGAGCCGTCTCCACTCCACTCTTCCCTTGGGAAATAATCAGATGCTGCTAGTTTCCCTACCTGTTGCATATGATAGTGTGTACAATACATTTCTGTGCATAATAAATACCTCACACACATTTCTGGTGAACCACCTGTCTTGTATTTATGTGGAGATGTTTGCAACATTTCATAAAAGTTTCATCACATCTGGTGTTCATACAACACAGGGTCGACTACCATTGGCGTACAGGGTTAAGTGTTGCTGGCTCTGCCTCATAGGAGCACAGCCGCACAGCCGCAGATGCCTTGTGAATTGGTCGCTGTTCTGGTAATAGTGCATGGTACAACTTGCTGCCTCCCTTTCAATACCATTAGCTTGTCCATACATGACTAGCATGTCCACTTGTTCTCAGTATGAATGCATGACCATCCTGCACACAGCCCAAACCGTAGTTAACATTTTATGCATCTAGCGTGCGCTGGGCACATTGTCAGACCCTGCTGTCACATACTGTCAGACCCTGCGGCTGTGCTCATGCACAGGGTTGCCATTTGTCGTGAAAGCTAATAGGCCTGTGTGAATATCAATTTTTTAAATTTTTAATTGAATTTGAATGCAATATATATTAAATTGCCATGGCAAAATAGTTAACATTTCAACAATAAGTTCCGCAAGATATAAAAGTAAACAAACTATTTATATTTGACAACAAGCTATGAAAATAAAGTACATTAACATACTACAATATTTTGATTTGACAAGAAGTTGAAAAGATAAACGTATGATTTATATTTGACAAAGTTGTAATGAAATAACAAAGTACTGTGGCAGGTATTGCCTATAAAAATTTATACCCAGACCCTGAATACTTAACAACTAGAAACTGCTTGTACTATTGTAACAGTCAAAAGATTATAGTGTTTTATAAAATGTTTAATTGTTTCAGTGAATTACTTATCCATATAAAAAAAACACATTTTTGTCTCAGACACTCAAGATGAAGACACCGTAAGTTGTTTTCTTATGAGTTCTTGTGGAGGAAAACTAGCTGCTCAACATGTCCTAGAAGTAGAGACACTCTCAGACAGGTCGCAATGTTTTCAACTGTTTTGAAAAGGCTCTCACTTCAGACCTGTGGTGTGGGTATTGGCAGATATTTTCGTGCCATAACAACTATGTTTTTAAAATATTCATGATCTTTTCCTGTCCAGAAACTGAATGGATTTTTATTCTTTTATATTAGTGGTTCTGTAAAATATTCATTTATCTTCTTCTTGATTACAGTGTCATGGTTTGGCCAATCAGCTGTTACATTTTTAACATATGCCACAGAGAGCACTTCTGTTTAAATAATCCACAGGAAGCTTCTTTTGGTGGCTTGGTTTCAGTGTAAGGTACTTTATTGAGCTTAGATACTTTCCTGCATAATTGTTTCACGCTTATTTTCATCCTCGAAGAGTGACACTTTGAAGTGAGAATCAACACTCATTCAAAATATGTACATTTGTTTCACAATCTTTGTAAATCGTACATTGTGATCTTAAACCTTTAAGCAAATTCTTTGCCAGAATAACTGCATGCTCTTCTACAGATGAGAAGTTTTCTAGCGTTTCCTCCATGCAAATAGAATGGGGCGAAATTAAGATGCTTGTAGGACCAATTTTCAGTATATCTGCATCTGTAATGATCTGTTTATTCTCTGCAGATCACCACTGCCAACCTTTTTTTTTTTTTCCCCCCCATCAAAAAATTAATTTTGTCCCTTCTGCATCTGCAGATAGTATATTTTTGTGCTTAATTTTACTAACAACTTGTATATTTTCCACTGAACAAGACAAGTTTTTCATGATTTGGAAACATTAATCATTTTACTTACTTATGCAAACACCCCAAAAAATGTTGTGTTAACCTAAAGTCACCTGAACACTGCTCACTGTTGTTAGGCAATTAAATGTCATTAATCAGGTTCAACGAATGTAATATTCCTGTTCAAATTTGTAACATGAAGATGTCCAGAAATACATTTTATGCCACGAAAGTACAGCCATCAACAGGAATGGTAAATAGATGCTGACTCTGTGTTATATTGTAAACAACTGCCATCAAAGCTGCACCACAGTGATTGCATGAAACAAGTTGTGGCATAATTTTTCTTCCGTATTTAGATATTGTAAAGATATTAAAACTATAATACGTAAGCTTAAATCTAATTTGTAGTGAACGTTGCTTTGGAAAAAAATTTTAGTAAAGTACTTTTACCATTAATTTTATCTAAGATCAACACAAGAAATTTTAACTTGCTAATGTTTCCAAAAATGTTATTTATTTAATGCTGCAATTTTTATTTAGGTTTCACAAACTATTTTACAACTCATGTTTATATTTATTGTGGTGGCTGAAAAAAATATTTAAAATGTTTTGCTCACTCTGGTGGAAATGCAACTATAGTAAAACCCCTCTATTACGACCACCTCTCTATTATGACCCAATCCCGAGGAACCGTGAAAAGTTTGGGTCGAAAGAGTAGAACATTTGAGGCATGTCCAAAATAGATACAGTTATCCCTTGCCAACCGTGGTACAGGTTTCCATTATCCGTGGTTTTCAGTCTATGGAAAACTGGCCTGTACTGATGTTAGTGGTCACCCATTTCTCAAAACTTTGACAATTGTTGTTCCAAGCAGCGTGAAGCAATAAAATTACTTCAAGTCAGAAGGGGACTATGGTATTTGGGGGGGGGTGGGGGGGTTTGCAGGCCGGGTCGAGAATTTTCTGTCTAGTCACGTACTGTACCATCCGCCGCCTCTGCTTTACCCCTCCCACTCATTTTTTTACTTTTGTCAACCTTCCTCCGCCCATACTACTTAAGGTGATAATTTTTTATGGTGAGTAATTTATTTTGGCGAGTATGGAATAATCTAATTCACTGATTTGCCTGGCGGAGGAGTTTCTAATGCTTTGGGCTCCGCCGAATTCTCCCAGTTTGGCAGAACCAATCGGCCTCTTAAGGTATGTGTATTCTGTCATATTGCCTTGTTGCGCCGGCTTCACTTTTAGAGTCTGATTTACTTAGGAAATCTATGAATTTTTACACAAGGAACTTTAGTAATAAGAGAATAGTTAAGTTTCGCATATTTTATTATGAGAGTAAGATACGGTGGCACTGTGCTACCTCCTAAACTAGGCTTGAAACAGAAGGAAATCCTAAGCAAATCTAGGTGAAAGCGGCCTGGTGATTAATCTAATAAATAAAGGCAATTAATTTAGTGATTAGGTGAAATTTGTATTTGACTATTTCCTGACACTTTTCGGGGGTATTCTGAAGTAACAAATATTGGATTACGACTACTAGAAGAGTAGCATCAATGTTGCCAAGGACCGTCCAGTGGGCAGGGTGGAGGTCCAGAAGGGACGTTGTTGTGGTCTAATTACCAAGGGGTAGTTTCTGGATTCAACACCAGAAGGTGGTAAGGAAGGCAGAACGATGTCTTCAGAAGCCTCTGGTAGGTGCAGTCTCCCAGAAGCTGCGGGATTTGTGATGGCTGCAGATGTTGGTTCAGTGGCTGCTCAAGAGATGTTTAGCTTCTGGTCAGTGATGTATTCACCTGGCGGAGATTCCGGCCCTTGCGAGCAGTGGAATATGCAGCTGTGCCAGTGGTCGCACACCCTGAAAACTACTTCCGGCCCTATACGAGAGTGGTGGAGGAGCTGAGACTGGAGTCCGCGATGGTGACTGCCTCGGCCTCGAGTATGGCGGTGGAGGAGCATGGACTCCAGGAGTCTGGTCATGCCAGGCATTTCATACTTCTCATATAGGTGCTTGGTAGTGATTGGTGCAGAGGGTGATAGTCTCGGCTGCAGGGCTGAAAATTCAAGGGTGCTCATGCAGTGCTATCATGCCTTATCTTCGACTGTCTGCTGTAGTAGACTGGGTGCTGCTCTCCCTCGCCATGCTGTGGAACTAGCTTGGCCAGGGTAGAGGAAATGTCAGCTCAGCCAACAGTACAATCTTGTGAAGGGGGCGACGTGGTGGCTTTTTGGAATTTTGGGTGAACAGTACAAGCTAGGATCATGTTTGTGTAGTCACCTCTGACATTGCGCCTTGTGGTACCCTGTAGGCGCGTGTCCCGCCTCTTTAGTACTGTTGATGGTAATTAACGTGCCCTGGTATGAACATTGTCCTCAAAGATGGGGCAAAGTCGTAATGTAGAATGCGCATCATAATTGTGTCACGTGTCAATCACCCCTCCTCCTCCCTTCCTATCCAGTTTTGATGTATATCCATTTTGGAGGAGAAAAGAAATGTCCCGTCTTGGGTATCTTGGTCATGCTACTCAGGGCATATAACATTTGGTATCTAGCACGGCACCTTCTCTGTGTGTGCTAGGGTATCGGCAGAGTTATGCGCTCCTCCCTCTTATCTGTCGGCCGGGCGACAACATCTGGAAGTCTTTAGAGCACGTGGGGGTTCTCTCTGTCTCTCTCTCGCGTGCCTTCTCTTCGCTTCCCCTTGACTAGGCTGGAGTGGCATGTGCGGCTTCAAAAACAGCTGTCTTGATGTCCTCGCTCTCGTATGACAAAGTGAAAGGCAGGGCTGGTGGAATTAGGTCATGTTCGTGAAACTAATTTGTGTTTTGACTGCTGTCTGTGATTAACACGGAGCCTTCATTCTTAAAGCGCCAGCTTACAAAACACAGCTGAGGGCTTTGTTAGTTAAATACAACATGGACTTCCAACAGATTTTTTGTCCTGAAAAGTGCAATTACAAGCAGGCACAAAAAGTTTACGACACTTGTGTAATCAAATGTCCCACTTGTAAAGGACTTGGGGATAGCTAATCAAGATTTATATTTGCTGTGGCTCGGAAGGAGAATGTAAAATGTGGCTTCATCTGTAGCCTTAAGTATCGCACGACAAACACAATTTACGTGTACCTTAGGAAGTTTTGACCGATGCTAACCTTCCGTAAATTAGCATGGTCCTAAGTTACGTTTCCTATCCTGTAGATAGTAAAAATTATTAAAATATAAACCAATTAACTGATCTAAACAATGTTGCACAGTACATAAGCAAAAAAAAAAAACTGTTCTCAAAATACTTTAAACTAGAACAAGGGACCCTTTGATTATCTTATACATAGATTCTTCATAATTTCTTAACCTAAACATTAATTACTATTTCTACTTTATACTTTGTCTTTAACATTTGATAATCACGTTGCATTTACCGCACTTATAATTTTATACAATAGTTTGACACTGAGAATTTAAAAGAGAAGACACCTAGCATAATAATAATAAAGATTATATACCATATAGGTTGTTTACAACACTTTGGCAAAAGTTAAGGAGAATTGACTTTGTTAACACTTTCCTTATAACCTGCAATTTACAGCTCATTTTTAGTTTGCATTTTGTATTTACAACAATTATCAAATGAAAATTAAGGTGTTAATGAGTCATTCTAACAAATTTATCTCATGGCACAGTAGCATGTATTCATTAAGGAATACGTGTACATTTAAATTTAATATTTTACATCTAACAAGGCAATGACATATATGAGCACTAAAGAAAATAATGACTATTTACAAAGTAATTTTGCTTTCTTGTCAAAAGTTCTTTTACGTGTAAGCACAGGTCTAAACTTATTTTCTTTCTTCCAAAAGTTTTTCATCGCACATAGATGATTTTACACATCCGGGTTGGTTGTTGTGTCTCTTCTTGTTCCGACACTTTCACAAATAGTATCTGAAACGATGCTTTGTGTAGCGCAATTTAGCACACGCTAGTCTTTACATGAATCTGATTTTACACAGTTACTTGTTCACTTTTATTGAGTAAACAGCTAAGTGGGATTTCAGCATAGACATGCTGAGGAAAGTCTCTTCATTATCACTGTTACTCTAGCAATGGTTTATTTATTCACTGCAATTTACAGCTGTTATGGTGTCTCTGTAAACTGACTTGGTATAGTTTACTGCATGTACTTTCTTCGGGTCCCCTTTCTTGGTCGGCTCCTCTTTCGGAGAGCCATGTGGACCTGGTAGGGCGGCATAAATCTCACTGTGAGTTGCCAGGGGGACTCCTTGTAATGCCCCGGTTCAGGCAGGAGGTGGTAGGCAGATGCCGGCTCCTCTCTCATCTGGTTGCTGCTGGACTCTCAGTTCACTTCCCAGGTAGGGGCCTGGGCATGGCCGCCATGCAGCTGTGAATCACTGGGTGCCTTTTCCTTCTGGAAAGGCTCTCTCTTGATGTGGTCACCTGAGGTAGAGGTTCTTGGGACTCCCTTACCCCGGTGATCTAGTGGTGATCCATGTCTTGTTCAATAGGGGCCACATCCACAGCACCAATGCCTTCTAGAGTCAGGATCTTGGTATTGCCCGAGTCCTTTCAGACCAACAGGACCGATGCAGTGGTGGCTAAAGATGGAGTCTCTTGGAGACAGTGTACCTATAGAGCTTTCTGGATTGGCTCAGCTTTCCGGGCTGAAAGCCAAGACCTACTTCGTGCCCAGATAGCTCCAGGTACCTGACCAGGTTCATCCGTCAGGGGAGTGGACGGGTAATCTCTTCTCTTCCTTCTTCGGCTCGAGGATGGTGGCCATCTGAGGGAGTGGTGGGCCGTCAGGGTTGGGCTGAAGGAGGGGGCATAGGGTAAGCTTTGCCGCAGTAGCATGGCTTACAGTTAGTGACATACTGCCGGACTTCCCGACTTATCACATCCCAGGTGTGTCGCTTTTGGATACTCCGTAGTGTTTCCCACACACCTGGGTGTCCGGCATATGGGTGGTTATGGTGGTGGTGGTGGTGATGGCAATTGTCTGCCCTGAGAGCTCGGGGTACCCAAATCTTCCATATGTCTGATACGTGACCGTACGAGGAAATTAATTTCCCCCTGTATGAACATTGCGCTCAAAGATGGGGCAAAGTCATAATGTAGTGTGTGCATCATAAATGTGCAAATGCATCATGTGTCAGTTTTGTGGTGCAATTATATCACATGGTCTTGACAGTTGTGGATTTAATTAATCCATAGAGATATGACACATGATGCATTTCCATGCATTGGACATGCACACTCTACTTAGCGACTTCGCCCCATCATCAAGCACCAGCACTCATATGGACATGTCATACACCCAATAGTGCAGTAAATCACATGCCTACAGGGTTTATAGACAGCAGGACACGAGCGACTACAGATACGTGGTTGGAGAAATTGTATTGTTCCCTCCAAAGCCGTCTCACGGTCGCCCTAACCCCAGCACGGGATTTTACTGTTCGACAAGCCGTCGACACCCTTCCCGAAGATAAGCGAGTTCTACAGTTTTCTGCAAGAGGGCAGCACTCATTCCACTGGAGCATCAGAGCCTCCAGCACCTGGTGCCGAGGTGGTAGATATGTCGTTGCCTCCAGCATAGGAGATAAGAAAAGTGTGGCGCAGACACCTAGCAAGAAATAAACTATTCCTTCGGAGAGAGGCTAGCCACTCCCGCACCCCTCTGGAAGCCTACAAGTTAAAAATGTTAGTATAAATAGATGGAGCCATCCCAGACTCGTGGCAGTTGATGTCCCTCCAGTCGGAATAAGGCAGAAGGCAAGAGTAGGGATAAGTGGACGTCCGCCCTCTCTCCCAGTTTACAAAGGCTGAAGAACATTCTTAAGGGTATGACGACCACAAGGCCAATGGTAAGTGGCAGCCTATCCTCTCTTCCAGTCTGAAAAGGCTGAAAACATATTTGAAGGATAAAGCTGATCATTAGACCACGCTTCGTGTGCGTGATTAGAAGACGTTGCAAGAAGCCTATCACAGTGGGTGACCTCCGCCTTCCTGAAGCCCTAGAAGACGTCATTCGCTCCTACCACCCACGCTCTGGTAATCCTCCAGTTCTTCCTTGGTAGCAGGTTGCGACGATGTCCCTTCTGGAAACCCTACAGCCCGCCAGTTAGTGAGGCTATGTCATTTGCCCTTTTGGCAAGCTTGGCATATTAAAAGTTGATTTGGTTTATTTTTAATGTAAAGATACCTAGCTTTTTTGTCGTAGTTTGAAGCAAGTATCATTTAAAACTAAGATTTCTTTGACTCTAATGTTAGCACAGAGGGAAAGCCAGCAAGCCGTGTATAACCATGGGGAAATACTGTAGCATTGCAATATGTTTAATTTATATATTTCGGGAATTATTTTTATTTCCTAAATACTTGTGTAAAGGGCAGTAATTCATTTAATATTTAGGAGATTGTGGCAATATGAATTTGTACACGTTCATTTTTCCAAATTTATTATTTTATTCGAATCATTGCATCACTAATATCATCACAGGATGACAGTGCACTTTTTCAAGAGTTTAGTAAGCAAGACACATAGTCATCGTGTTGCACCATTTGACGAAACTAGAGTGTAACTTACTGATGTCACAGTTAGCGGATGTGACAACTTGCACACATTGAAATAATTTGATTTTGTGACCTGCCTCAGAGTTCACGGGCCATTTTTAGACATTAGTGCACTTTGCGAAGTCACATTTGGACCACATTTACTTGATTCAATATTCAGGGAGCATAAATAGGGTTAGTGCACAGTTTCAAGTTCTTCTAAGTTTACCAGTCGGTTCCGCAATGTAGTGTGCGTGCAGGGCAGCGAATGACCATGCTGCCATTCTGACTCTTGCTTCGTTTTCTTTCATTTATTACGTGTGTCAATTGTTTGTGGAGAGACAACAATAAACTTCAGTTACATTTTAAATCATCTTTCATTTATTTTCTATTGGCACTCCTGACATCAGCAAACTTTCCAGTGTTGACTTATTTATTTCTACAAGTCTCATACTTTAACTGAGCTAGTCCAAGCTAGTGTTTTCTGCAAACAACAAGAGTTACGTCCAGAAACACTACAATTGTCAATCAACCAGGGGAAACACTACAACAGAAAAACACCTTTTAGAACAGCAAACCAAAGCCTGCCACTGGGTAGTTCATCGGCTGCGCCCCAAACTTTTAGGCACTCTAATCCACACAGAAGTTGATCAGACCAGGTGTTCTGCTTCTCCTTCCCAGTTTGCAAAGGCCAGAGGGAAAACTGAACACCTCTGCTATTGATTAAGCTTCTTGTAGGTGTCACACCCAGGATCCAGTCATTCTACGTCACTCCTAGTCAGTGCGAGTCTGCAAAGGCTGGATAGTGCGTACCAGGAGTGTCGATGCTGTGTCCTGGAAGTATACAATAGGACCGCTGAATGTGCTTGCTTCTCTGAGGATTTCTGAACTGTCTAAATGCACTATGCAAAACATGGCAGTATAAGTATACAATGCAGAAAAACTCTTGGTGAAATAATTAGAGAATTAAGTAATCTAACTCCGAGCAGTGGATCTCAAGATGGCAACGTATTAATTTTCCGTGTTGTGTTCTGGTTAATTGTCCGGTTAAATTTATGTATAATGATCTTTTTTCTAATATTTTTGGTTCTCCAGGGGCCGGATAAGTTTTCTGTGTGGAACTCATCTAGCGATTCTGTCTCGCTTAGTTGTTTATGTGTTCTCCGTATAAGGAGATGTTGTCACATGCTGAAGAAAATACCACAGCCGCCGTCAAAATCCATTCACCACAAAAATATCCTCGCGAGGAACGATATTTTCATTCCTTTTTTTTTTCTTCTTTTTTTTCTTTTTTTTTTCTTTTTTTCCCCCACGTTACCGCGCGGGTTATTTTTTGTCCTAGTTTTGTATTTCTTGCCTCTTTGTGGTAATTGTTTTTAAGTTTTGTTTGTGTCTTTTCTCTTTTTTTCCTGCTGTGTTTATATGCTGATGTGTGAACTTGTTTGTATACCTTTGTTGATACTTTTCGGGTTACATAAACTGACATTCGCCCAAGTACTGTTGGTTTTATATATATATATATTAAAATTCTTGCGATGGACTTCAAGGCATTCGTCATTAAATTCAAGCTTCAGGAAGTGAAGTTAAGGTGCTTTAACGAGACGGTGCAGGCTCTAGTCAAAGGGACTGAAATCACGTTACAAATTGTTAATGAAGTAAATGCATTTTGCGCTGAACTTGACCAAAATGAGAGGGTTGTAAATTTTTTTATGTGATGAACTACGTATGGTGGTTCCAGTACCTGGTGAATTTGATGAAACAGTGTTGGTATCCAAACATGAAAAATTTTCTTCTGCACTTGCCAACATGAGATGCCTTGTGACAGTCATTGATTTCCTGCAGACTAGAGTTGCTTGCTTGGAGTGTGCAAATGAGGTAAGAACCAAGTCTGGTGGGAGCCATGAGCAACACTGAACCACTTCTCTTAACAAGTCTCACCATACAATCCAACAAACCAAGTCTGTGTTCGTGGCCAACAGTGAGACAAACTCACCTAAACCCTGTGCAGTGTGCCAACAGACATCTCATTCAGTCTACAAATATTCACAATTTCATAGATGCCTTATCCTCAGATCAGAGAAACAAATCTTAGCCTGGTCGAAGAAACTCTTGTTTCAACTGCCTTGGATCTTCTCATTCAGTAACTTGTTGTTCATCTACGTATACATGTTTTAAATGTAAACAGACATCATCCTTCTTCATGATGTGTATAACCCTCACTTATTGCTAGAACCAGGAGATGAAGGTATGATCATGATTCACAGGGTGAAAAATTTATAGTTATTTCAGTTTGTGATTGTACATCTGTACTTCTGTGTACAGCTCTTGTTACTGTGTATGGAGCTGACAACCAAACCCATGTAATGTGTTGTCTTTTAGATAGTGCAGCGCAGACTTCATTCATCACTGAAGCTGCAGCAAATGTTCTTTGTTTACGTTTAAAGAAAATCAATGAAAGGGTTTTTGCTTATCACTTGATACTGTCTATTTGAAAGGAGCAATGGATGGTAAGATCCATGTGTCCGCAGCAAACTAAGGTTGCTTCCACTAGCAGATCCTCATTTCAAAAACCTTTTCGCATTGATATATTGCTGGGTGCTAATGCGTGTGAGTGGTCATTTAGAGCTGGGCAGTCACATGCCTGTAGTGCTCAAATCCAAACTTGGTTGAATTTTGTTGGGAGGGTACCCCGAATCTTGTGGCGAACCTGACAAGGATCTTGTTTCCCCATTTATGGGTGTGGAGGAATGTTTGGACTCAATGCTCAAGAGATTTTGAGAAGTGGAAGAGCCTCCACAGGTTATAGCTAAGGAACCAAATGCAGAGTTATGCGAAACTCATTTTCGAGATACTCACACTCGAGAACCTTCTAGTCCATACAAGGTTTGCCTTTCGTTTAAACATCATGCCCACTCTATCGGAGATTCTCGTGCAGAACAAAGGTTTCACTCCCTTGAAAAGAAGTTTCTGTCTCATCCTGAGATGAAATTAATGGAGGGCTGCTGTTTTTACGGATTTTATCAGTTTCTACGAATATTTGCATGTCGAAATGGATTTGCGGATAATGCACCCAATTCAACAGATTTTTTTTCATTCTTAGTATTTCAGCACTCATTACTTATATCCAATTCATAACTCTGGCCAGTTAACCAAGACATTGAGATTTTGGTTACACATATACTTTTGGATACGCAAGGTACAGAATATTAGCCTTCATTAAAGGTATCTACGTCGTAATTAATGTGTTACGAAGTAGACCACACGCCACCGAGAAACTATAACCAAATTCTTAAAACACTGGAATTACGCTGAATAACATATATGTTCGCAAATAATTGGAATATATGTATCGTGACGTCTTTCAATTACACATAATTATCTACAAAATACGCAGTTTTTCACGGGATGAAAATAACATGCTCCATAACTTGCTGCACAAAACACGAGCTTTATTTCTATCAGTGTAAAAAGAAAGTTAACAAACATGGTTGCCGTTTGTTGCGTGCTAAAACTACGTCTCATCAAATCTAATTTTTATAGATTTAAGCATTGTATCAAAATTCCAAAAAAAAATAGTATTTCTATCGTGAAAAAAAGACAGTTTCAATTAACTCTCACGAAAACGTTTAATTTTTTGTTGTAGATAAGTTCCATTGTATTTACCCACTCACGACAAAGATAGTAAATTGATTCGTTGGCAGTTGGCTAACCTGACACTGAAAAATAAATCAGGGTTTATTTACAAGTTGTAGTTGGGAAGCAGCAAGCATGGAAAGAAAACGTAATTATAATGCAAATCTTGATGCGTATCCATACAAACAAAAATATAAAGGGGAGTGGGAATCCGAACTTGAAGTAGTTCAAATGTGGAAAAGGTAGCATCAAAGATCTCAGATGGCACAAGTCAACGGAAAGTCACAAAAGAAACACGGCATCAGGAAGTAGCTCATTGCTAAAGTTTGTAACAAAACAAAATTATAGTGTTGTAGATGCTGAATTGCTGTGGGCAAACATATGTGAAAATAATCTGCCAATCAGACTTGCAGACAGGCAGTTTCACAAAATTGGTTCCAGAAATGTTTCCCGATAGCGATATTGCTAAGAGTTTTCACTGTTAACATACAATAACAGGGTAGATCATTAGGCGGGCTATTGCTGCAACTGTAGAAGAAGAAATTATCAACACAATGAGGAAATCACTGTTCACTCTTCTCATAGGCGAGTCAACAGATATTGCAGTTACCAGGCAAATTGTAATAATAGTTCGCTTTTTCAGACAAAATAAAGTTGAAACCTACCTTTACAAAGTTGTGGCATTTGGTGGGAAGGCAACAGGGAAAATCTCTTGAATGTTGTTAACAAGTCTTTTGAGGAGGATTGCATTTCATGGCAGAACTGCTTAAGCATGTCTTCAGATGGTGCAAAAGCTATGGTTGGAGAATTTAATTCTGTTCTTTCAAGGGTAAAAGGCCAGCAGGAAAAGTTGTGGTTTTTACACTGCACTTGCCATGTAGCCCACTTGGCTGCATCACATGCATGCAGTGAAATACCAAATGTATGTGAACAACTATCCTGAGATGTTTACACGTACTTCAAAACATCTGGGAAAAGGCAGGGTAAGTTTCACAACATCCAAAAATCTCTTGGTGTCGAAGAACATAAAATATTGCGGCCGTGTTCCACCCGGTGGTTTGCAATGCTGCAGTGTGTTGAACGCCGTCTTGAGCAATGGCCTGCTCTCACACACTATTTTGATTCCGTTGACTTCAAACAATGTATTCTATAATCTGTTCATCGGATCAAAGAAACCTTGCATTCACCATCTGCAAAGCTTTATTTTCTCTTCCTGAATGCAGTTTTGCCAAGGTTTACTAAATTTAATCTCTTGTTTCAGCAAGAGCAGCCATATGTACACAAGCTTTATTCTGAAGCATGTGTTTTGTTGCATCAGTTTATTGCAAGCTTTGTCCACTTCCCAATCATCCAGAAAGCATCCGACATTACATCTTTTGACTTCAAGTGGGAAAACCAACTTTCTGATTCAGCTCTTTTTGTTGGCCATACAACGCAAACTTTCTGGAAGTAATAAAATTAATGAGGAAAAAGCTGATTTTTTTTTTTTTACAGTATCCGCAAGTTTAATGAAATGGGAACTAGAGTGTTGTATTGTTTATTGCCTTTGCAGGATGAAGTGTTGAAGAGTATTGACATTCTTGAACCAACTAAGAAAGAGTCTGGTAACTGGGAAAAGGTGGAAAAATTGGTTAAAAGGTTTTCAAATGTAATTTCTAATGATGAATATGACCAACTGAATGAATAATTTCTGGCATACACTTTATGGGAGCCACCAACAGCACTGAGTATTGCAAAGACTGACAGCACTGAGTATTGCAAAGACTGATACTCCTGACACATATTGGAACAAAGTGTTGTCACATGAAAGCAATGGAAAACCATGTTTTCCAACTCTCTGCAAGTTGGCAAAGGCAATGCTGATCCTTCACCATAGCAATACAGCAGTTTAAAGGGCATTTAGCAACCTAAATTTAATAAAAACAGCTCAGAGATCATCACTGGACTCACCAATACTAAACACTCTTATACACACGTCATTGAGGAAGACAACCGTGAAATTTCAACCAACAAATGAAATGAGGAAGAAAGCAAGACATTTTATTAAATAATTATTACACAGAAATAATTAGTTTTGTGTAGACACAATAAAGATTTACTGTGCTAGTCAGCTAGTGTAGTTAATAGTTTGTGTATAGTTATAGCCTAAAGCCTAAAAATAACTTTTTGTGTTGACTCATAGCTCTTCATTAATTTTTAATTATTACAGTTCTACTTACATGTAATTTTAAAATGTTTTGTGATTTTTATGATTTTATATGGCAGTGTGAAATAATACTGCAGCACAGTTTTTAAACATGTACCTATTAGGAAACTGTAATTTACAATAAGGATTTTTTTAAGCCCTGAATTAATGTATCAAAAATTTATGAAGGATTGTGCAGATTCAGGTCACATAGAATTTTGTGTTACTTCCACACAACAGGTTGATGGTAAGGAAATCCCTACTTGTTGTTTCATCCCACATTACAGTGTGTTCAAAAGTTCAAGCTCAAACACCAAACTCAGGGTGGTGTTTGAAGGGAGTGCCAAAATTTTGAACAGAATGTCTTTCAATGATATTCTGGTGCTAGGACCCAACTTCAGAATGATATAGTGCATATCATCTTTGAATTTAGGTCATAACCTTCGTGGATCAATATCTGCTGGTACATCTGTTTTGTTACATGTGAAGACAGTGTTATAGAGTCTAAAATTCAAGATGATATGCACTATATCATTCTGAAGTTGGGTCCCGGCAACAGAATATCATTGAAAGACATTCTGTTCAAAATTTTGGCACTCCCTTCAAATACCACCCTGAGTTTGGTGTACTGTACCAGCTTGTTCTCTGATGTGAAGACCCCTCTCCCCCACTTCAGGTTTTTCTAGTTAATACAGTCACATGTAGACTGTCTTCTCTATCCGCACCTTGTGCCAGTTAGCTATTAATGAAGGTCTTCAATATCCTCTCGCCAAAACTGTGCTTTTCAACCATATCTTTGTTGCTGATATTGTATCGGGTGCAAACTCTGTGGAAGAAGCATGTTCATTGAAAGATCAGCTTAACCTCTGAAGCGTGCCGATTTAGTATGCTGCGATAAACGATTACGACTTATCTCACACCACACCAGTATATCTACTACACCCAAGTGAGAGTTAAAACCAGCAAACCTGTACACGGACGTTGCGGGCTGCCACAAACCTGGAGGGTGCCCGAACACATGGACATAAAGGTTGGCAAAGCCAGCGGACAGGTCACCCTCCCCTCCCCCACACGGAGAGCCTACAAGCCGTCAGCCACCTCAGGGCACGGCCAAGCACCACCGAACATTCATGAAGCCGAGAGATGACTAGAGGGTTGCTACCCCCACTCCAGCCTTACACCAAAGGGACGTCAGACCCCCCCCCCCCCCCAACCCGGCCCGTTGTTGCACCTGTCCTTCGGACTATATAAGTCCGTGCACGGCAGGGCTCGTGAATTATTTCTTGCAGTTCCTCGAGCTCGCTCCAACACTTGTGCTGGGGCCTCCGACGACATCCAAGTCTTCAGCACCCTACCAGAGGCTACTCCCATTGTCGACAGCTGTCTTCAGCAGCCACCAGCGGCTGCTGCCATTGCCGTCACCAGAGGCTTCAGTGACGTCAATCGCTACCACCTACCAGAAGCTTCTGCTACAGTCTTTAACACTAACACTCCCTGTTACTAGAGCAGTGGAACTTTAACGTCATTGTCTCATCCAAACATCCCGTAATTCGTTAAAAATGTTATTTCTATTTAGCGGTTGACTAGTTCTACTTCCTAACTAGCCTAGAACCAGGTCACCTATACCTGTTCAGCATAGGTTACTTCCAGCATACCGTCTACTTGGTAGGAGATAGCACCTGTCACTGTGTTTAATAGGTTTTATTAATAAACACAACTTTGTTCTTTTAGCCACAAGTATTCTTTATAGATTAACCTTTACTATGCCTGCTAGAAACGATACACGTTATGCACTGCCAACCGAAACCAGGTATTTTAAATATGAACTAGCAAGACTGGGGATCCCCTTCTGGAGTCCACCAGTCCAATACATACACCATTCGACAGCCACCTATTCTAGACCTCCGGGGATCGAATAGCAGAGCCACAGCCACTACAAACTCCTCCAACCAGGGAGAGACAGTACGCTTGGGTTGTATCCCTACTGGAGCACCTTGGTGCTGGTGGGGGTATTTGCTCGAGTGTTACGGCTTGGCCTTGGTTGCGATACCACACCCAGTAGTAGCAGGAAAGCAGCCCATACAGCTCAACGCTTCTGGTCTGCCTGTCAGAGGCGAGGCGTACCACACACTATGCCTTTTAAGGTGAGGGAGAGCTCACCTCACTGCCAAACAGCAGTCTGTACCTACCGCCAACCAACGTGCCCGATCATGATAACGATCCGTAAATGCTGAATGGATCAGTAAATCCCTACTGCCGCGTGCTTGGTCTAGCGCAATCAAAGCCACGACGACCGTGCCAACTATCCATTAACCCGGACATGCGTCAAGTGATTTTCTGGCGCCCAAAGTGGAGCGTCAGAGTGATAAACTGTTCGCAGCTAAAGCAGAACCAGACCAACGAAGTCCAGAGGCGTAAGGATCAAACCGGAAAAGCAAAGTGGGCTTCGGGAGTCCAATAAACACCCAGTGGTGCCCCTAGCTATAATCATGTCTGAAACACAGATAAACACCACCCCTAGCTATAATCATGTCTGAAACACAGATAAACACCATCAAAACCTGGACTCAGTGAAAGACATAACAGAAAATAAATGTAGCCATGCCAACTGCTCCGGTACTGACTCACTTCTTATAGAATGAAACTACTGTGGCAAAGCATTCCACCACCTATGCCTAGACTGGCCAGGTGAAGCCAGGTACACAGAAGGTCTGGAATACTGTTGCGAAGCCTGCCGCATGCAACCGACCACGTTTTGTAATGAGGTCACGTGCCCTGACCTGGGTTTTATCAAGATATGCTGCACGACGTGTAGCGAACCATACCATCACGCATGCCCAGCATGGCCTATCAATGCGAAAGGTGTAGAAGAAAACACACCTCCCACTCCCACTGGTCAAAACCGTCACGTATATTCATACAGTCCGGAACAGCACCAGGACACCCAGCGACCGGACGGGATGATGACGTTCATATCACCGACTTTGCGGGCAGACCACATGAGGGCCCGATAGCTTTCATCCAGGAATGTGAAAAAGAATTCAGAGAGACCGACCTCCCCATAAAGCAGTAGGTAAGCCGAGCCCAACTCCACTTGAAGAGCCTTGCGCTGGACTGGTGGAATCCCTACGGCGAGTTTGTAAACGACTGGCATCAGTTTTCGAGTCGGTTGGCAACCATGTTTGGTGGCGAAGAAATACTAATTGGTATAGCCGCCAAATTTTGTAGCGAGCCCAGAACATAGATGAAGAGGCCGAACTATTTATGACAAAAGTGTGTGTTTACCAACATCTTTTCCCTGCAGTGAAAAGTGAAGAAAATTGTGTACACTCCATAGCTCGAATGCTATTACAGAAGCTGCGTGATTTTCTACAAGCTCCAAAGCTGCAATCAATAGAAGAGCTCATAGAACGTGCATGCGAAACAGAGCGCAATTATGAAGAATGCAGCGCTAGACCGTAAGCAGGTAGACAAGGGGAAGGAGGACAGAACACTGACAGGCCACGCACCCGTCCCTATGCCTCCTGAAATCCTGACCCTGACTTACCCTCCCCGCTACCGCATGCCGCTAAAGTGTCGGTACTGCACGGGCCGACATCTCCGTAAAGACTGCCCGGCAAAGAGAGCGAGAGAGAGAAAACCTAGAACCGGAACAGGAGGAAGAAACCACAGTCACATTCCAGAATTTAACAAGAAGGCTTGATTCCCCTGAATTACCCAGTGTAGAGGTCCATCTAAACAATGAAACTACCGTGGCGATGCCAGACACAGCCACCACGGGTAATTTTTATAAGAAGCGACCTACTCACGCCCCACCAACAAGCCCGACTGACCCTCGTTAAAAGTACAGTCAGGCTCGCACAACCAAATTTCCTCCTTCAGGTCTAAGGAGGAATAAAGTTAACGATTGGGGTACATCGTCAGTCATCCCAGGTTAACTTCCTGGTTATGCCCCATATCGGGGAATCTATGATTTTGGAGCAACCCTGGCTGCTTCAGCAACAGTGCGTTCTCGACTATGGACAACCCTGTATTCAATTAGGAACAGATGGAGAAACCCTGATTAACTGGGAAGGTAGCCAAGTGAATGCCACCCCTCCCCATACCCGGATCTGCCTCCAACAGTTACAAGTGGACATGGACCAGCCGGCCCTAACTTCCCTGACAGACTAGAAGCTAGGTCCGAACAGCCAGAAGACGTCATGCGCGGCCTCAGTCCAAAGAGGCCCCTGGCCTTCAAACAAGGCCCTATGCCTTCAATGGCAGCTCCCAAAGTCAAGTCAAGGCCAATGAAGAGGCCCGAGGCATGAACCCCAGAACCCAAAAGGAGTCATCCTATTCTCCACCCGGGAGAATAGAGGTACCACAGATCCAAGGAGCAGTATCCGTTCAATCCTTGCCCTCGACGCAGACCAGCTATGGCCACCCTTAGCTGCACTGAAATGTCTTGGCGAAGTCCCAGAGGCAGGGAATACAGCCAGACACCCCACAGGTTGTTGGATTACCAGATAGATCTAAACTGCCATCAGTGAAGGAAGTGGAAGCAAGCCGAGCACCTTCCCTTCCACCTGGTACAACTCCCTAGCCAAAAATCAAGGACGTGCCATCTTCTACAAAGCCGGTTTCTGATGCAGAGGAGCTACCATACCCACCACTGGGCTGTCAAGCGGCAAAGAGGCCGCGGACCCAGAATCGACTGCCGTACTAGAAGAAACGACCATTGCTGCTGATGGCGAGGAACCAAGGTGACAGGGGGCGTTGAGCACCTTCAATGGCAATGCTCAGCCCCAACCTCCTGCCACGCAGGAAACTTCACCCTTCAGCACCATTGAGGACAAGAGGCCCGTTCTGCCTCCCGTTTATCGGCCACCGATGAACAAGGCGTCGAGGTCGAGTTACTCCCATGCACTGTATTGACGAAGGACCCGGACATCGAGACCATCAATGCCTCAACGACCCGGACCTTCGACAAGGTGCATCTGCAGTCGAGGTGGAGAGCGGTCATCTGCAACTCCCTTGTTCTGCCTCTTCAGGCATCGAGACTGTTGATGGCTCCCACTGCACTACACCTGATGCCACCACTTCGGCGAAGGACCTGGACTAAGACTGTTGATGCCTCCAACTACCCGGACCTTAGGCGAGAAGCATCTGCAGTTGAGGTGGAGGGCGGTCGACCCCCACTCCCTTGCACTGCCACTTCACAGAAACATCCTGCCCTACTAGGACCCCACGCAGTCGGGCGCAGGACCTTCCTGTGTCTCACTCCCGCACTGCCTCAATGTCCCTTGTTCCTGTGCCTTCCCCATCAGTTGCTGCAGAAGCAGATGCCACTGCACCATGACGCCTGATGCCCCAGCGTGCCGCCAAGGCAGATTTGGCGCCTGGCCGACACCGGGAATCATTGTGGAAACCCACGTCCAGATTTACGTGGCCATATCCGGCACGCGCTGCACTCAGGCCAAGAGGAAGACCAGCCAAAAGCAAATCCGCTGAACACAAGTAAGTGCAGTGCTCTACGATAAATAAGCAAAACCAGTAAAGTAGTTCTAAACCACTACTTAATAATAGTGAAACAGGACTCGTTACAGACCTGTAACTAGTGACATTTAAACTAGAATAATGTGCAACGACAACAGTAAGCCTACCTAGCTGTCATCTGTAATCAAGTGGGGGAAGTGAAGGAAAGGGTGAGGTAAATGTGTTAACTATTATTTAGACACTCGACTAAGTGCTATACTTTGAACACTTGTAATAACAGGAGTCATTACACTGTAAGGAATTTAACCCAGTACAAATTGACATTTATAACTCGCTAGCGATAAGGTTCTAGAAATGGTGGCCGACAGCCCACGTAGACAGAGTGTTACTTAGAGACACACGGCACAGTACCGGTACATACCATATTTACCCGAAAGGAATACTTTTTTGACAGAAAAGAAATATAAAAAAATAAGGGGTCGTCTTCAATTCAAAACCTGGTACCACAAATACCATAAATGTGTGACACTGCTAGTTCAGTATTTAAGTTTGTGTTACACGCACAACATTACTACAGGATTCTATTCATAATTTTTTACTCGGGAAGCAGTTAATCCTCCAAAATTGGCATGCCATGAGAAAGAGGATTTTGACTAATGCTTTTCATGTTTAAATTTCGTGTGTCCTATGGTTGGATGTATTTTTGTAGTGCTGAGACTGTACCTGTCAACTATGACAAGGGTCCCCATATCTGATGCCCAGAGACATAAACCGCTTGAGTAGTAGGGGCGGGCGAGTTTTAATTCACTAGGCGAATGACATGTTGATGGGGATGACCAAAAAATTGATTTTGGGGATTAAGGGCTAGTCCGATTAATTTGCGAATGTCTGCAAAGAGGAAGCACTTTGCTGCAAAACAAAATGGCTCAAGTCACGAATATAACGCCCACAAAAGTTTTACAGTTTAAGAAAGATGCTGCTAGCATACAACCAGGTTAGACACACCTATTCAAGTGAGATTTGCTTTTCTTTAAAAGTAAATAAAATATATCATATTATTCATATAATAGCATTTCTTCTTGAAGGGTTTGTCATAAATTCATACAAAAATACTTTCAACCTAAATAATTTTTTCAGCATTTCACAGGAGTAGTCTTGCATTTGCACTCATCTTTGTGGTTGTACATCCTGTACAACAGCCTGTGGCAAGGATGGCAGATGTGTGCCACCGGTGGGCTTCCATTTATTTTTTACATTTATGCAGCGACAGGTTACAGGTTATTAAAAGAAAAAATCAATAACTGCATGGTAGTATATTTTTTTGTTTTTGGCCATACTGGAATGTGACCATACCCTCCCCCCCCCACCTCCAAAAAACTTTTCATTTATGGCTCTAAACATTTCCGACAAGTTTACGACTACATCCCACCCTACCTTTCTTAGTTGTTTCCCCCCTACCCCCCTCTAGCGTGCACCCCAGAATTGTTTTAATTTATTTTGGAAAAAAAGGCCACGCTATACATAGTAAAAGTGTTGTTTTGTTATTGTGGGAGTGAATAAGTGTGACCGACAGTTTCGTGATGGAAAGGCGAAGTACAGTAAAACCCCTCTATTACAACCCCATTTATTATGACCACCTCTCTATTACGCCAACCGCAGTACCTTCAAACGTGATTTCAGTTGTGCACGGATTTGGTTTTGTAGACCTATTCTTCAGCCACGGTACAAGTTTCTATTATCCACTGTCTTCAGTCAATGGAAAACTGGCCTTTACCGATGTTAGCGGTCACCCATTTCTCAAAACTTTGACGATTGTTGTTCCAAGCAGCGTGAAGCAATAAAAATACTTCAAGTCAGAAGGGGGCTGGGGTAATTTTGGGAAGGGGGGGGGGGGGGTTTCGAGCCGGGTTGAGAATTCTTTATCTAGTCACGTACTGTATCGTACCGCCGCCTTGACCTTACCCCTCCCACTCATTTTTTTACTTCTGTCAACCCTCCTCCGCCCATACCTATGTAAGATGATAATTTTTTATAGTGAGCAATTTATTTTGGCGAGTTGGGCTGTGCTTGTATATGCCACGTCAGAATTTTTTCATGAAAAATTCATGTTAATTTATATTTCAAGTAGGCCACACTTAATTTTTGTATTCCTGTAAACATTGCTGGGCCTTAATAGCCTTCTTTTTTACGAAAAGGGGTAGTCCAATATGCCTTTCTTGGGTATCAAATTAATCAGGAGACGTCCAGCTATTAAATATACATATTTTATTTTATTTAAAAAGGGGTTTTTTATGCACTAGAGATGATTGAACATACTTCATGCCAAAAATGGCAATTTTGGGGGCATAGGGGTTAGGGGTGGGTCAAATTCAACCCAAAATTTTTGTTACAGCCCTATTTTCGGGAACTGTGAGGGGTCGTAATAGAGAGGTTATATATATGTATATGTAAAAAGTAAACAATTTTTTTTCATGGGTCAAAGATATTGTGCGTGCACACAGCACTCTACTCAAAATGGCTGCTGTGCACATGCGGCACTAGCGCCTGCAGCGATGTGTGTCAGTTTCACCAACGTGTGTGTTAGATTTTTGCAGTAGAAGTGAATAATTAAGTAAAATATATTTTGGACATACGCCATTGCTTCAGTAGCTTATGTCCAAAATATTTAGCTTAATTATTCACTGGTGTGGGTATACAGTTTTCTACATATTTCTGTTCCTGGCTGTATGATCACAAGCAAAGACAACGGCTATTGTTGAAAAGAACCTTTGCCACACATTACTTCTTTTGTGCACACAACCAAATTTGGTGACAAGTGTTTTGCATTTGACATTGATATCACAATAAAGAGGAAACTAAAATTATTGCCAATATGGTAATTGTATAAACAGAGAAAAAGTTTTACTATGATTTGTACATTCCAAATACATTAAATATGTAAACATCTTTCATATCCACTTTTTTCTGTAATTTGCCAATTTTTTTTAATTCCAAGGATTAGATCCTATGATTCCAGGATTTTACAGGATTTTCATATACGAGAACCGGGATTTCAGTGTCAGGGTTGTTGGCAGCCCTGGGGTAGTGCAATATGCAGAGAGTGGAGTGTTGCTGCATTCACTAGTCATACATTTATAATTTTACCATGTGAAGACTTGTGATTTAGGAATTAGGGGTTAGCTGGATGGTTATAAATTTGTGGGACTTACTTTTTTGGTCATTTATTGTTAATTACAAAGTATAGCACTGTGTGCCAACGTGAGGTAATGTGTGATTCATGCAAGATGGTAGTCGAATTGTCCAAGGACAGCAAATTTTTTGTTGTCAATGGGTTGTCAGTGCAAATGTTAGGGAGAAATATAAATAAGTATTATGTAATTTTAATAATCTTTTTGGCGAGGCATGTGGTTAAAAAAAAAAGTAACTTGATTGTGATTTGCAAATTGATATACTGTTTTCTCGTTATATATAAAGTGAGCACTTTTGTAAACCCTCTCATTTTAGTCTTAGATGTTAACCTCAGAGTGCGGTGGAATATACACGCTGTGTTTATTACTTACATAGCAATATTTATTTGAAACGTTGGTTAACTGATGAAAATGATGAACAGCCTATACACATAATTAGACACGCCTTTTTTTTGTGGCATGCTAAATAAGGAAATAAACACAAGAAATCCAGTTTCATGCAAAAATGACATACCTCGCGAAGAAAAAAATATGTGAGAAAAATACATTTCAGTTGTGATTCCTCATGTTTACAATGCTA
The DNA here is from genome assembly GCA_029891345.1 of Dryococelus australis. Classification (NCBI taxonomy): domain Eukaryota; kingdom Metazoa; phylum Arthropoda; class Insecta; order Phasmatodea; family Phasmatidae; genus Dryococelus; species Dryococelus australis. The sequence continues at coordinate 80,889,348 of CM056999.1, read as the reverse complement.
ATTATATAAATTGTTTCAAAATGTGGTCAGGATTGGGAAGTCGGCACAATCAATATATTGTATACGCCACCGAAGGGATATTGCTATGTTTGAGAAGCAAACTGATCTCTGTGACTTTCTAAATAAACTAATTTTGTTTGCAATTCATCCTTTTTTCACTTTACATTGCATTATTAATGTAACCTTGTTGGTAGTATACAAGTGTGATAAATAAAAAAATTACTGAACACTTATCTCAAAAATGGTAACAAAATAAGTTTTTCGTTGCCATTAGATTATGCGGCAAAAGCATGCAATATGCTCCATAGATTCGTTTATCTATGGTCTTACAAAATTATTTTTTTCTGGTTATGTTTAATGTAAATAAATGTGTTTTTAAAATTTTCCAGGTTATGTTATGATGACTTGTATCTGGTGCCTCTTTATTTGTGTTATGACCAAGTAATATATTTTATACTATATTGTGTTTATTTTATTGGTGGGGTGGGGAACTTAAGTTTATCACATTTATCATCTTTTTTGAAACAAGGTGGTTTTGTGGCTCTTATTTTTAGAAAGTAGCAATTTGAACTGCTTATGGTCTTGATGATGCAGTGGACAAATTGCTCATACGAAAATAACATTCAAATTACTTTAACTCGAAAGTTGTAACTTTACCTAAAGAACAAAATGTGATAAATGTGAGGCTATTCACACAAAAGTGAGAATTACACAATGAAACATTTTCAGTGAAATGAAACACATGAAAATCGTTGGATTTTTTTATAAACTAAAATCGGTGAAATCAATATGGATTCCAGTCAGTAATGTAGACAGTGAAAGGAGTTTCTCAATATCTGGGAATATAATGACTGACAAAAGAACCAACCCTAAGCCAAGTAAGTAATATGGTAGTAAATAATGGCAGTTCTTGCATTTTCCGATGGAGCGTATGCTAATTTATTTTTGTGCCATTACAACAACCTGTTTTTATTGTACCCCAATTATGTGCCATATAAGTAAATGTCAATTGTGTATGTAATTGTGGTATTTACAAGTTGCCTAAAAACACCTCAAGGTGCTCGCAGCTGTGTGAATATTTTGCTACAAATAAAATATAGTATACTGTGGTACACTTGTACTTAAATTATGGTGTACTTAAATTATGGTGCTCTTTTCAAAATTACTGTACACATTCTGAATGTTAAAGGTTTGCTTTTCGAATTTATCGCACACGTTCCGAAAGTTATAGTATGAGTAAATAAGTGTTATAATTAGATTCTTTTGAATATTCTCACGTGATACTCAATACTATAAAGTATCAAGGTCTTGCAGTATCGAGGATCCCATCCCTAGTCTCTATAGCAGCACCAGGTAGCAACATCACCAGCCACCACAACTGGGTCAACAGCCTCCCTGGGCCATCATCGAGAAAGGTAAAACTGTGGCAGTGTGTAAACCACGACAAAACACTGCAAAACCAGTGTTTGATTTTGTACCTTGTGGACAGGCCACGCGCCCTGCTCTATATACCGGCCATACACTGTACACACAACAACATAGTTATTATTGCTCCAGTCCTCAGCTGGTCACCTTCACTGAAGTTATGATATAGAATACTCAATGTTTAAGTATTTGGGCTCAGCTTCATGGAGTCTTAATGAAGTAAGGCCCACTATCTGCCTACCAGCCAGCTCTGATTACTTGAAGGGTAATATAGTGTTGTTCTTCTTTCAGTGATGATTATTGTGTCTGTCAGATACATAGACATGCCAATGCGATCTTACAACCACTGCCTGCATGAGCCCTTTCCCACTGTGACCAGTTGCCAAGGAAGACTCGGTCACCCCATGCTACTACTTCCTTTTCATGACACTGCTGGTTTTCCCAAGGCCCAGTTTACCGGGAAAGATGCACGCCAAATCCCGCGCGTAAAACCGGCCCACATCCTCTCCGGCTCACCATTGCCATGATGTCTTTGGGTCCTTCACTAAGACCCAGACTTTTGGGTCCCAACGGTCTGACCGTAAAGGAGTCAACCGGCCCGTCTCCCATTAGAATCGTCACTATCTGCCGTGACTGCACTCTTCTGAGAGGCAGATACCCCTTTTAGCTATAAACCTTGGTATAGGCAACACCACAGGTAGCCCAAGTTTGCTGACACTCAAGAAAGTCACCTAGGGGTATCACAAGGAGGTGTGGGTCCCAAAGTCAGCAGAGGCTATAGTCTTGCGCATAACTGACTATTACAGCAACCATGTTGCATATGGGCTCCAATACTAGGGCTTGACACTAGCCCCGACATTTCATTGTCCATATGCTCTCTCCAAAAGGTGAATGCTGTTTCAACTCAGTGTAGGGAAGTCCTATCCCTTAGTCTCGGGCATTCCCCCTTGCCGTGATACTCGCCTTACACCCTTGAAAGGTCGGTTTGCACTGTGCTATTCCAGCATCCATGCCAACAGAAAAGACTCTGTCATTCCACCTGTCATGACTGAATCACCGGGCATAGTCACATGATGCCCTAGGCTATCATGGACAGCCTTACAACTATTACAGGCAGGTTTCTCCACCAGACCAAGACCTTCCAGGAGGAGGAGCGGTGGCCACCTCCCTTCAGTACCTTCCACCGGGGAGGAAGTTCCTCCCACCCGAATGCAATCAGAGCTCCCACAGGGTGTTGTGACACCTTACACTCGTCGAAAAGTCCCACTATGGGTCTGTCCCCCACTATCCAGCATCTGGCAACCTTAAGAGAGTCATAGTTACTCCTGCCATTGTACACACAGAAAAGGTCACTAAGGTGCACATTCTCGTGTTACTGGCAGCACGATAAAACTACCATATTTAATTGTGTATAGCGCACCCTTTTTTTTTCCAAAATAAAGGAAAACATTTCTGGGGTGCATGTTATACACGGAAAAAAAAAAAAAAAAAGGAAGGAGTGGTAGCAATAAATTGTCCAGGGATGTTGAGGAAAATGGCGCGACTGTCTGTTGTCTCATCTCTCGCTCTTACATCACTCCTCTCCCTTCTCTCTCTTTCTCTCTCAGCGACCCTTCAGTTATGTGTAGGTCAAAACTCTGCTCCCTCCCCCCCTCCCCCCACCACCACCGCGTAACAACATCCTGTCACGCCGCAAACCAGAGCTGCGACGTGTTTACGGCCTCCCCTCCCGCTTCAAATAACACCCAGATGTTGCTGGTTGATAATTCCGCCAGGCCCTCTTTGTTTTCATGGCAGAGGCTAGCAAACCATGTTTCTGGTGGTGGGGCAGGGGGGGGGGGGGGCTAGATGGAACAAGGAGACACTTTTTTTGATAGAAGGGTAGTGTGACATTCTAGCACAGCAAAAAAAAAGTCAGTCCCTGCTAAAAGGAGAAAAAATAAAAACGAAGCTGGAAATGTCATGTGGTAGGAGCATGAGGTTTTTTTTGCACCCAAGTTATTTAACTGACGTATTTTCCCAACATATCACAATCACCAACATTAATGTAAAAAAGAATAATTTGTTCCATACTTACTAACAGAGCACCACAAATTTTTGGTGCAATTTTATTTTTAAAAAATTCTCGCTGGAACTTGTTGCAAAAATCATGGTACACACTATACACGAGTAAATACGGTATACTGACCATGGTGACATTCTGTCAGCCAAGGGCCATCACGTAACTAACGTTCATGTCTCATCCTACACAGACAGTCATGCAACTAAGGGACATAGCACCCATCTTAAGGCATAAGTGTCTCTAGCCCCATGCTTCAATTGAAATGTTAACTTATTATCAGAGGTCTTTTACACGGGTCTTGCAAGCCGTACGTACCCATGGGGCCTTGGTTGGCGTAGCGAATGAAACTCTCATCTCCACCAATGCGAACCGGATTCAATTCTTTGTGATCTCCTGTTTCCCCCGACCTTATATTCTGACACTGCTATATCCACTTGGGATCACCTTTATTTGCTCTCAAAGCCATGATGTTAAGAACTGCCCAAATAATACCCATGACATTGGGGTTGAGAAGGTGGGTGGGAAGTGACGTAGCACTTGTGGCCACTCTCACTTTGGTTAGACGAGGGGAGGGTGACCAGTTAACCCCCCTTTCCCCCTTCACTACAACTTCTGGGCTGCACATGTGCTATCAATAGTACTTGCCTGGCGGCTGCAGACCAGAACCACAGACTGTTTGCCTTTATTGATTCACAAGTGACTTAACATTTAACTACAGGCTCTACACACTAAAATGTAAAAGCTGTAAAATCCAGATATCTAGATGGAGCTTGCAAAATTTGCATCAAAGTAATTATTTATATGGAAGTTTGCCGCATATATTTAAAGCCTTTTGGGACAGCTGTTGTGTTGTCCATTTCCTTAATGATCTCATACTTTTTAACGAGTGGCAAGCTGGCTCACTTTCCACTCATTTGATTGAATTGCAAGTCGTTCAAATAAAATGGCATGGGTCATCATCAATTATTTACAAAATCAAACAAAGACATTTTATACAGGATGATATTTCATACAGGGCTGATGCCATGTTTTCATATACTGTCCTTAATGTGCACTTATTCATAAGCTTTTGTAAATAATTGTATATAGTGTTAGAGACACAATATTTTTAAAAATAAAATGGTAATTTTATAGCAGAAACAATTGTTATGTTAACTGTTTGGTATATGGTAAATGCTTGTAACTTTGGTGTGGTCGTTTATGTGTGAACAAGCGAGCATAAGTTGTCTGCTTTACTTAAATTGCTGGAGTCCATAAAGCATTATAACAGACAGGGCTGGATTTCCCATTAGGCCGACTAGGCCCGGGTCTAGAATGGCACGTTTCCAAGGGGTGGCATAGAGAAAGACATGTCTGCCTTAAATTGTCACCATTGATGCTGAAGACAGCTGTATTACTTTGCTATCACTGTGAAATGCAACACACAGGCGCAAGTGTGCTGTGGTGATAATCTTCGCTTAGACGATACTCTCTAGACAATAAGCCGCACACAGCACACATTTGATACAAATTGTTTCCATTTTCAACCTTCATGTTCACATGGGAATTCGCTTGAGAAATTATCCTTTGTATTTAATTTCACAAAACTCCCGTCACATCCATTTCTGCCACCGTTTTATCACATAGATTGTTCTGTGCAAGGTGGGGGGGGGGGATAGGTAATTTGAACCTTCACCACACTCGCTGTGAGAGGATTGACCCACGACGATAAGGGCAGTATGATTCAATACCATTGTTCTCTGTTTTTGCAATGGTATAGTTGCCAGTTGGCACTAAGTGTCGTGCTGATGTGATGCGGGTGGCGCGGCGCGACGAGGGCCACATGCCACCTCATACTCGTGTTTCATACCAATGTTGTTTATTTATGTTCGGTCAAACTATGAACATGTCCGAGGCCTAGCTTGTAAGTGTAAACTAGGTATGTGTGCATCCGCTGTGTAAGTGTTGCGAATTTAGCTGCCTGTGAATCATGAACAAAATGAGTACCCAAAGAGCAAGACTCAGTGGTGCTCTTTTAAAGCAGATCCCTAAGATTTCTTCTTTTTTTGTATGTAACAGTGATAACCAACAGGAAGACGATGTCACCGATGCCACGACTGGAGTGATAATGCTACCAACAGCTTCAGTGCTTTTATAAATTGTCCTTCCTTTAATAGGGTTGTCTTAGAGACTACCGATGCATGTATTTGGTTATTCCCAGAAAAATTATTTTCTGCTCAAGAACAGCGAATTCTAACATCAAGTACCAATAATTCACTGAACAGTGGCAGTATCCATTTACATATCCACGCTGAAGCGACCTATATGAATTTGATGGAACCAGATGCAACTAGCAAGCCTTAGAAGCTTGTTTTTGAACCCAGTACAGATCCAGCCCAGTGGGAAATTAATGAGGAGCTATGAGACTATGTGGCTGTTCATGAAATCGAACAAAACTTAGATGCAGACTTCAGTGATTCAAAACGTAATTACCCTGATAAAGAAAGGCGTGTTTCAAGGCATATTTTTTCTCGGAAACTGCATAATGGGGAGAGACAAATTAGGCATTGACTAATATACTCGCCATCAAAGGGATGTGTTTTTTGTGCAACATGCTTGCAATTTGATGGGGAAAATGGTATGTTTACTTCAGGGTTTCATGACTGGAAAATAGCTTCTAAAAGGGTACAAGACCATGAGATTTCACTTCAGCATAAAAATAGCACTGCAACACTTAAACTGAGAGGAAATACTAAAGCATGAATTGATAACAGGCTCGTTGCACAGTTTGAGCAAGAATTCAACTACTGGAAACATTTTTGAAACGTTTCATCGCAGCAGTAAAGTATTTGGCTATTAGATAGTTATCATTTCGTGGTACTGATGAACATGTAGGCAGTTAAAGCAACGACAATTTTCTAGGGTAGTTAGAGTTTCTTGCAGAGTTTGATCCATTCATGGCAGAACATCTAAGAAAACATAGCGACAGAGGTTCGAGACATACTTATCTTCCCAAGGCCATTTATGAAGGAGTGATTATTTTGATAGCTGAAGAAGTAAGGGATGAAATAGTGAAGGAAGTGAAAGAAGCTAAATACTTTGGTATAAGTGTCGATTCGACTCCAGATATTTCACACACTGATCAACTAACATTTATTATATGCTATGTTAAGAAGAATGGAGTTGGGGAACTAGTTGAATGGTTAATTTGATTTTTATCAAATGAAGGACATAAGTCAGAAGAAATTGCCAATGCTGTTCATACTGTTTTGAGCAAATATGAGTTGGACATAAAAAACTGGAGTGGTCAGTCATATGACAATGCCTCGAATATGTCTGGAGCATATACAGGCGTACAAGCAAGGGTGAAGAAACTTTGTCCCTTTGCTGACTCTATGTACCATGTGCAGCACACACTCTTAATCTTGTGGGTTCATGTGCTGCAGAATCTTGCACTGAAGCAGTATTGTTTTTTGGACTGCTACAAGAACTGTACGATTTTTTCTCAGCTTCCACATACCGCTGGGCTTTCCTAGCTCGAAACTGCAAAGGAGAAGGAGGTCGGACACTACAAAGTCTGTCAAAGACTCGGTCTACTCGAAATGATGCATGCTATGTACTAGAGAGCAATTGGTGTGGACTATTTGAGACCGTGCAGACTTTATAAAATGATAGTTCAGAAAAATCTCAAACGAGGAATTAGGTATCTTCATTGAGACAAAAATTAAATATACTAGAAACTGCATTTATTGTAATCTTCTGGACTGCAATCTTTCGTAGGTTTAATGCTGTTAGTACCAAGCTGCAGTCAGTAAACATAGATTTAGGGCAAGTTGTGAATATGTACAATTCACTGTCTGACTTCGTAACATATTTAAGAGAAACAGAAATTTTTTACCACTATGAATGCTTTGCGAAGTCGCCGAGCAGAATAGAAATTTACAAATTTGACAAGGGAAGGAAAAGGAAGAGCACTCTGAGGCCTGATGAGACTAGGGCTGGAGAAATAACTCTTAAGACTGGGGCAGATAATTTACGTGTTGGTACATATAATGTAATTCTGGATACACTAAGCTCAGAACTGCACTTGCAAAGGCACATTACAATGAGCTTCAAGAGAGGTTTGGCTTTTTAGAACATCTCAGCACGTATGAACCAGCACAGATTTCTTCAGCTGCACGTAAATTGGCCTCTAACAACAATAGTGATCTTGAAGCATCAATTGTAGAAGAGTCATTGCACCTTAAGAGTGCATGTGAAGCCACAAAAACCTGACGACGAGGGAAATGTCAACCTAACAAAATTAAGTAAATTTTTAAACCAAGGAGGATTTGGTTAAGTGTACCCCAATGTAAACATAGCACTCAGAATGATTCTCGGTGCTTCAGTAACAAACTGTTCAGGCGAACGCTCTTTCTCTACTATACGATGTTTGAAAAGCTATCTGAGGTCGGCCTTGGGAGAAGACAGGTTATTGGCCGTGGCATTGCTGAATATCGAGGGACAGATGCTGTGGGATCTGGACTTCAAGGATATTATCAATTCCTGTGCCCAAAGGAAGGGCTAGAAAGAAGAACTTTGGATAAGACATGAGTTATCTTACTAGGCTTAAGTTAAAGTTTTTTTCTTTCATGGAAAGCAAATTAAATTTCTAAATGTTGTCCTTACTATTGAATGATACCATGTCAGTGATTTCATTGCAATAATTTTCATCATATTTGCAGTTCTGGTTGTCATTGTTTTTTCATGTTGTCATTTATTAACAATATATTTATACGTTGGTTCAAGTTAAAATGTCGCACCTCGTGTGCTCTCCGTGGATCTTAAAATAACAAATAAATATGAGGTAGGAAAAATAAAACAGTTTTACTGGAGGGGCGGCACATTTTTATGGGCCCTGATAACAGAAAGTAGTGAACCGTACAATTGCTGCCATGATGCCTGCGTGAAGGAGGTAACTCAATTTTTTAATTTATTTGGCGCTAAACTATTCATGTCACCTGCTTAAATTGTTTGTTGAACATGTATAGAAACTAGTTAATTCAAGAAACATAGTAATGGTGTGTTTTATTTCATATTGAAACTATACAGCTAGATAATCAATCACAGTTGAAAAAAATACAAACATTGAGAGACAAAAATCACACAGTTTCAACTGAAATCACAGCAGGTGACCTGCAGACATTCTCATTAATCAGTTCTATAAATGTACAGGAGTGTAACAAATTCATTGGCTCAAAATTAATCCATTTAAAAAGAAAACTGTTCACACAATGTATCACAAACTTCAGAAAACAATAGTCTATTAGTTTCATGCACACTATTGAGTTTCATGCACACTATTGACTATTTTGACCAATAACTAAAAATGAAAAAAAATTCTAAATTGACAACTACCTTGTTGCATTATAGCAACTGGTAAATTTTTTCCCATATCTTAAAAATACCTGACCTTGAAAACAATTTGATTGTTGCAGTCCACTTACATTAATCTTTTATATGCTTTAAACACAAGTTCTGTACCTACTTATTATTTAAAGTACACACATAATTACATTATTAATTTCTACATTGTTTTAAGTTTTTTGTAAAAATGTACAAAAACTCTTTATTTTGACTTTCTCATAAATCAAATAAATAGATTCTTCAGTTGTAGTTCTTCAGGGGGAAAAGTATAAAATAACAGCAATAACAAAAACCTGAGTATAGCCAACATCAGAGAACATTCATACCATCGTGTAAACATATTCACACACTACATGGCAGTGATATATGGAGCCTGTAAAAGATGACTTTGTTTTGAGAGAGTATTTGCTGTAAATAGGAAATTAGAGCTCATACCACTCATATTATTAGTACATGTTCATAGAACAGTAGAAAGTTATCAGCTTTGTTTCCTTCCCCACAAAATGTAAACACATGTACTTAAGAGATTTTTCATTTAGATATTTTTCTAGCTTATATTAAAATCAAATAATCTGGAAACTGCATGTTATGACAGTTATAACACTATAGAGAAATTTTGACCATTAAATGATATGGTAGTTTGTTGCAGTGGGTCACTAGTTTTGTTCGTCTTAATATGTAATGCAACACTGAAGAACTATTGGTAAAACTTAAGAGATACAAAGATTTTTTGCATGCTGAGTTTAGGTCTACTCACTCAATAAGTGAGTTTGATAACCTAAATGACCCTCTGGACACAGTATAAAACCAGCATTTTGTGACAACTATTAGCCTGTATCACTTACATTGCATTTGTCACCTGAAAAAAAAAATTCTGTTATGCAGTACAGAAAATATCCACCAGGACTCATAAATAACATGTTAAGTATAATTGGGATTTTAAAGCTTATGTGGTAAACTTCAGATTTGAACTATGTATTAATTTGAGCCACACTAAACAATAATAATTGTCAAAACATACACAATATAGCACACAATGTATTCAAACATGGCACAATAAATAAACATGCTTAAGTTTCAACACAAAAAGAGATCTTTATACACATATAAAAATAATCCTTAACAATTTCACAAGATAAAACAATGTAGTTACAAAAAATATGAATTTGAAATAATACATAATACACAGCAATGGGCATTGGAGTATTCTAATTAATTTTCAGTACTGTAAAATCCTGCGATTACAAAAAAAATGTAATATCAGTTTTTACAAATTACTCCAACTGTAACACATTTGAAGTAAAATATACAGAGTTTTACTTAAACAAAGTATATTTTATTCCATAGTTTGGTTTCTAGCATTTCCAACACACACACACAATTCATACCACTATATCAAAATTACAGCTGCTAATACTTAACTAAGTTTTAAATAACAACTTGGCTCAAATTAACAAATGCAATTTTTTTTTTTTTTTTTTTTTTTTAACTGTGTACAATTGCACATTATTACACAAGAGTTTCCAGTTCAGTGTTTTGTAACTCCTTAACAGTTTTAGAGTATTGTGTTCACTGTGGAGTTGAATTGTTGTATGAATATGTGATGCCTGTTATTAAATTTTGAACAACTATATCAAGTGTTATTCATTACCATCAAAACTATTGTATTCGACAGTTTCACCATGAAATTATGAACAGCTTCATAATTTTTTCTGATTATTCCAATTACTGGAATGTCTTATCACTGAATTTTTCTATTAAAATACATTATAATGACAACAGGTTAAAATCATCTTTTTATTACTTCAGGTGGTACCATAACATAATGCTGAAGATTTCTTCAGAAATGGGACAGTTTATCAGGTAAATACACTTGTACAAACTGTCAGTACATTTAAAAAACATTTACTTAAAAATACTAACATAGTTGCAATACAACATAAAACACAAGTAACATGAAAATGAGGCCGTATACATAGTATTAGCCAGAAAATGTACATTCTCAGCTCTTGCATCCAATACATACAAATTCACAGGTAGTAAAAACATAATATCAATTGACACACACATCCATTATATTACAACACAATGTAACTTTCACAATGGAGATGATGCATAGTCTTAGTAAATAAATACTAATTACAGCAATATCTTAAAAAGTGACAATGCACTACAAAGATTTGTGTGCAATGCTCTTAAAATTATTTTCTATGCCTACTCATGATACACAAGTGCAACACATTCAATATGGTAATCTTTACAAACTATTATTTAATTGGCACTAATCCTTGTAAAATCAGGCTGGAATTAAAAAATAAAAATATATCTTGGGGGCTATTGTTTTTCTTTTTTATCTCTTTGATTCACGTCGAACTTGCTCACTGTTCATAAATTTATCTTGCATACGTGCTCAATGTCAAGTACAGTGAAAACTGAGTTCCCACTAATTATTCATGCACGTTCAAGTTGAAATTCACACACTTAAGTTAAACTCACGCACTCTTTTTCCATATAGTTCAAAAACATATAAACCAGTAACTGCTAATTGTACAAGCAAGGAAAATAAACTTGTTTAAGTAATGGATGCAGATTTGCAGGAGAGATGAGCACGAGGGCCTTCTGGTGTCAACTCTTCAAACAGGAGTTACGTCTTGGTTGTGACTGTTTTAAGAGTGTGTGCAAAAACGCCTTTAAAATATTTAAAACACAATATCGACAACCTATGTACATAATACGTCTACAGATGTGGTGAGTACTGACGTCTATACTATGTAATACCAACTATTTACAGTACACTCACATTACTCCTGTCTTGGTCTACGTGTGGGTTATATCTTTATTAATAGTAATAAATACTGGCATGGTGCTCATCTTAATCTCAAGAACACAGTATAACATGACTTGCTCCACCGTGTCCGCGGTGAGTCGTTAAAACAGTCTTCTGTTGCTTCTCTTTAATGTTTTTTTTTTTTTTTTTTTTTTTTTTTTTTGTTTTCCCACAGCCCCAGTGTTGTTTAAGGCCCAGAGTTAAATGTGACTGGTCAGGTTTCCTACCTCCGTGATGTGGTAGGCTACCTGTGCTGCAGACAAGTAGTAAGAGGGAGACAGGTAGATGGACAGAGTCAAGAACAGCTAGGTGGCAATAGTAGCGGCAAGGAAGGGAGAGAGAAGAGGAAACATGGTGGAAGGAAGAGATCGTTGTTTTTCTTCACGCAACAAGAAGCTAAGCCTCAAGTTTACACTGTTGCCTCTCTTATCTCTCTAGTATTTTTTTCTCCACTGTTGGCTGGGACTGTTGCCGCATATCTTGTCTCTCTTACTGTTCATCCTCTTCGCTTTCTTCCCCTTCTTGCCCATACATATCTGCCAACTTGTCGAATCGTGGGCCCCAGGCTCCGAGGTAGTCAAAGTCTTGCTCATTGTCATCTGTTCCTGTAATGAATTATACATTTTATTAATACTGTGATGATCATAATATAAATATCATGCAGTTAGTGCAGTAGAAGTCAATCAGTTGATTTTCTATAATGGAATTTGGCACATATGTGATCAGTGTCTTTGTTAGTGATGAGTTATTTATGATTGTCGTTGCCAGTGAAAAATTTATGGCAAGGTTGAAAATGAGTGTTTAGGATGGGGACTGTACTAGCCTGAAAAAATTACTTTGCTAAAAAAAATTAATTTAGAATTTTTCCAGAAGGATCTTTTATTTTGACTGTGTAATAATCTTCAAAGTTAAAGTTGTAGGTAGCAGAGTTCTTAGTTCGGTCACATACTATTCATTGAGTGTGTATGTTGTAAGAATTATGTATTGTGCTGTCTGATGTTTGTAGTTAAATCAGTGTTCGAGATTTATTTGGCATTACTGCTCTTCAATTAGTGAATGTAATTGAAAATATTCCTTTGAAATTGATAGCTGTAATTGTGACATATAATGGGGAAACAAGCCTGATTTTGTTGCCATTCTTGAGCTTCTCTTAGTGTTTAACTGAGAGATGGAGGCTGCTTCTGTAATATAGGAATTTTTCAAAATAAGTAAAGTTGTATATCTTTTCCAAGTAAATTTAATACATAATATGGAAATCTGATTCCAAAATGCTATTTCTGTTGTAAAGGTTAATATTTTGTGACCATAAGTACACATTTCGGTTTACTTTGGGTGTATACAGCCACCAATGCAAATCTATGGGTACAAACAGGTTTTCAATCAAAATATTTATATGATTTATTCAGTTTTGATGAGGTGATAGTTGTATATTTTTGCTACATCTTATTACAATTTTGTACAAAATTTAGGTAATTTTTAGAATTTAATTTGAATATTTCAAATGCTAAAGTATGTGTACAGTTAATTTTCCTATAATGAAATACTAAACCAAGGTGCTTGATTTTATGTAAATGTGTTATCTTCAAAGCTACAATTTCCGAGTCACTGGAATAAAAAAAAATATTTGCCAGTCCATGTACACAGTCATGCATATAAAAGAGAGATGAATAACAATGACAAAAATCATGGGATAGCACTATGTAACTGAACGACTCGTGGCGTCATTGCTGCAGAACGATGTTGCATGGCCTAAACCTGTTGTGAACAGGTGGTCGTGTCATTCTAATTGACTTTTGTTTACATGCTCAGGTAAGGCTACGTGAGTTATCAGAGTTTGAATGGGGCATGATTGTGGGTTGATCAAGGTTCTTATTTACTTTTTTCACAAACACAAAGTATCACTGGTTAGAAGCTTCCTTTTCAAATGTGTACATAGTTTGAATACCTTACAAACTAAAACATATATGTACTAGTTTGAATACCTTACAAACTAAAACATATATGTACTGCTTATAGGCCATTCACGGTTATTCATACATTTCTGAAGCGCTGCTAAAGTTGGTTACCAATTGTGTATTCTTCCGCTACTTGTAAACAAGAATTCTGTTATATTTCCTAAACCATTTCATATGAATGTTCACAATTTAGGCCATATTTAGGTGACAGCTGCATGACTTTTCAACAGAATGTATGTATTGACGATAGATGGCCTCAGTTGGAATAAATAATAAAACAAAGGAGTTATATCCAATGAAAAGAGAGTAAATTCAAGCACGTAACTCGTGTCGCTTTTTTTTTTGTACATAGCAGAAACAAACTTAAAAGATATTGGTGAACATGCTTACAAATAGGTCTACCATAACTTTTATTCCTCTCATATTTATTTCCATTTGGGTGTATACAGCCAAATGGAAATTTCCTTTTTTCTGGCTGGGCTTAGTATTTTGTTGAGATTGTGGCAAACATTCAAATCACAGAAACATAAGCACGTTATACAATTGTGTTTCCAACACCTAGGAAAAGTTACAAAGTTGTGATAAATAAATAGATGTAACTTTCAAATAATTATTTTCATCAGTAAAAACAGTTCATGGTTAAAACCTAGATTTTTCACGTCCAATATTTGCAATCACACACACTGGCCCAGCAAAACAGAGATTCAACAATATCCTTTCACACACAGTGGTCACAACACACGTAACAGTATATTTATATTCCTACTGTGGAAACAGATTTATCACATTGTAACTTGCCTAGGTAGGTTAAAAAAAAACACTACGTGTAAAAACGTGATGTAATTTTAAGTATTTTTTGCAGGAAGAAAAATAACACTTTGTTCAACAACAAGCAACGCACCATGTTATGTTGTCAGTTGCCACTTCTGCCATTATCATATTTGTAACTGCCCCATCATCACATCTAAATATAATAAGTAGGTATTCAAAAATTAAAATCTTGTTTCAGTGTAAACTTACAAATTCAGAAATCATTATGTTTGCTATAGTAAGTATGAAATATACTAAAATAGAAAATGTGTATAATTTTCCTGCTACTACTAAGAGGTGCAAAATGTCCTGAGTGAGACCGACAAGCTCCGCCTTGTCTATTCAAGTTTCTTCCTCCGACAAAAAAAAACCACATCACTAGGGCCTATGCACAGTAATTTGTGCTCTCATATTTTTAACTGTAACAACAAAATATGTTTCCATCAGTGCTACCTAAAAACTTAAATATTTCAATAGGCAAAGTTTAATTTACAAATAGCACACAAAAAACTAGGTTAAAACTATATTTTAAATGACAATTATTTCTTACTATCCATTACCAACACATTGCTGCTCTCACTGTTTTTAATTTGTATTGAATACAAAATAAATATTACAAGTTAAAGAAGATAATAAGTTAAAGTTGGACACGTGATACTCTGCGCAACTTTTATGCACACTCAATTTTGCCCTATTCTGGACGCAATGTTCACCTCTTTGGGCAAGTCATTTAAACCAACAGTACTGAAGACGCTGGACACGTGGCTACACGATACTCTGGCACAAGGTCATTGCGACACCTCCCCGAAGTGAGATTGTACTGCCGGACAGAGACACCGAGTTTGCCAACCCCGACCACGTAGTTCTACGGTGCACAGAGGGATGGCAGCATGCATTCTAAACGTGCCCTGCGGGCGAGATAAGGGTTGAAGACCACTGCATCAGCGATTACACTGCCCAGCAGACGACAACCGCCGAGCTCAGGTGGAGGCTTATCTTCTTCCTCAACCTTCGCCTACTCGAGTCCAGTAAGAGATAAGTATAAATATCCCTGCGAGACCAGTAGTCTATGTTTCCTCCACTGCTCAGACTTGGGCCAGAGGAAGCCACCGGCGGTTCGCACTCACTGGTGTGCCCGCAGATTCCAGCGCGCTCTTCAGGGCCAGAATCAGCTACCAGTTGACAGAGTTGCCAAATATTAAGGATTTTTCATAATTATTACTGATTCTAACATCCATTCACGGAATTAAGGAGGCTTGCTTGTTACGGAAATTGATAGCCTTGACATTGCGTCTGAATTTTTTCGTATTATTTTTCAGTTCGTATATTTTTACGGTACGATGTATTGTCTGCCATACTGTAAATATCATACTCCTACCAGAAGCTTACATGCGAGTCTGCAATTATTTCAATATTCTCTGCAAACAACACAATACATATATAATACAATGTATTGTCTGCCGTATGGTACATATCTTACTTTTACCAGAAGCTTGCGTGCCAGTTGAATATTTTGGTATTCTTTGCAAACAGCGCGATAAATTCGGTATCATGAGCAGTAAAAATCCAGGCAACACTGGAAAGATGAAAACAGCACAGTGATGCGGTGTCGCCATTGTGTATTTACTCTATGGTCGTCATGTATTATACAGTTTTAGTTTGTTGGTTTCAGGAAATGTGCACAATGAATAATCCTGCAAATAAATTATTTAATACTAATGATGATCAGACATGATTTTAGTGAAGTAAAATTTCAAGGATTACCCCATTGAAAAATATGTGTTGCTATAATTATTGAAATGCACGTGACCTTAAAAAGCTACACTTTCAACACACGTGTAGTCAGTGAATAATATTTGTTTTTGTCTATATCGCAAATTCAACTCGTGTAAGGTTAACTTCAGTCAAAGTGTGTGCGTGTGTGTATTGCTGCATCTGCACGAATGAACAGCGTCATATGTATCATGTTTTGTTTTTTCATTGACAAATTTTTCGAAGTTACAATAATTTAAATCTTATTTTCATAAGAACAAAATTTTCCACTGTTCCATCAAAACAATATGCAACTCAAAATGGCACACTCTTAAGAACATCAAAACATTGCAGTCTCATGAAAGACAATCTAAATCACCCAACCCATCACTGTTTCCTTTTTTTCCTTCAAAATAAAATTTTACACAATCCCAACAAAATTAACTCTGCAATTACAAAAATAAAACAGTTGGAATGCCAACCTAGCAATTCTTCAACAGAAAGCATTTTTAGCCCTCAATCAAATGGAATTTGAGCATCTCTGTCAACTGCAAATTTAGGCGCCCTTACGATTGAGAAAGTTAAAAGTAATTCAATCAATGAAGTGTGTTACTAAAAGAAACAAACCACCAAAGAGCTTCAAGAAGCTAAACTTCAACTGTGCTTTTCCTAGCATGTGATAAGTAAGAAGGTATGGTTGTATTTTATGTTTTTAACATAGCCTGGTTATTATTATTATGTTGAAATCATTTTTCTGGTTCACCCGTGTGCACATATTTTATTATTTAATGCATGTGTGTTGTGTGTATGCCTATTCAATTTTGTGAGTAGGCCTATAGGCCTATCTATATTTTGGGGAGAAATTTTATTGCTCATAATTTACACATATTTTGTTGCATATAACTGTGATTACTGATGGGTGTGCTTGGAGGTTGGCGGCTCTGAGTTGAAGACAATCCCTCCAGAGGCCACTTCTCTATCTGACAGACCCTCCCACTTCTGGAAGATTGGACCATCAGCGGCTCCTGAAGACATCTGCTCCTTCCTTACCAGCCCTTGGTATTGACCCCACTTGGTAATGGTTGCAACAGTCCCTTAAGGACCCAACCTTACCGGATAGTAACGGTAACACTACCTTTCTGGTAGTTACCACTCCGGTCCCTTCAGGGCAAGAGGTCGATAGTTAGGAATGAGTTGTAAACTACTTACCTAGCAGATATTATTGCCTTATTCCCGCCAGATTTAGAATCAGGTCACCTTCACCTGTCCTTTATGTATTTCAGAACTTCCTTATCAATTCGGATTAGTATAGGAGGTAGAACAGGGCCATGTTATATACTCCGTGAATATAACACGTGTTTTCTAAGCTATTCTCTGTGTGCTAATTTCTTGAATGCCACTGTGTCATTTCCTGGGTAAACGCAGCCTGCCAGAGTGAAGCAGGCAGACCACATGTTGTTTAAAGCCAGAAACACACACAGACAGCCACCCGACCTTTGCCCCTGGATAGAGTTCATTAGAGCCTCAACCACTCGAAACTCCTCCACCACGAGAATCAGTCAAATCAGGTTTTTCCATACTCCGCCACTGCTCTTTATGGGGCTGGAAGGGAGCTGGAATTAACACTGACCAACTGACCTCCTGTGGATACTACACCTAAGTATCCTGTCTTGCAGCTTGAACCAACCCACTGCTCTGGCTCTGTATGGGGCCAGATGAAGGGAGTACACATTTATAAATCGTCCAGTTTTCCTGTTGTATGCTGCAGAAAATGTAAATGGTGTGGTTAGGTTTTATGCCAGTACGCGCTACCCACACTACCATAGGCTTTATTTTAATAATAAAAAATAAAAAAAACATTTATGTATCCTCTTGTATTAATATTTTAATTAAAATCTTTTGCAAGCAAATAATTTTAATGTGACACGGAAATACGTTTTAGTATTGCAAAGGCTTTGCTATATCAACAATAACACATTCCCTACAACAAATGTGGCGGGCCTTGGTTGGAACTTAAGGGGACTTCCTAGTAAAAATTTAGGCAGTGAAATACGTACCATTCCCGCACTATAATTGTTTTCCGTGTCTTTTTTTTTTTTAATAATGAAATTGAAAGATGTACATATGACTCCATAGTCAAATTTTTATAAAACAAGCAGAAAATTATATCAAAATTAAGTGACAAAAAGGCAGAAAATCTATAACTTTCGCACAATTTTCACACTTCATCCTGTAGGTTTTTAATGTTTAGGAGACTATCTGAGCATAGATAGAAGCTTGATGAAAAAAAAACCATTAAATAAAAACATAATGTTATCGCTTAAAATTTTAAATGGAATGAATTTACATAAAACGTTTCTGCTTGCCATCTCTTCCTAGGAGGCTGGTGAGTGTCACGCGCTGGGCCCCTCCCATCCTGTTGCTGGGGAGAGAAAGCTGGTGACGCACCAGTGGAGTGGGAAAAGAATGCATAGTGATGGAGGGGAGGGGTAGGAGGGAAACAGATCGTCCAGCAGAAACCTGCAGCGCATGCACCATTTTCCACATCCCATGTAGTGTCGGTACACACAGCCAGGTCAGGGAACAGTTTTGGCCCATTTTGGTTTTTCTTGTTGTCCATCAACACAGAATTTTTTTGAATGTAGACAAATATAAAGACAGATTAAATGTTCAAGCTGGCAACAATGAAGGTGAGAATATTACAACCATTATAATGAAGTAGTACAAAGTAAAACTTTGAGCTCGCAATAAAAAGGAGCTCAGTTAGAATCCCGGAATGGTCACCATGATTCGGGTTTTTCATGTTTCACGATATCACACCTGACGAATGCCGGAATGAGTCCCGAATAAAGACAATGGCCAATTTCTTCCTCGTTCCTTTATCTGTTGTATTACAGATAATTTTCGCAATAACCTCGTAATTGATGGTATGATAAGCTGAAAAATTAACAGTCATTGAAATGTATTGTAAAAGAAAATTTGTATATTTTTAATTAAATTCTTTAGAACCGCTGTAACATGTCAAATAATTTGCATTATTTTCAAATAACTACGCATTATCCAAAATCTGAAAACTCTTAAAATAAATATTTTATAAAGTATGAAGACCGATAACAGCTTAAGTTAAAAAAATAGTACATATAAAACAGTCCAAAATAACATAAGGTTTTCAAAATAACCTTCTTACAGGAGTCATGAAAGAATAAACTATCAATAACTTTAAATTCATTCATTTTGCTGAAAATGGCGGTACACACAGGAACACAATATGAAATAGGTTACAGTGCATTCGCGCTCACATTTAACATTTTTTAAATACACCTTTGAGTATGCTAATTGGTTTTTACCGCAAGTAAGCATGCAGAAATGCACCAAAATAAGTTTACAATAGAAAAAAAAAGTTTTCTGTCTCAACATCTTAGAGTTTTGTGACTAAATGTTCATGTGTTTCAGAGCTTGTCAATTTATTTACCAGTTTCTGCAATGTGTAATGAGATATTCACAAAACCCACTCCTTGCTCCCCACTTTAATATTAACGTCCGTATTTGTAGAACATATTTTTTGTCATAAAATTCTATTAAGGAAAAATAAAAGTATCTAAAATGTTAAAATATCTATTTATACATATTCTATGGTAAAGTCGAAATGTCACCTAAAATCTACACACATACAAAAAAAAATACATTCTTATGTTGCGTATCTTTTTCCAGATTAGGATTGAAATCTGATTGCATATAATTACCAAAAGAATTCATTATAAATTCATATGGCTTTATTTGCACAGAATAACTTTGAAGGTACTGTTTAGGAATTTTATAGTATGAAACCATCCGTATTGCAGTCCAAATGCAAAGAAGCCGAGATGGTGTGTTCACAACTCATAATCGATATGACTGTCGGCGAAATAATGTGCGCATGACAAAAGTAACATCTCATAATTTTCAAGACAGTGATGTATACGAGATGCTCTCTTGGGCTGGAAGTCAACACGCTGATAAATTTGCCACCGAAGACATTTTATTCTAAAAAAATTTATTTCGAAACCAGCCAAACTTTGTGCCGTATGAACCAGTTTTCATTATGGAATTTCCCAGGAAAAGGAGTATAGCTATATCCAACCAGGCTTAGGACTGACGACACTGTGATGTTGCCAAACTGTATAGGAAGTTTTGTTCTTGCAGTTACAAAATAGAAGAAAAAAAAGTAATTCTCATATTACAAAAATTAAATATTTGTATAATATTTTGCAGTTTTCTTTCCACTGTATTTTAAAATATGGATTACTCTTTGACAAGAAAATTGATTTCTTGATACAGTATTAAAATTTAAAAAAATAAAGTTTTCTATTCATTTTTGCGTAATTTTTGCTGAGTATTGTTTCCGCATGCCAGCTCTTTGTATGGTATTACTGTAAAGTTGTCACCATTAGATAAGAGGAGACAGGGTGGGAGTTTTCCAAAAGGCGGGAGAGGGGAAGAGGCTAGACACTTTGGAAGGGAGAAAACTGTATTGCGGATAGCTGGAAGATGAAATATTGAAAGATCTATACCAGACAGTATTTGAGCTAGTGTTCTCGCTGTACGGGTGATGTGATGTTTTATGTGTGAATTCAGATAGCACAATGGAAAGGATTTAGAAAAATAAGTTATAAAGATAGAATGCTTTCGTCTAGTGGCCTTTGATAATGAGAAAATGGTATATTGATTAACTTTATTTATTTAATTTACTAAATGGAATGTGCACAGAATTTTTATTTAATATCAAAATGTTAATAATTGCACATATAACAATAATTTTTCAAGCATAAAAATTAAAAGCCTGGAGAAAAATATATACACTAACTGCATGGCGTATTTTATTCAAATTATATTTTGTCTCAGACGAAAAAAATCGTTCATACTGTTTCAGCATTCTAAAACAAAACCAAAATTGGTTTTCCCTAATTTCAGTTGTACTTTATCAAAATCACTCTTATGCACCCAGGAGAAAACAATCCCTAAATTTCTTAGTGTAGGTTGTGAGAATGTAGGGTATAGTCAAATGTTACGTGCTGTAGTGTTAATTACAAATAATCTCAGTATATTTACTTCCATATTTCAGGTCTGAAACTGCGGAAGACTTAACCATCAATACTACACAGAAAACTGCCAGTGAGCAGGAATTTATAACTCACAAGTATGAACAAGATAATAGTGAACCATTAACAACCATGACAGACATTCTGTTAGAAGGCAGAAGAATGGTATATATTCAATATTTAATTGACAGTATCAAACAGATTAGTCGACACGAGCCATTCGACTGTACTTTCAGTGATATGAATATAATCAATGAGCAACTTTGTGGCAGATGGAGCTTGGTCAAAACTTTCCTACAAAACCAAATACAATTCGCTGTCACGCGTGGTAAGTAGCCTAGGCCTAATCATTGCATGATTTAATACACATATCCCTGTAAATAAATTTTGAAGAAACTAATTTTGTCAATATAGACCACACAAAATTTGTTTATTTATTGGTAACAAATCTATTGGTTGTTGCTGCTAACAGCAAGACAGTTGTCAGTTATAACAATTAGTTTCTCGCAAGTCATGTAACAACATAACTTTTTACTTAAGTCACTAATAGATATTTTTCTTAGCACTAAATAGTGTGGTGTATATGGACAGAAGGTTTTGATGTCACTGCAAAACTGTTTATTTAGTGCTATTATGATTTGTTGTTTTATTGTAATTTTAATGACATGTTCCAATTGCGGGTTGTATAATAGGATACAGAACAAAGAAAGTGCTGTTTATTGGCATGAGAAATGAATACTGCACAGTATGTGCACGCTCCTCTGCAACAGATGCGAAGAATACTGTTGCATCTCACAAATATGCCAAGAACTGGTCTGGGTCATCAGCATCAATGGAGCAAGATGTCATTATTGAAGGATTTTTGCAGAACATTGGCATGCATGGCCTCGTTTATTGCCCACAGATGGCGACAGCAGTGTGCACAGAAAGCTAATAGATGCTGTGCTCTATGGAACAACAAGACAAGTGGAAAAAGTTGAGTGCCGAAATCACATTTGTCAGAATTACGTTAGTAAAGTACGAGATTTATGCAGCAACACCAAACTGGAAGCTATGAACTGCATTCAGCTCTTAAAGATCGTATAATGAGACTCAGTACAGCTGTAATTTCTGAAGATAAATACTACTTGTCGAGTGAAGAACTTAGAAAAGATATCTTGAACAGTCCATTCCACGTCTTCGGTGACCATTCAAAGTGCTCTGAAAGACAGTACTTTTGTGATGGACTCCCAAAACCCAGAGAAGTTAATTTGGTAAATGAATTGGAGAAGGCAGGATTGCTAAAAGAATTATTGCTTTAGGTTCAAAGAGCAGCAAGTAATGCCAGCAGTCTCATTTTGGATGTTGACAACAATATGGCAGAGAACTACAATTCTGTTGTAGCGAAGTTTGTTGGAGGAAAACGTATCAAATGCGAAGCAGCTGTGATATGTCAGCTCAGGTGGAGAGTTGCACAGAATTATACACACGTCATCTGTTAAAAAAAGTCCTGGAGTCCACACAAAGGCATTTATCGGAAGGCGGAAAAAAAAATGGCAGAAAAACTGAGACGGCACCGTTTGATATTCCATGGCAGAAAGAGAGTTGAACACAGGATAAAAAGAACTTGGATAGTGATTATGGTCCAAATGCTTCTCTGAGCACACCAGACATGTCACAATCAACGTATGAACAAATGCAAAAGAACAATTTTTATATGTGATGAAACTTGAAAACAGAGAACAGATAGAGGAAAGAACAAGAGAACAGAACTCTTCACACGAGTGGAAAGTAGAACGTAGCAAATGCATAACATCATCGTTCTTTGGGAAGATTTGTAAAATGAAGGCTACAACTTCTTGTGCAAATGATGCAAGGAAATTAGGTACTAAGTCTTCAAGTGAAATTCTAGTACAAATTGGGGCATCGAAAAAGAGTCAGTGGCGATTGCTCAGTTTGAAACAGAAAATCCAGGCATAGTAGTTAAAAGAAGTGGTTGAATTGTAAACGAAGAATATCCTTTTGTAGGAGCATCGCCAGATGGCTTCATAGGCGATGACCAAATAATTAAAGTAAATTGCCCATCCTCTGCTATATCGATGCCACCATTATATGCACTTGCAAAAGGTAAAATAAAATACCTAGAAATGAAAGATGAAAAGCCACAGTTAAAACTGAGCCATAACTACATGTACAAAGTACAGGGAGTCCTCCATATTTCAAGGCAGAAAACATGCAATTCCGTCATATGGACTCCAGAAGGTATGGTATCTCTGAAAATTCAATGAGATAAGGACTTTTGGGAAAATAAAATGGTTACTAAGCTTCTAACTTTCTTCTATGATTCCCTTTTACCAGAAATTATTTACCCTAGACATCCCAGAAATATACCTTACACGAACGTCCACATATCAAAGCTGCACAAGAGGCTAAACGTGAGAAGAATAAATCTGAAACCAGAGCTACTATTGAAACTACACAAATTATCTGTGAAGAGAGCTGTGTAATGTAACATAAATTTTTTTTAAATAAAGAAATAACAACAGTTACATTTTTGTGTCATACTACAACAGTTGAGAATGTGTTATATTTCATAAATTGTTAGAGTATAGTTTTTTTTTTTTTTTTTTTATTGTTCATGGATTACAAAGATACAGTGTAACCGCTGTTTCATCAAGGTGTCTTCATATTGTTATACATGTGAAAAGATCATACATTTCAGTCTTTGTAAAGTTTCTATTTATAATACTGTGTTTTCAATTATGCATATATAAAAACAGTATTATATAAATGTGATAACAGATGAAGAGATAACGTTTGTAAAAAGAGGTGGGTGACAAGCTTATCAAAATGGAAATTATCATTATTATAAAAAAAAATACCATTGGTGTTTTGTAACATTATTTTTGCTATTCTGATGGTACAGGAGTGCAACCATTAAATTATCTAATATTTGTTACTTTAAGTAACATGTTATAATGCATACAAATTAACCTAATATGTATTGTATGGAACTAAATGTTTTTAACATTGTAGGCTTTTGTACATAGAAATAATAATGATCAACAATTTTTATCATTGTAATATAATTATGTTGAAATATTTTGTGTTAATTTTTTGTAGATAGTGCTTATAAAATGTGCCCTAGTTGATAGTTTTCAAATCTTGGATAGAAAAGTTTTATACTCTCAAATACGGAATATCCAGTGGTTCAGCTGAATAAGTAAATTTCCATTGCAGGTTATTCTTGCCAACTTCCCTAACTGAAGGCTGACTATATAAATTGTTTGTACAATGTTCATTATGTAGTTTAAACAGCAATTAAATATCTAGAAGATTAATATCAATTATTGTTGTTAATTTATTTCAAGTACTGATGTAACAGTTGCCACAATGTCATAAATGAGCAACCAACAATTCAATCATAACTTACCTTCACTTAGATTATACTTTTTTTGTATAAAAAAGTATTCAATTTTTTTTATTTGTATTCATAGTTGTATACTTTTCCCCCCATATCTTTGCGAGAATGTATCATGTTGCAATAAACATTGTTATGTTTTGTGATATTTTAATTTTTTTTTATGGATTTCCTTTTTATTGCATTACTGTAAGAGTTGTGTATAAATTAGTTCACAGCTAAATTAGGGACTACTATCACCAAAGTAGGTTCCTTATCACCAAATTAAATAGCAATAACAAGGGTTTGGTATTTTCATCATAATTTTGTAAATATAAAAATTAATACAAACTATTTATGAGAAATTTTAGGTAACATTTAAGAGTAAACCACGATACACAAAAATTTTGGCTTAGTGTTTCGGCACATGGGAAATTTAATGAAATGGCCGAACATCACCAAATTAGGCAACTTCGAATGTTCGTATGTACTAGCTGCGTAACGTAAAAAATTTATTCTAAAAGTGTAAGCACTGCACATAAAATCAAATATAGAGAAGAATCCAACTACCTACAGATATTATTTTTATTCCACTAAATCTCAGATAGCTAAACAATATAAATAATTGAACAGACTACTAAAAACAGTAATAATTTTCATTCCGCTATGTTACAAATATATGTCGGTACAATACAATGGGTAAATCAATAATTTTTCCATATTACCAGTAAGCATTTCGATTAAATTTTAAAATTGTATTTTTTTTAAATAGCAAAGACTTATATAAGTTATTTTTTAAATGTAAGAATTTTCATAAAATTACAGTTAGTGAAAACTCAGAAGATTCAACCGTTATCGTGGTTGGGTAAGTGCAATATGACAGTGAAAGAAATGTGAAAATCTTGGCAATTTTTTTTCTTAGCAATTTTGAACGTACACGCTTTTCTGCTGGCAGGCTTATTGAGAGATGACCTAAAAACTAACTAAACATAACATTACCAATGTGCTAACTGAGACTCGAACTTACAATCTGTAGATTTACAGGCAAGAATGCTAAATCCTATGCCACAGATGCCAGCATTTCAGCATCCAGAGGAGGGAGGAGCCCTTTGATTATTGCAATATACTTTAATGTGTGATGTACAATTAACTTTTGGATAACTAATAATTAGCAACATCCGTTACAAAGAAAAATTGGTAAGGGCATTAAAATTAAGCAAACTATAATCAATGAAACTGATGCTTAGTAAGAATAACAAGATATTTTAAACTATTACTGGCCTTGTAGGTAAAAATATTTTCTGCAAATAATACATGCCTTTTTTTTTTAATAAAAGCCAAAGTGTAAAAATGCAACCTTTTTTTTTCTGGAATTTTTCAAATTTTCTGATAATTTGTTAGCTCCATATTGTCATTTAATTTTCGGACATCGTAATATTTCACACTATAAAAAAAATTGTACTGCAGCATTGTCCCTTGTCTTAATGAATTGCCATTAACATTTTGAAAAAAATTTGACTTAATAGTGTTTGAGGAATGGTAAAGTTAGGTTTGAAAGTTTTTTAACCCTGTTTACTTTTTTCCTTTCAGCAATTTCTTGTCCTTTAACCACCTTTTAAAGTACATATTGCCATGTAAGTAATAAACACAGTGTGTGTTTTTCCACCGCACTCGGAAGTTAACGTCTAAGGCTAAAATAAAATATATTTATTTACTATTATTCCAAATAAGATAAAGAGGGCTTTCAAAAGTGCTCACTTTACCATGAATAGCCTATACTAATGGTGAACTGTCACCACTGGATGCAGTAGGTAGAATGATTCAGCGTGCATCCAAGACTGTGCACTTTCTTTCCTTCCCCCCCCCCCCCCCTTCTACGGACAACGCTCCATTTCGGCTCCGCCCACCGGACCCCTTGGCCACGTGCGCAGCAGAGCGCTGCCCTGAAAAAATGTACTACGAAGTTCCGTTAAATGGGAATTCCTTTTAGAAGGGTACATTATAAATGTTAATATTGGCAACACTGCACTTTTTTGAGATACTGTCCAACTGCTAGTGTGATCACAGACGTTTGTTTACAAATTTTGTTGAAGCCGTGATAAATTTTAAACATGTCAGAGGTGTTGAATCATTTTATGGTTTACATTAACAATGTGAAATATGCAATTTGTAATCACTGTGGTGCACGAATCTCCCAAGGTGTCTAAAAGCACCTCTAGCCTCAAAAAACATGTTACTGCACAACATACACACCTTGTCACTAAAAAACTTTGTTTACTCCCAACTTCACCTCCATTGTCTGGGTTACCTCAACCAGATGAAGAGATAGACAACGCTAGTGAAAATAAAGAATTTTCACACCAATCTTCATCAAGCTTAAACACTCCTGAAATTGCAAGCTGCAATTCATCTTCCACCTACCAGTCAAGTACGTTGACTCCAAATTCGACTGTACCACGAGTATATCAGCAACCTACTTTGAAAAAATTAATTAATTTGAAAATCCAATTGTAAGCCTGGTGATCCCCGTAGTGTGGAAATTACTCGTCTCATTGCCGAACTCGTATGTTAAGACAACCAACCATTTAGCACTGTCGAAGACAAAGGTTTCAATAAACTTATTAATCACCTTGAACCACGGTACACAATGCCATTGAGAAAACACAATCTAATAAGATCATTCCTGAATTGTATGCAGAAATGAGGGGTAAAGTAGAGACAAGACTACGGAAAACTGAATTTGTGGCTGTTACAACCGACATGTGGACGACCACTTCTAATAATGATTACTCGAGCTTGACCGTTCATTACCTAGATGAACAATTTGTACTGAAACATGTCTGCATTGAGGTTGTTCCTTTTCCAGAGATCAGCCACACAGCCGCAAATCTGTGCGATTTTATTACATTAGCACTTCGAGAATGGGGCATAGACAATAAAGTGGTGGCCATCGTTCCAGACAATGGGCAAAATATTGTTGCAGGGCTGGAAATGTCTCAGTTTTTGCATGTTCCATGTTTGGCCCACACATTCCAGTTGAAAGTAAAAGATGGGTTCTTGAACAGCAAGAACATCTCAGTTTTGGTCGCAACATGTAGGAAACTAGTGGGTCATTTGAAACATTCTGCTCTTGCATGCAAAGTTTTAAAAAGAGGTCAAAATTTGACCAATTTACCAACACATCGCCTCATATAGGATGAACCTACGAGGTGGAACTCCACCCTCTACATATCGAAACGTCTGCATGAGCAAAGATCAGTAGTTGTGCTATCTGGTGGAGAACTCAAGCTGCCAGTTGAGCTTGCACAGA
Source organism: Dryococelus australis (assembly GCA_029891345.1). NCBI lineage: Eukaryota > Metazoa > Arthropoda > Insecta > Phasmatodea > Phasmatidae > Dryococelus > Dryococelus australis. Next base: position 80,861,365 of record CM056999.1, on the reverse strand, counting down.
CCTAATGGACCATGATTCAGAACTGCATACAGCTTCCCCAAGTTTTTGATTCTGCTACATTTTTGGTGAGCACAGAATCTGTAACTGCCTCTGAAGTGATCCCTCTCGTTCACCTCAGTAGTACGAGCTAGAGAACTCTGCACCACCTGCCTCAGGTCTTCAAGGCATTAGGAATGATTTGATAGCATCACTGAATATGCGGTATGCTAATGTTGAAGATGAGAACATTTATACATTTGCTACACTTTTAGATCCACGTCTAAAAGCAAGTCCATTCAGGGATTAGGGTAAACTAAGTGCGGCCAAGGAAAAATTAGTCAGAGAAGCTGGGATTACAGACATAGAAAAAAGCCTCAAGTCTTCTTCAGAAAAAAATGAACTTTCAGTGAATTTGTATACAAGTACACCCGAACAAAGCACATCTTCAGTTAGGTCAAAGTATACAAAAATTTTCCAAGGACAAGTAGACACAAGTACTAATGAAAATAGTGCAGCAAGTGAAGTATCATCATATCTGTCGGAGCCTCAACTGTCTCCAAATGTCAGTATTGCTGTTACTGGAAAAACAACTCCAACTTCCCAATATTATAGAAGCTCGCAAAGAAATAACTGTGTGTTCCTCCTTCAACAGTAGCAACAGAGAGACTATTTAGTACTGCTGGTAACATCACTGACAGAAAACATAACAGATTTAGATTCTGAACGTGTTAAAATGCTAGTATTTTTAAATAGAAATTTGTGAAGTTCATTTTCAGTTGAGTGTGTGTTTTATGTGCAATATTGTGTCAAATGTACCTTTAAGATTTCTGTTTTCATTTTACAGGCAGATTTGTGTGCAAGATAATGCTCTAGAAACTTTATTTTTCCTAGATTATGCATGATTTTTGTTTGATACATTTCGCCAAAAATTTTGTAGTAGGTACAAAACCTTGTCGTTTACTTTATAGCAAAATGTTCCCAATGTACTTTTAAATGTTGTTTTTGCTACTTGTTTTTATAGTTTATACAGAAATAGTTTTTATATACATTAAATGATTAGTATGTTCTTTTGAAAACCAGTATGGCTATTGTTTTTAGAACCAAGGGAGTAAATTTATTTGTGCAATCCCTACGAGTAGCCTACATATTTGTTAATTATTCTTATTTGATTTTACAAATAACGCAAATTGTTTTGTGATGGGACAATGTGATTTAATTCCGCCTGTTCTTGTTTCACAATGACCAACATGTGAATAAACAAAGTGTTAGAAAAAAATTTTAACAAATGTGAAAGACTCAATTTTGGCAGAAATGTTGAGACAAAATAAATAAGTTGGTTGCTCACTTATTCTCAAAGTCCTTGAACAAGTATGAGCAGTGAATGTGCAAGTTTTGTGTCAGCTAATATAAGAACCTGTATCAGAACCAAGAACCGGGAATTGAATTGAAGAACTTGGAACCGGAAAATTGTGGAACCGTCCCATCACTAGTATTTTTTGTTGCGTCTCTATTACAGAGAGTCAGTGTGTGTGTGATCACAAAAATATTGTACATGCAAAATTTATACGTTTAACTGTGAGATGTTTTATGATGAAATTAATTATTTGAAAGTCTGTCTGTTTATTTATCACAACTTCTTAACTTTTCCCTAGGGGTTTGAAACACAGTTATTATTTGAATGTTTGCCACAAGCCCAATAAACTACAAAGCCCAACCAGAAAATTTAAAATAAATTATTAAAAAACTTAGCAAGAACTGAGTGCCTATTCAAAGAAATACAAGTGGAAAATATGTTAAAGTAGGTTTATTTGTGCGCACTTTCACCCCTATCTTTTGTCGCTGCTACGTACAAAAGATAATTGCCTGTTTGAATTTACTCCCTTTTCTTTGGACTGGTTGCTCCTTCATTGTAATGTTTATTGTAACTGAGGGCATCCTTTTAATGAAATAATGCAACACATATCAATATCAAGAGGTTAAATACTACAGTTCTTTCCCTGCAGTTGTAACAATGTTAAACACAATTGCTACATAATATTAACATGTAGTACAAGTAATGTGCTATGTCGTGTGCAACACTAATATGTTAACAATGCAAAATAATAACCATAAGAACTATCGTCAATACATGCTTTGTTACAAATTGTGAACCTTCATACTTAATGGTTTTTGAAATATGACAATTCTTTGAACAGCTAAAAACAGTAAAACAAAAAGGCTTCGATGACAGTTAAAACATAGAAGTCACTTGGCAGTATTTATGTTTATGTAGTGGAAGGATACATAATGGGTAACCAACAGTAGAACTTTAAAAGGACTTCAGAAAAGTGTGAAATAACCTTGAATGGCCTATACATTATTCATCAGGTTCAAACAAAAATTAATGTAATTAAAATTAAAAATCACAAAAATGAATTAATTTTGCCATGTTTACACTGGCCTTCATAACAGTTACCGTACTATTGAATGAGTATGATGATTACTATCAATGTTGTTGTACATGTATAGTAATGTAATAAGCACTGCAATTGCCTTGGTCCATAAGCATGTTCTGCTTATGTGGAAAACCATATCTCACAAGTACGTGTTACGTTCAATCAGAATTATACAACTGTGTGCATACTGTAAGACATGGGTTTTTCAACATTTTAGAGGTTAAAAATCCCACCTGAGGCCAAAGAAGATAGGGATCCAGCAGTACTGCCACCACCTTCATAAGCGTAGTTCCGGAGATCATCAAAAGGTGGTGCATTGGGGTCTGCATCAGCACGTTTTTTATGTTCCTCGATGAATATTCCCACATTTGGCTCTGGACCTAGTGGCGGGTCTAAATCATTTGCAAAGAAAAAAATAAAGGCACATCAATTATAACTCAGAGAAAATGGTAAAGAATGCAAAGTTCGTGCTTATCTAGTGAGCATAGAGAATGTTTGTAATATTCATACTTATCATTATTATGTGTGTAATAAGCTTATCATACATGTGTTACAGTGTTTTCTTACATTTATGTAACAGTGGTCAAGAAATTAGCAATACAGAGAATGCTTGTCATATGTGCTTGGCCTTTGTTACAAATAAATGGTACAACAGCATGTTAAAACTCATTTGACAAATTTACAAGAGCCCAGAAACTGATTTTTGTGTGTACGTACTTCATATTATGTTTCCAATACATAGTACAGTCTCAATGAATGGTAGGTGTGCCAAGGGTTTAGTTGTGTTCTTCATTTCAGAAGATGCCTTTAGCATATGGATGTATGACAAGTTACATAAAGCATGACCACAAAACAGCGTAATATTTAGCAAAGAGGCAGTTGTACAATACTAACATGTGATCAGACATTGACTGTTAGCTTGTTAACATAACTTAACTCATTAGTTTTCTGACCAAATAACCAGTAACTTAAACTACTACTTTTTTATTCTTCCAAAAAAGTAACTTATTTTCTGCACACTTTTAAATGTCATGTTGTTTTCGTAAAGATATAATAAATCGAAATATAGCTTAGAACCCCACTGGTATGATATGACCCCTCACGATTTCCGGAGTACGGCCTTAAGTAAGAGGTAGTCATAATAAATCTTTTGGGGAATTTTGGACAGATATTGATCCACCCTTGAATCCTAAACACCAAAATTTGTAATTTTTCGCATAAAATTCATGTTTAATCATCTGTGGTATGAAAATGACAATTATTTTTGATTAAATACAGATTTATGTTAACAGGCAAATGTATTCCAAAAAAATTGATGCCCTAGAAGGCCATATTGGGACCGCCCCTTTATCATCAGAAAAAGCCTAGCACAGATCAGTATGTAAACTTTAACAAGCAAAGTCCATTTTTGTATACTTCATTTGGGAAAATTTGAAGGCTTGTTATACCCTCTCTTCTGCCCTGGTCTGTCACTTGTCTTGAGAAGGTGATCTGGTGGCTGCCCGTTGTGGTCGGTACCACCTAAGACTCATTCCATTGGGCAGTCAACCAATATGAGAACTTTGTTTTAAAGAGGTTTTTATTAATGAGGTTTCACTAAGCAGCCTCAATCTTTCTATAAAACTCAACAAAGAAGTAATCAAGTGGCATTAAACCACCAGTATAGTGACCAAAATTACACTTTTGTGTGAAAATGTTATTCCTGTATCATTACAAACAGGTGTCTATATATCTAGATAACTAACAATTGCAACGTTATTGCTATCACATTTTCTATGAAACATGTTAAACAGAAAGAAGACTACATTTATTACATTTGTATACTGTGGACATAGAATGTGATGATATCAAACTGAATGAAAATTTAATATGCAAAATAAAATAACCACAAACTCTGGCTGCGATCAACTGCGATTGTAATCATTATGTTAGCACCTGTACATAAATAATACTCATTTGAATAGAATTATTTATGTGGTACTATTTAGTGCTGCTATTTGTCAGCTGAGTTTATAGACATGGTGAATTAAGAGTTAACACTAAATATCATACCACAGGCAGCCCATGTACCAGTCACTCATTTTGTCAACAAAATTATAACCGTATTCAAATTTTTCTCACTCACATGGTATTTTTGCAGGCATCTCTGGTATAGGCCCTCCAATTGGTATTTGCAGGGGAGTGATGTCAAATGCAGTCATATCATCTTCACCACCACCTTCATCATCATAGTTGATGATGTTTTCCCGGACATCGTCATCCGGGCCAGGATACTTAATATGAGCTTCACGCCTTCGGTTGTACACAACGAACACCAGTACCAAGACTATAAATGAAACCCCATCATTCTGTTAGTTTCCCAGTTTTACCATTTTCACAGCAATGAGTAATCAGTTTTGAATAAAATTAACACACAGCTCTAGGCATGCTTATCTCTGAGCATGTACACACGTGCACATGTACAGAGAGAAAAATATATATTGTTATTAAAAACTTAGTTCATGCATTTAATGTAAAGTTGAAATATACATAAAGAATATATATTTCAAGTAAATTATAAGTTTAAAATGAATTCAGGTGATTTTGATACCACAGCACTAATGGAGTTCCCTTTTGCAACCTGTTGAAGCTCTGTTAGAAACAGAGCCGCATAGAAAGCATACATCTGAAACTTTCTTAGATGGAAGGTGTATCTTACTATTCTTTTTATTATAAGACATACGCTTGTTAAAATGTTTACACACATAAATATATTATACTGGCAGTTGTCTACTTTCATACACTTTAAAGCATATCAAATGACTAGGAGGATCAGATTAAAATATCATAAAATGTTACTACATACTGGTCAACATTGCTAACCGTATAGGAATGTCTGTATGTACAACTGCTATTGCCTGTCTCATCTAAGAATTCCACTTCTTGACAACCAATGTATGGTATAATGTTATTGATGCATGACATCTTTCCAACAACGATATTATGACTTCCTCATCAGTGAGCAAGCCTTTCCGCCTGATTTCATCGGAGTTTTTACTGTTGAACCCGCAACGAGGTGCAAGATTTTACTGTTTGCTATGGTAAACCACGGTTTGCGAAATGATTTGCTGAATCTAGAGTAGGAGTGTGGCCTTTCTCTTAAAAAAGACTTCATGTACGTCACCCAAAATACCACACATTAGACTGCCACCCATACTGTGGACCTGGTACGTAAAATTACCTGGTGCACATGTATGGTAGAGCCCCGACCACTAGTAAGACACACGATGAAGAAGCTAGATCACCCTTGTCAGTTAACCCACTCCGTCCACCGCGAATAGACCAGCTGGAAGGAGTGCCAGGCCTGACAAGGAGGGATCTACTCCTTCGGGGCTACATTTAGCTAGGATTATTGTTGCCTGCCACCCTAGTGCAGACGTGAACTGTAGTAGTTTTCCCTTGTAAATGCTGTTTACCCACAGATGGGGAAGTAAGTGGAGTGACAGAAGGGCAGCTGCTATCTTCGCCAAGAAACAAGCACTGCTTAACCAACCTCCCCAGCTTTCAGTTGCTTAACCCCCTGGAAACGAGCTCACGCCATCCATCAACTGTTGAAGCCTCACCTCTCAGTTACCCCCTGTAATTTGTTTGGCCCCTTGGTGAAGACTCCCGGAGCTGCTGCTTACTCCGTCGTCCAGTACCTCTGCCTGGATCTGCTCCTGGTGCTGGGCGTCGAACCAGCAGACGATGCTGGATCACCCCAGCCAGCCACCGACAGTGGGTCGGACGCCTGCCTGCGCCTGCAGAGCCAGCCTCTCGCCGGATTCAACGAGCAGATGCTGCCACCATCAGTCAGTTGGGTCAGAAAACCCTAACCAGGACCTACGCCAACGAGTGCTCAACCCATGGCAGTAAGTCATGTCAGGTAAGCCAGTGGCCCCACCAATGTCAAAACAATCATAAACCCAGTATAGCCCAGCAAGGCTTTGGGCCGAGCAGGCGTCCTACCCGCCCGACTCTATTCAAGGGCACAATCAAGTCCAAGTGCCAAATATTGCAGACCCTGCCTCATTAAATCCCCCCCACACCCCCTCCACTTCCATGTGCCTGTGAGTCTGGCCTGACACAAAACTAAGAAAACCTAGGAGATGCAGACGCACTCCTGCACTTAAGGCTGTCATACACCAAGACTTTTAATAGAAAAATATTGATTTTGTAGAGGTAAAACTATCGGAACCACCATAAGTTTATGAGATTACCTTGGGGTTCATAAGTGTAGTTTTACACTTGATGTGCAAAAATTAAAAAATATATATATACGTCGATGACTACATTGTAGCCCACTAAATTTCATATTTTCTAGGGGGGAGGGGTGGCAATCTCTACTTACCCACACGCTGAAAAAATTATGGAGAGGGGGAGGTCAAAGCTGGCTACATCAATAGCATGAGGCTTGTTTCAACTGCCGACAGCCACTGCTATAAGCTATTCATGGTAAAGTGAGCACTTTTTGAAGCCCTCTCATTTGGAATAATAGTCAATAAATATATTTTATTGTAGCCTTAGACTTTAATTTTTGAGTCCAGTAAAACATATACACTGTGTTTATTATTTACATGACAATATTTATTTCAATAAGTGGTGGAAGGATAACAAATGAATGGTAGGAAAAATGTAACTAGGGCTTCAAAAGTACTCGCGGTACAGTGAACTGCCTATATATCATTCTTTCAATTTACTCCACAAGCATTAAGCAAATGGACTAAGATCCATATTTCATAGTCTACTACCTGTTTTAAGAATAGTTAAATTATATTACAACTAATTGGTTATCATAACAGTTTTATATATGCTCATACCGTGCAGACACTTTAGGAAACTGTGCAAAGCCAAGTTATTGGTACTTACCAATAAGGGGGAAAAAAATTACTGTGTTGCATTACCAACAGAAGCAACATGCTGGACCAATATTCAACAAAATAATTATGCTCCTAGAAATAATGTAAATTAAGATACATCTGCTTGCTAATATCTACAAAAGAAGCACATCTACCAAGGAAATAAAAATTATTCCACTATAGGTAGTTTGTGTAGTTCACCTTCTTTTGAAACCTATCATATATGACTGTTTTGTGGTGTACATCACAAGTGGCTGTCTTTATATTAACAAAGTAGGAATAATGTCCATATAGTAAGGGGTCTAACAGTCAGGTTCTAGTATAACTAAATGCAAGAGAAGTAGTGATCAACAAAGATTTGTTAACATCAGATGTGCAGGAAAACTATGATTCACAATCACTTTGGAGAGCTATAATTGACTTAGATTAGACTAGAAATAAAATGGTCATAGTATTTTCCCAGCTGAACACTATCCTTCTGTTCATCAAACTAATTAGTGATTAGCAACAGTGTTCAGGATAATGAAAAGAAAATACTATATTTGTAGCATTTTGAAAAAATTGCTCAAAAAAATAAGTATACAATTTATGTAGTCATACTGTTGAGACGTGCCAAATTTTACTAACATGCTTGTTCTAGAATGTAATCTTTATGACAATAAATCATAAACTGACTTCACATCAAACCACCTGCGATTTTTACATACTCAAAAAAAATCCTAACATGCCTACTTTTAAATCAATTGTGCTCCTTACTCCTTGCGCTGTTCTTCGATGAATGTGTGAAGTAACAAATACTGAACCTATGGCTTTGGTCTCAAATTTTACCCTGAATATTATTATGATTATGTTAACAGCAACAAATAAAGAAACACTTTTTATCTGTAAGAAAATAACTTAAAACTGTGAATTTAAGGTGTTTTGTGTGAGACTTACTTAAAAAAATTATTTATTATTAAAATAAAAAGAAAAAAAAACAAAATACAAAACCCAATGAAATTATACAATAAAAACTTACTAAGTAAAATAATAGGGCATAAACTGATGGCAATGATGAAATCTTTGGATGGTTTAATGATCCCTGACTCTAGCAGTTCCAGCTCGCAGTGAAGGCCAGTGAAGCCAGTTGGGCAGAGGCAGGCGTAGCGACGCTCATCCTCATAGTCGATACAGCGTCCACCATTCACACATGGCGGGTTCCACTCACACTCGTCTACGTTCACGCATTCAACGCCCTGAATGCGGAACCCAATGGGGCAGCTGGCGACCAACATTGACAAGTAACTACACTATGCTCAACAGACAACACACTACGGGTGTAGCTTGCCAAGACTAAAATAACAAAACAGATAAAGCAAAATAAAATATAATGCAGTATTACATAAATATGGTGAGGATAAAGACACTTTGTATCGTGAATAATTTCATAATGGCTTGCAGTAAATAGCCTTGAATATCAAGAACAGATTAATATTTTTAATTTTGTACATGATCCATTACATAGAGAGTTCTACTTTAAACCAATATACTGTATTCTCACTCCAATATTCATATGAAAAATGTGGCCTTATTAATACTGCCAGTTTATACAATGGCAGGCAATTCATGTTTTTAAATATGAAATGGTGCTAAGTAGTGTAATGTAGCTTTTGTTGTTCACTGTGGAAATGGTGATAAATGAAAATAGCTGTGGAGAAATTGTATAGATGATGAAACCACACAGAAAAAAGACAAAGTTGACAGTGCTGGGCTGCAACAAAGGCAACTACAGATTATTTGGGTGCAGTACAAAGTAATGAGCTGGGTGCAAGATGGTTGTTTGTCTATATTTGCACGCCTATTAAGGAAGATAATTTACTACACCTCCACAGTAATTGATGTACGCGGCAGACACATAGATGTTAATAGTGATGGGCATGAAATTTTTGAGATTTGTGTCCTATATGGTTGAGTAATGTAGAAAAACAAATTAAAATTGCAAAAACAACAGAAAGTGATTACTGTTGTTTGCATATAAATGATCTAGCTCAACACCAGCCTTTACCATGGGTGGTAAACAAGATAGATGTACTTTTTCTGCAGTGGTATTGAGACGATAAGCACTGTGATTATCATGTCAGTAAACCAGATGTCTTTATCCTCACAGTTCTGGTATATTCACCTTGCTTGTGGATGACACTGGAACATAAAACATGCAACATGTACAAGCTTCTACACACAAAAAATAGGATAGCTAGAGCGACACCGTCTGCTGACCAGCAGACTTACTGAGGATGATGAGAAGACAGACCAAGATGGCAGCCAAGGCACCCATACTGAGCTTCAGGGTCTGTCCTTCTTGCACCAGTTCACAGTTCTCCCCCCAGAAACCCCCAGGGCACAGGCACCGGTAGCGATGCCGTGGATCCTGGTTGATGCAGGTGCCCCCATTGAGGCATGGTCCATCCAAACACTCATTTTTATCAGTGCAACCTTTACCGTCGGGTGCCACAATCTGACCCTCCCCGCAGCTGCATGCATCATTATGGGATTAGACAAAACAAACTGTATCACACAATTTAGTAGAAACTACAAACACTTAACCACATTGTCACATGTCTGTAACACTGCAAGGACCAACATCAATTTCATTAGCAGGTAGGTCTGAAAAGTACACTCAAAACAATTTTCTACATAAATAATGTGATGCCTTTAAAAAAATTTTGTCGCCTTATAGGTCAGTAATAATTTTTATAACATAACTTGTGGTTCTGGTAATAATCGCATTACTATCAAGTACGAAAATAAAAAAAGAATTGGTTTTGAAAATTATGTTCAAATTTCTGTGAATCCAAAATTATGATAAACTGTAAAGCATGTGACATAATTGCAGCTAACAGTGAATTGTTAGTTATGGTGGTGAGCATAAAACGTTAGTGCAATTACTTTAAATCTATGTTGTACTCTTAATTTAATGAAAAATTATTTTGGACATAAGTACAGGACATTATTTAATATTCCAAAAAACTGGAATATGACCTAAAGTACACACACTTGCAATATTACAAAATTAGCAATGGTAGTAGATATGTAAAAAAGACAAAAGAATAAGTAATCAAATGAATAGACAATAACAAAAAAAAAAACACACACTCGCTCGCTCGCGCTCTCTCACTCTCTCTCAGAGACATGACATGATAAAGATTACACAGAACACAAGCAAACGAAGAAAGCTTCTTATGGCCACAAAGCATCAATGTTTTAGGAACTGGTACCTGTCTATGAACGACTATGGCAAAATAAGTGAACCACCCTACAAAGAGAGAAGCTGTCAGTGAACTGCTTAACTTCCACAACACATGACAATTAAAACTTCAATAAACTCTTACCAGACACAGACCAGCCTATATAAGATTCTCGTCAAAAAATGATGCATCTTACATTTTTAACAAAGCAACTCACTTTCCCCCAAAACAACAGGTAATCATAGTCCAGATACAAATGTTTTCAACTATCCCAATTCTCCTTAAAAACTCTTGGGCAGTTCTAGTCCTGATGGATAGAGAAAGCTATAGTTCCATCAACATTTAACCTTGCAACTCTTTATGTAGGAACTGCTCACAATTTTTTCAGCTTGGGCTTCGAAAGCAGACACTGGAAATTTCCATAAACCAAGTTTTCACACCATAAACCCTATTTACCATGCCACATGAAGAGTTTCTCCAGTTCAACATCATGCCCTTCAGACTAAAAATGTAACAGATTATGAATTCTGCTTGCAGCCATTTTGCATGATCAAGACATCAAATCATGTCAACCAAGTTTTCACACCATAATCCCTATTCACCATGTCACATGAAGAGTTTCTCCAGTTCAACGTCCTGCCCTTCAGACTAAAAATGTAACAGATTATGAATTCTGCTTGCAATTATTTTGCATGTTCGAGGCATCAAAGCATGTCAGCTCTAAGGCATACTCTTGCTCACTCACCACTAGTCTCATTGCCTCTACATGCATGGTGTTCAGATGACATGCTGTCTTTCCATCTGTAACTCACATGAGTGTGACTTTAAAGACAACTGAAGTTACTGTATAGAAAATTTAACAGCTAAAACTGATTTTGAACACCTATTTTCGCCATATTAATGCCAAATAAAATAATCCTCAAAGTTGAAATGAGGACTTGAAACTTGTCTTTGGGCATGAAACATTTTGTATATAGACATCACTACTAAATATCCGACACTTAAATCACACATTTTCTACCAAACCTTTGCAACATCCTTTATATGCCATCCAGGCAAAGCCCTTAAGTTTCAGTGCACAATATCTATGCATGTAAGCTTTACTTCATGTATCTAGGCAATATAATTTAGTTGCAACTATGTGTTATTAATGGATGAAGATTGCAATATCCATGGAAGTGCTTTAAAACCACACTTTAAGAGACAATCTTCACAAAATTCAAGTACTCAAAAATTACATCCCACACAGAAGTTACGTGGCACACACATTTACCTAAATTTATGCATTGCCATTTCGTACAATTGTAGGCAACAACAGTTATTATGACACTACTGAAATTGTTATAACTATTTTTATGTTATTGGCTGCAGAAAATAATTCCCCCTTTCCTCCTCCACCATTTGAATTTCATAGTACATAAAACAAAACTAACATAATTATGAGTTATTTTCACACTTATGAAAGTGTATTGACCTATTTTAGTTTTAAAAAATTCCAGCCCTGAGGAAATAAACTTACTATGTGCGACTGTAAATCTCCAACATACAGTACTATATATATATATATAAAAAAAAAAAAAAACAGTAGTGGAATGAACACCGGCTATTAACTACTGTGACATTAAATTTTCCTCAATAACCTTATGAACTTAACAAAAAGTATTGTTCTGTAGTAGCTTTCTGCTTTGTTTATTTCTTACTACGTGCAGAAGATATGAAATCTTGTTATTATTCAGTAACTTACGTGCACTCATATTCATTCCACAGATCCACACACTCAAATGGGTCTGGGCAGATAACATTTGCACAAGGTTTATTTGATGGGCAGTTCCTCTCAAGGTTTCTAGCCATTGTTGCCTGCCCCCACTGGGTTCCATTCATTGCAGGTGGCAATGGTAAATGCTTTCCTTCCAGTCGAATATCATCCAGGCACCCTAGAGAAGAAAATACATGCTTTACTCCTAATTGTGAATTTAAAAGTTTGCAAAAGTTCAAATGCACTGTTATTTTATTAGCTTCACCCAAAAGTATAAAACTTATCATTGTATATTTACTATTTATAGTCATGTAGGTTCTTCATTATAGACAGACCAAAGATACTCCTTTGCCATTTAAAAAAATTCCTGTAGCATCACAGGTTATGTAAATTTTAATTGTTTTTATAATTATTTTCATCTGACTTTTAGTTAAATTCCCCTGTTTATCTAGCCAGTGGGTGTAATATTCTAAATTTATCTTTTGTGCAGCGTAGAAAAGTAAGGGCTTTATCAGTTTTAATGTGAGGCTGTATTTCAGTTATCATCTGTAGTACGTTGGCATTTTCAAGTTCCCAGGATCTGAGCGAGATTGTGTCACTTTTGAGGTTAGGTTTTTTTTCAACTTCTTTTAATTTTCCCTTGCCATCAGCAGTATTTGTTTTGAAGCCCCGGCTAAGTGCTATTTTTAGATTTTAGTTTGAGAAGTGGGGAGAGCTGCATGTGCCTAGCTGAGTGCGAAGAACCCTGGACTCTTCCGCAAATGAATATCAACCTTTGAAGAGGAGACTTCAGGAGGAACAATTTAACCCACACCCGCAAACCTGCGGCCGGAAACTCTTTGTTCAAGTAACATTTAATTGTAAGTACTTTCGACTGCAAACCTTTTTTCTACAAAATTCTTTCCATGGGTGTGGGAGGCTACTAGGGCATCAAGGGGGAAGGTGTTTTTCTCCCCCTTGCCTTCGTAATTGTTCTCACGAGGCGAGTTTTTTGGAACATTACTTAAAAATCTTCTCTGACGCTGTTACTTTTGAAAGTCGTCAGTTGAGTGAAGATATTTCAGTTCGTGTCCATGTTTTTGTCAACTGTTGTGGAAACCAAATAAACCTGAGACATATTCAAAAATAGAAGTACATTCTTTTAAAAGTTTTTTTTAAACATGGTGCCAGAGTTTCGTAAATAACCCATCTAAGTTAGTGTGGACTGTGTTTGTAGCAGGGCAGGTAACTGACTTTTGCCACGGCACATGCCTTCTCCATCTTAAATGTTACCTCATTAGGTATTTAAAAAGTCTTCTGAAATGAAGTGGTAAAATAACCTGCTTGCATGAACCGTGTGTAAGGGAGAGTCCATTAACAGTTACTTCCAACTTTTCTGAAGTCCTGCTCAAGTTCTACTTTCAGACTATTCGTCCGTCTGCAAAAAAAACGTAGCCTAGTCCCGAAAATCACACTAAACGGACAATGCACAGTCAGTTTGATATAGGCTGTTCACGGTAAAATGAACATTTTTGAGGCCATAGTTAATTTTTTCTTTCAGCAATTTCTTACCCTTTAACTACTTTTTAAAATAAATATTGCCACGTAAGTAATAAACACATTGTTTATATTCCACTGCAATCGGAAATCAACATCTAAGGCTAAAATAATAAATTTATACTGACTATTATTCCAAATGAGAGGGCTTTCAAAAGTGCTCAATTTACAGTGAATAATCTATAATATTCTGTATGAGAACCAGGCATTACAAACACACCTATTTTCTACCTGTATTTATTCATTTTAATTATAATTGAAATATTATTATTTATATAATAAATATAAGTAAAAATTCAATTTAATCAAAAGTAAGATACTTTTATGTTTACAGATATGTGTGTCATTAGGACAGGTTGGCAATCCTGACCTGGCCAACATCCGCTGGCTCAGGGAACAATGGCAGTTGTGTATGCCTTGTACCTAGCGTCCAATAACGTAACAGTTTGCTTGTAATACATCACATATTTAGGAAACAACCAAACATGTAATGTATGAGGTGATTTTTCAAAGATTTGATTTAAAAGGTTTGAAGAATCCGTGAACAGACTATAATTGCTATTTGCATTTGCACAAAATAGGAAAGAATGTTTAACTTTCCTTGTGTTTCAGCGTGGTACATAACACTTCTGTTAACAAGCTTTGGTGTTTGCCAGCAGTGTGCATGAGAACTAAACGGTCTTAGGGAATAAATACATACTTGTTTATCTGTAATTTTAACGAAAAATTTTTTTTAAAACTTTTATGACTTTAGTTAAAGGAGTTGACAATGTGTATTCATTGCTATATTCACAATTTTTTTTATAATGTGACTGCTCTAACACTACACTTTAAAACCACATTGGAAGGTAATGGCTTTGATGCTCAACTGACCTTTCTGGTAGTCTGCATACACCTCAAAAGTACGAACTCCCGTGTACTCAGCTTTACCACCAGCATATACGCCCTCCTGCTTGTCAACAAGCAGCCACTGATGACCTTCAAACATGAAAGTTTCGTTGTACCTGCGACCTTCTCCTCCATCAAGTTCCAGCATTGCTGCAGAACCATACCGTGATACCTGCAAGATGGTATTGAACAGTATGTTACAAACCACAACACTAGTGTACCTATAATTATTGCTCAATTTATGGATTTCAGATAGTTCATCAGCCCAGTAAACCATCACTATTTGATCAACATGTGTCATATGTCACACAGTGCTCATAATAAAAATGTTTCTATCACTGGACTAAAGTAATGAAACAACCTGCCGCTAACTTTTTTATATAAAAAAAAGAGCATGTTAGTTTTTAAAGTTTAACCACACTAATTTTCAACATGTTCTCTGTCAATTCAGGTTGACATATCAAAAAACTATTTTACATAAACATTGTCAGTGCCGTTCACCAGTAAAATTATTACATACGTAATCATACATAGATTTAGTAAGACAAGACTATTAATATGCTACTTTATAATCCATTACACATATATATTCTTATTTGACTAGGCAGCTAAATACAGACAACTAACACTTTATCATTAAGCTCAAGAAAATATACTTTGTTAGTAACAGCTAAAATGCATTTCCATTTCAAAAGTTAAAAGCAAAACTAGTAATAATAATTCTTACCAAATATTCTCAATACATTTTTAGTATAAAAAATTACCACCGTTTAAATGTACTTGCTGTAGTGACAGTTATACCATATGTGATGTTTGTTGTATGTTGGAAAAAATTATGTTAACTGCAGGTATGGGAATGGAATGGGAATTGGGGCCTCATGTTGAGGATTCATCACCTATTAAATTCTATGCAATAGCCCAAAAGTCTGGTGTAATAAAACAATGGATACTATGTGGCAGGACATCATGAGGACTGATATGGATGGTGGGAGCAAGCTCGGCTGTCTTGAAGTGGCATGTGGAAGGGGCGGGCAAAGCTGAAGATGCATAGGACATCTTGAACAGGCCATAGGCACGTGTGTGATTCCCTGGTGCATGTATGTACTGGGTGGAGCAGTGCCACGCTAACAACATTTTGGATGTTCATTTTCTTCAAGTAGCTAGTGGTGCTGTATTTAAAAGTATCCTTTATTTTAAAAGAACTATGCAGACCAATTTGCTATTGTGCCAGTATAGCTTCCCTAAGTATGCCGGAGCGTTAGGAAGTTGGAACTGTGTTCACTGAGGCAGTAGGCAGGGGAAAGTTCTGTGCGCCTCAGTACGAAACTAAAGGAGCTTGGCTGAGTATTATCTCTAACTTCTTGAGCGATAAAGCAACCCACTGTCCTGTATTTAGAGATACGTTACCCTGCCACAGAGTCTTGGGAACCTCATCCTCTTTTCAGGCAAACAGTGGTGTGATAGGTGGTGGCATGTGAAGGTTTTTAGTGGAGAGTGCCATTGATGGGAGGTGTCTCTCCTCTGACCCAAAACCCCTCTACACCTCTCAGTTTCCTCTCAAGTCCATGGTTGTTACACACCAGAAAGCTATATGAATGCAAGGTGCAAAGGATACAGCCCCAGTCAGGCTACATCAAAAACATCTGAGGGAGTGTTGGCACATGGAGTGACAGAGAAACTGCAAAACAACAGCTGGGGTGCAGTGATGCTGGATGGCCACTCTTCGGAGGGAATATATTTCAGTCCCCATTTTTCACTCGCAGGGCAACTGTTCTTGAATCACTGTTAACATTCTGTAAAATGTTTCTTTTCAAATAAATACCATTTTACTTACAGACTTAAAGATGTTTAGTTAATTTGCAAGTCCTGCAGACTGTGAATTTATAAATATGTACATATTTTCTGTACTTTTTCTTAGTTAAAGATGGTGTATCATTTGTATAATAAGGTACTAGTTATAAACATCATGAAAATTTGCAAGAGTAAGAAAATTAATTTTTCCTTTATGTTAACCAAGAGTTACTTGCTGCAACTGAAGCTTGGCAATGCTTAAAAATAAATACTTTGAACTGCCTCCAAGACTAGTGCAGACAAGGAATTACAACCATTTGTTTACACATAAAAGCTTGGTAACCAGAGACCAACACAGTGTGTTTTGACACATGCCAGTGGTTATAATAGTATGTGTCCTGTTTCTATAGATGTCAAAGTAAAAGTTCACATCTTGGGGTTTATAGTAGTATGGCGATATCCTCCCCATTCTCCAGCTGTGCCAGGGGTCTCTGTACTACAAGCTCTCATTTTCCAATCTTCTGTCCGCAGCATATTGAGATACAGTGCACTGAACAGAGGTTGGTGAGTAGAGAGATGTGACGCCTGGTTCCCCTTCGGTGTTGCAAGTGCAGGCAGCCAGGTGTCTTGCTTGTCAGTACTGTCCGAATGACCAAAGGTCAGACGAGGACAGCCAGTACGGCCACTACACCGGGCACCAGATGCGGAAGTTACGTCCCCATTTGGGATGTAATCACTCCTTCCCCTAACTGTCTTGGAGCCCTACTCTGTTTCTCTTCCATCACCTATAGTTGGGTACCTCTTCGTATAATTGGCTGAGGTAATAATGAGGTTGGCACAGTGAGAAACAATGGTATTCAATTGATATAATAGGGTTTAAACCACAATTTTTGCTACTATTCGGAATAATGTACGACAGGTTGATAACTTTATTGCCCTCAGGTCTAAATGTCTGACATGCACATCATGAGTGCCTATTGATGCGCAAAGGTAGCTAAAAGCCCTAATCTTGATTACTATATTAAACGACAGAAGGTGTGATGTATACAGGGGCGGCATGGCAAGCATGGTGGCTGAAGACTGTGAATGAGTGGAGTGTGGGCCAGCTCAGCTTTGCTACTTGCTGGTTACTCTAGGTGCTTGTTTCCAGGCTCAAGTGGAAGAGAGCTATAGAGATGAAAGTCGCTGGAGATCAACTGGCGTTTTTACGGCCACAGGTCTACATAATAGGCACTGCAGAGGGTTGAAGATACGTGGGGTCTTGGCTAGGATGACATGGTGGCAAGTGGTTTGTCTGGTAGGCTAGTGCGGGAAGCATTGGCCCTCACTTAGCTGCTACACTTCCTTACCTATCCCTCCCTTGCCGATTGCACTGGCATCTAGTAGAATGCACTGGAAACAAGCTAGCAGCAGCTGGGTTAAATGTCACAGGCATGACATGCATCGAAGTACCATATTTCTGCATGTATAGGCCGCACATTTTTACAAAAAAATACTACAAAAAGTGGGGTGCGGCTTATATACGAGATATTGGCATAAAATAATTTTTTTTTATGTTTTTCCCTAAAACATGTTTAGAAATTTGTCAACATACAGTACATTTTAATGTTTTAGATCTTAAAGGAAGAAAGAGAATCGGAAGGGAAAGAATCTTTTTTTTTTTTGGTAAACTCCCCTTGTAGAGGACAAATTAAGTTGGAATTTATTATGCTTGTACGGAATTGTGACTTAACAATATTTACAGGAATTGAAAAATTCAGTGCGGCCTATACTTGAAATATTAATTATCCCTCGTTTTTCAACAAAAACTTTACATGCCAAAATTGTATATGTCTTGTTGCTGTAACTATCCAAAAATGCAAGTTATTGTATTTTCTTGCAAACTCATAGCACATATTATGCTAAAATATTCTGTGACAATTTGAGTGCCACTAGTATGTGAATTGTGGGCAGGTACTTGACAAATAAAAAACATTAATAGCAATAATTTTTAATGTAATATTGATTATTTTCCCAGTTGACATTCAACACCAACATCGTAAAGGGCATAGACCATCAAATTGTTTGTTTATGCAAACATTCAATAAGTGTGAGTGAAATGTGTGATACGCTCAGCATTCATTGTGCTTTCCTTTTGTTCCTACCGTAATGGAACAGTGGAGCGCCACAACGAATCAGGACATGAGCTGTGGGCGTTTGAATAACAGGAATTGTGTTTAATCAACATGGAACATACATTAAGGTGAACGGAGCAGCGAACGAGGCATTACCTCACTGAGACGCCGCCAAGTGAAGATGGAGCGAGCATGGGTGTTCCAACTGCCGTAGCCAAGATGGAGAAACAGCCTTCGGCCACATTATTAAGGTGACGATGTTCCAAATAGACTTTGTTAGAACCGTGGCTAGATATCTATAAAGCTATAATTCTCTAAACACTAATTCACTGCAAGTAAATAATATTCATCAACTCACAAACTCACATTAAGCTCTCCCGAGAGTATTAAATTAATGTGATGTAAATGTAGTACAAATCGTAATGTAAACGTTGTATGTTTTATATATTTTAACACAGTGACTTCAAAGCCTTACAAAGTATTCTACCTCTGAGTTAACTTTCCACCAATTAACATAAATAAATCATCTGAACAGTCTAACCAAGACTGTTACAATACGCCCAGTGAAAGAGGAGGTAGATATTGGCTATCTTTTGGCACACACTGTTGCAGCTCATGGCCAGGCACAATATCACTTCCTCCCTTACCACGCCTAGCAACTAACCCTGCATTCTTCCTCTCTGCCAGCCTTTCTAGGCCAATAGTCTCCACACAGGGTCCCATTTGCTCCCGAGTTTTGTGACTCCCCAACTAAAATGAGGTAAAATTACTCTTTGGGAGGGGGAGAAATTTTTGTTGCCCTCTGTTGGCCACATCTTGTCATGAAATGAACTGCTTTGACTTGCCCCACTTTTTGGAACAGGTGGCTGACAGAGATCACCCTGCACCGTATTTCTTGTAGGGATATGTCTGGCGTAGGGTGGGTTATTGAATGTTCTGACATGGCTGGGAGTGTCTAAATAGGGTTCACAACATAAAAATATGTAGTTTTTTCAGTATTTAAATATTTGGTGGTATTATTATGCAATTAAAAAAAAACGTATATTAAACGTAGAGCATTTTTAGAGCGTCTGCCCATTCAAAACAAAAAATATATACATTTAATAAGAAGGAACATGAATTAAGTAATTTTATATATATGGCACTGTTCAAATGCTTAGTTAAATTAGAAGCAAAACTTTGATGTAAAATGTATACTATAATTAATTTCTGCTATAAATACTATGAGATTTTAATATGCACATTAGTCCAATGTCAGTTTTTAAATACCTTTGCTGTATGCCATTGGCCATCATGGACTGTTATAGCACTTAGCCAGATGTCCTTTTCTTCTGTTCTCAAGCTGTTAAGGTTATAGCGGAAGTGAAGGCGACTATCTTTGATCTAAAAATTTACCACAGTTTTAGAATCAGCAAAAAAAAAAAAAAGCAGTTTTCAACTATTTTGGTACACATAATAAAAACATATATTACACAGCAATTAAGCCGTCAGTTTTATAAGGGTTAGGTTCTTGATAAAAGTGAAAAAATAATTATTTAAATTAATAACATAACAGAAAACACGGCCACAGTCTACTATACTATTGAACTACAACTTTTTTTTCCCCTTCATGATTTTTGGATTCAAACTGTTTATGTTTGGAATACAATTGTTGTAAAAGCTAAAGAGCAACTTTGTTGTTATTCTAAGGTACAGTATTCTCTTGAAATTCAAGCTTCATTTTAAAATAGGTAACCCACAGTTTGCTCAGTGGTTGGAATGGGGATTCTGATGTTGGAAGTGTGGTAGATACTGTCATGTGGGGGTTTTCTCTGGTCACTTCTGTTTCCTTCCTTGTCCTCATTATGCCACTGGTGTACATTTATGTCATCCATTCTTCAGGTTGACAGGTATAACAGGTCTCTTCCTCGAGTGGAGCTGTTGGTTTCAATTAGCACCAGACTTCTTTCATCTCTGTTGATCTTCTCTAAAGGTGAGAATAAGGTCAGTTCATCCAATGTATTTGTATTAAATATGCCCTAAAATCCTCCTCACAACCATTAAACCTTCAGTGCCTTAGCTAAATACATGTCTTACACTACATCATAGTCCCATAAAACGCTTTGAAATTAATCATACATGCATGCCACCTGTTTTCCTAACAAATAATACTGATAGTTTAGTCCTCCCATACAGTATGAACAAAATCTATCTATTGTATTTCTCCCAAACTCTTGCCATGTTAGCAGCTTATCTGTAGACTGTACTTTACAGGCAGCACTGTACATACTAATTTTGTGTAGAAACTTCTGAAAGCCTTAATTATGGCCACGTCTAGTGGCTGGATTATGATATTACAGACCTGTCAACCCTCTCCTCATTTTGGCTCCGATTTTAAAGATTGTTTGTTACCCTCTGACACTTTTGTTACAATCTCCTGATTTTTCACGTTTAGCCAGCAAAAGGACAATTTATAATTATATTTTTATTTGTTCAGTTCTTATATTTGATTGACAGAACAATAAATATAATTGATTGTATCAACTAAGGTGGTTGCATCATTTATCTGTCTCAAGTGAAATGTTTGGTTTGTCTTTTCAACATGCTGTAGAAATATGAATCAGTTTACAGATATGCATTTTTTGCAAGTATAAATCCATCAAATGGTCAATAAAACATGCTACATATGCTTTCTGTTGTTTATGTAAATGTTTTTCTGTGGCACATGGTTGTAAAGGACACACAGAGAACACAGCCTGTTATAAAGGAAACAATACATTAGATTTTTGTGGCCACAAAAATAATAAAACCTGTGTTATATGTGTGTATTGGCTCTTTACTTCGATCAACATAGAAGATATCTAATAACCATACAAAACCTTAGAGTCAAAAGCCACATTTACCAGCATACTAAAAAACTTCAAAAAAGGAACATACTTCTGTGAATTACAGTCTAAAGGAGGAAAGGTTATTTGTGTTTTTCTCTTCAGATTTGAACACTGAATTTTGCTTACTTCTTTTAAATATTGTGTTGCCATTGAAGCCCAAATATACTTCTCCAATCAAATTTGCCTCAAATTTATTTATCTAATCAAGCCATTATTACAATGCCTAAATTTGTTAAGCTAACAACAAATATATCTGCAACTTCACTGTTAGATGGCAATTGTCTTTACCGTGACTGTTTTGTATTTATATGTATAAACTGCTGCGTGCATCTGCGTGGACATTGTGTGCCAATGCAAGAATAGATACTTAATGCTGCAAGCAGTGACTCTCAAGATTGCATTGCAGTAGGTTACGCTTGTGTTGTGCTCTCGCTCATTGGTCATCCGGCAAGATAAATGTGCATATTTATAACAATAAATATTATAAAAATTGCTGGCTGATTTAATAATACAAAGTGCAAATGCCAAAACTGTGGAGGTTATGAAACAAGAAGGAAAGTTGTTTTTCTTCTGCGCAGATATTTTGCAATTATATTGTACATAAATTTTCATTGAAAAGTGGGAATCTGATTAATGCTGAAGTATAAAATATTTCAGCAGTCAGCAGTGCAGTATTTTATTTTATGGAAAAGTTCCCAAAACTTTTAACAGGTATTGAAGAAGATTTAGTTGGTGCACTGGATGAATTGCATTCAAAGTTTTGTTACTGTCAACTTTAATCACAACTACCACAGCTAATTTCAAATGAAGATAAGACAGAATACTAAGTGGGATATGGTGGCTCAAATAAAAGCTGCAGATGGTACTTTAAAGTATACAGTATTAAACCAAGCAGAATTATGTGATTTTGACAATCACTCACAGTATGCATGTGAGAGGGCATCGATTCAGCCAAATCATTAAAACCAATGCTCATTTCATATCAGCACTCACTGAGGAAAAACTAGGAAAATGTTTTGACTGTAAAATATACTGAGCTAATTAATTGTTTTGAATATAAATTTGATTTTTCCTTTGTCGAGATAGCAAAATCAGTTATATCAAGGAAGCAGTAGGGCAAGTATGTATGTATTAGAGGACTCACAATTATTTAGTAATACACTTATGTATTTGTGGTTCTGTAATACACGTTACAAAAATTTAATTTGGAACATTCTATTTTTCTATCTGTACAGGGATGAGAGTGATGGTGACAAAACCAATGATTTTTCACATTACAGAATGTCAATTTTTGGGGGTGAGTGTTAGATTTTTTACTTCCTGGGGCATGGTCCAGTTTTAAAGGAATCTTGAAGGAACTGTTACCTGAATAGGGACACTGTAGTAATGTACGTATGATGTTAAGGTTGGCATGACTGGTTAAAGTAAATAAGAAGGTGACTAATGGTAGTGAAGTCAAATGCAAAGTATATTAGATGATGCCTTCGTTAAAAGGCAAAAATATGAACGTTTATAAGAGCAGAAGAGACAAAGAAAAGTTAATTTTGCAGGTTTGCTTGGAAGTGATCAGTGTTCATATGGCTGAAAAAGTGAAGGTTCCAAATTATGCAATATGGAAAATGCATTCAATGTGCTGACTAAACTATCTCTGCACGGCAGTCTGAGTGAGAATTTTACCAGCCGTTTGATATTTACTTTGAGTGTCCAATCTGAATTCTCAGAGCGAATCATGAAAGGTTGCCATTCTTCTGAATGTTATTGGAGAGGATACATTAGACATCTGCAACATCGTCACTTCCACGAGGATGAGAACATGGCCATTGCTGTCTGCAAGTTCTAGACATATTGAAATTCAAAGAAAAACATCCCACATGCTCGCTTCTTGTCTTGCATACATAAACCATGGGAAGGTGAATAAATTTTATGCATTTTTAACAGAATTGAAAATGCTGTTGAATTTTAAAATGTGGTTGAAATTCTTTACTACAGGATTGTATTCACAGCAAGTAATCGTGCAACATAAGAAAAAGCACTAAAAATTGGAGATGTGGACTTCGAAGAAAC